>WBMW01004354.1:273248-304392 GCA_013396635.1 Penelope pileata | reverse complement strand
TTCTGCTTGTTCTGTTTGCATCTGGGCGGGAACGAATGCTGCCATCTCAGCTGGAGCTCTAACACCACCACGTTCTGACCCTCCAGCATGGTGTCAGGGACCTCTCCAAGAGTGGCCTCTGGTGGCAAACACAGGCACAGCCACCTGATTTGCCAGAGACGCTTCCTTTTGTAATACGGACCCTGTGCTGCGTGAATTCTGTCGTGAGCTGAGAATTTGAGGCCTGTTTCTGGTCAGCATCGCAGGCATTTCATACTGCTGTGGATGTACAGCTACAGATGTCTTCTCACTGTGACAAGCTGTTCTCAGAATGAGACTCAAACAGGACTGAACAGCAGACTGAGTCTATGTCAGTGTTTGAAAGCAGACATTGCTTCCAGAATTGAAATAATAAAAATATAAGGCATTTAATTGAAAGAAAAAGTACTTTACAAAAATATGTATTTCTGAATTCTGGAAATCACAGAAGTGTTAACGCAGTCTTAAAAGCAGACTAACACAGCGTTTGTGTAGCAGCAGCATAAATCCGCTCAGCGTATACAAATCTCATGGATCTGTCGCTACAGACTAAGGGCACACATTCCTTTCACACTTGTGTGCCTTCCCACAGAAAGGCTGACATACAGCAACCACACAATTTGTTCTCTCCAGAAAGCTTTCATACATCTGAAATCTCATCTATAGCATTGGATAGCACAGTTAACTAGTGCCATGGCTCAATCCCAGATTAACAGAGTAGATTTCAAATGAATACATTCAATGTGGAAGGTGAGAACATTTTTGAATATTCCCAAAAAAGGTGACAGAGTGCATGATCCAAATGGATGTGGACAGGCACCATACACAACACATTTGCAAGACAAAACCAATCAGCTATTTAATAAAAATACTCACCTATCTCTAAAGATAAAAAGAAAAAGCCTTTAACTGAACAGCACAGGCTCTACTTTCTGAATGTCTCCAGTTATTATGAGGGTATTCATGAAGTTTAAATACAACCTGTTCTGGCTAAATTACTTCCACATCTTCTATAATTGATGAGGGATGGAACCATCTAATGTAGCAGCCAGAGCACCAGAAGTTAAATTCCTGTTTTGAAATGCTTTGTCAGTGAGACTCTCTCCATTCACTTTGAGGATAACCTCTGTAGTTTCTTTGGTTGAGGCTATCATCTGTGAATAGCAACCTTGAACAAAGTAAGAAAAACTTACACTGCTGTACAAGAACCAAGGAATATAGTTTGCTCAGAAGGCTAAATATTATGAAGTCATTTTATATTTACAGAAACAATTTTCATATTTTTAAAAGATGAATGTGAATTCTGATAGTTCGTGTTACATAATTTAATAAGCATCATATTACAACAGTGTTAACAATCTTCATATATGTAATTAGGAAATAAAGATTTCAAGTAAATGTGGCAAAACACAGGCAAATTTATTATTCTTACTGGTAAAACTGAAGAAATTTTTTTACTCTAAACTGAGTCTTTTGTTCCACACATTATCTAATTGCATTACTTTTACCAACTGTATTTTCAGGGAAGTAGAAATTTTATTAGGATACAGAATAAGCAACAAGGCTTACTTTTTTTTCCCCAAAATATTTCCACAAA
This sequence comes from Penelope pileata, assembly GCA_013396635.1. NCBI lineage: Eukaryota > Metazoa > Chordata > Aves > Galliformes > Cracidae > Penelope > Penelope pileata. The sequence goes on along the minus strand of WBMW01004354.1, from coordinate 302,777 downwards.
ACCTTACATATTCCAGATTATGGGAAATACTAAACTAGAATTCATCCTTTTCACCTGTGTTACCACTGCCTACACAAAGCTGCACAGAACTTTGTGCCTGGCTGGGACGATAGCTTCAGTGCTCCACCACAGTGGTAAATGTAGACTAGACTTCCATTTCCAGCTTCTTGCTCTCCCGTAGAGAACATAAAAGCCAATCCTTAGGCTCCAGAAGGACAAACAAAGTGCTTTACCTCACTTGGCAATAATCTTCACCCACTTAAAGAGCAGTGAGAGCATATCGACAAAACTTCTTGCCCCAACAGATGGCTACTGCCATATGAAGCTTACGTAAGTCGAGATGGGAAGTCCTTTGGCTCTCTCAGTGTTCAGCTCCCTCTCTGTAAGAGAGCTCAAACAGCACTCTTAGGAGTCTTTAAGAAAGACTGAATATAACTGAATTACATGCAGAAAGCCTTAAGCCACTTCAGCCTCTTGGCCAGAAACACCAGGCCACACCTGGAAACACCAGAGCAACAAGTAGAGAAGAAAAAAGATTGACTGCATTGTTGTCTAATATAGGTTTTCCAGATACGTGCTCGCAGTCTTTTGTTTGGTAGTTGACAACCATGCCAGTATTCTTGTCAAAACCTGGGAAGAGATAAAGACTTCATTTTACAAAGGCAATCCAGATGAAAGGAAACTCGGTAACGAAGTGTATGCAACTTCCTACATTCCTTCACCATTATGGTGCCTGACCTCTTTAAGAAAAGACAGCAACAGACTAAACTAAATTATGGTTAGCTAAATCTGGTAGGCTCAAAGAATGGAATCTCAATGCAATGCTTTAAGTTAGAAGTTTTGAAAAGCTGCACTTCTACCAGACCTACAGATCTCTTTACACAGCTCTGTAACAAAGAAAGGTAAGAAACGAGCTAAATCAGAAGAGGAAAAAGCTATTCAGAGAGTCACTCTAAGGCAAAGGACACTCTTTAGAACAGAACAGAAACAACTCACTAGCAGCATGTATTTCCTGTTTAAAAGATTTATTTGTTTTTAAAGAAAAACTATGGAAATAATGTTTTTACTTGAGCTGACAAAAAACAACCCTGAATTTATTATTTCTATTTAGTTTTATACTAACAGCAGCACATTTTTTTCCTATTAAGTAATTTCCTGCTGTGCCTCTGTGTTAGCAGTATTCCAGCATTGTTTTGTTACAGAAAAAATATCAATCTTCAAAGCTTTATATTTAACTCTTAACACTTGCTATGTTTTAGAAAGTCTTAAGTTTCCTTGAGAGAAAAAATAGGAGTATTTTTCCTAAACATATACCACAAATGCACATATATTGTAGATTCAGTGCATAAACAGGTAGGAAGAGTAACAACAAGACTTTTTGGTAGCTTGGTTGTTTACAAAATAGGTGAAAGCTCAGTTTGGTAACACAGGAGAATCTGGATCTAATTCTGCAAAGCTCTTCAAGCAAAGTTTTGATGTGTGCAGCAGGAAAGGACTTTCTCTTCAAAACAGGCTATTGCATAAACTGAAATTACCAATAGGAAAAACATCAACAGAAGGGATAGGTGGCACTGGCAGATGGTTTTCAAAAAAACCCACAGCTCTTTGTTACGACTGCCGTATTTATTTTTTCAAGATGTTGAAGCGAGATTGGAGTACTTCTTATGAGAATATGCTGAACACAGTTTGGAAAAGTGGGATAGGTAAAGAGGGAAACATAACCTAACAGCAGGTACCACCATGAGCAGCCTCATCTGTGTCACAGCAGGCATACCACAGCATACACAGGTGTACAGTATACATACTCCAGAAGTGCTTATGAATTTGGAATCTGTGCAACTCGCAGCACAGTGTCCCTTCTGTAGCTCACAAAGTAAGTTTCTGAGCATGGAAAAATATCTAAAGTGAAAAAGCATAGATGCTGACATGCATTAGCTAGGTTTACCACACTCTCCTAATGCATCTGCCTCATTAGAAGAATTAAACATTCATCGAAGAATGAAATAGGTGCTTAGGTGTTTCATCGTTAGTCCTGGAATTTTATATTTCAAATTCCTCAAATGGTTACACACTCGTTTTGGTGTGGACTTTCCTGGATCTGCAAATAATAGAGCATAAAAACTGCTGGAAAGCCAAATCCACAGCATGAGCAACAGTTTGCAGTTCTCACTGCGATGGTAGCTCCAATGGGCTTTTCTCTCTCATGCAGTTCACCTGCAAATTCAAACTCTAACAAATTCTAACAAATAAGTATACTGATAATAAAATCAGAAAACTTAAGTTCTTTCTGTAACAAAGAACAGAACAGCATTGGATATGGACTTTAAACATAGGGCTTAGGCCGAAGGTTGCCTGTATTGTTCATTCACAATGATCCTAAAGAGCAATGAGTAAGTAGTGGAATTGTTTAGAATCAACCAGTTGACAATCTTTTTAAATGGAAATTGTTTTAAATTAAATCGCAGCTAGTTTGTGAAGCACTGAACTTACAGGAAACAGTGCTCTACTAAGCAGTCAAAAAACAGAACGTGAAATAACGTGCACATCTTCTCAGAGCTCTTCTTATTTAACTCTTAAAGCTGACACTATCACTAAGTCTCCAGAGCAAGAAATGGAGACTCTGCAGTTACCAATTAGTCTGAGAGAACGGATAAAATTATGCTGACATTTTCTCTTACTAAAGGTTTCATAATTAGATATAGAGAAAAGGAGAAGGCACCAATTGTTTTTTCCAAGGTAAGGTGTTAGAGATCTCTGGTCTCTTTCAGTCATCAGTTAAGGCAGTAACATAAGATAAACAAACCAAAATGTGTCTTTCATTCTCTTTCTTTTGCACAAGGACCAACTGCCCTTGCTTTTGTTATCATTATGACATTTGTTATCATTATGACATCCATCACTTAGACTCTCTTTGTTCCTTGTGATGCTTACTCTGTATTTTTTCCATTTAAAAATCCATTCAAAAATCATCCAAGCCCTTCCTAACTGTAAGGAAAATATGAGGTCTGAATTAGTGATTGAGCACCCGGTGAAGGGTGGTGGCTGGCCTAAGGAACACCTGTGCCCCCCCTCCATGTGACCAGGAGGGGTGGACCCAGGCTGGGACTACCCTGGGCTTATTTAAGAGCCAGCCACCAAGGGGGAAGGATCTCCTTGTGGGACCTGGCTGTTCCTTGCCTTGGTGGGAGATCGCTATTGTAAGTAAAAATCTTTTGTTTACTATCATTAAATCTTTAATACTTTACCTGGGATTGCTTCTGTGATTGTACCACATTAACATTGCATCCATTTTTAAGTTATATTAGGAGGAAAAAAAAGAAAAAAGATTTTCTTACCACTGTATTGCATCGTAGCACCCAAATATGAATCAAGAATTGATCCCAGTAAGCCGGCTGCTGCTCCAAACAAAATAATTGGCCATTGTGGGGCAGACACATCCAGATCACTCACGAAAACAAGCTGTGTTATGTAGTAGGCCAAACCTACTGCCATGCCACCAAGCAAACTTGAGAGTAGGCCCACTAATGTAACTCCTCCATTAGTACCTAAATTGAAGAAAACCAAGCTGATTTAAAATTTTTTTCTTACGAACTCGAATTTACTACGCTCATAGCCATATTTCCCTCATTTATCTAGAAGACTGCCCCACAGCTTTTATTTATGTTTTTTAAACTTTTCAAGTTGGATACATAATTAAAAAACAAATAAGCAAAAAATATATTAAGACAAGAACATGTAGAACAGGTAACACCTCACCTACTGGAACTTGTTTCCAGGTTGTTATCAACCTTGGCTTGCTTTTACACATAACACTACCAATCTCTGATGCCCACGTATCGCCAGCAGAGCTTGCCAAAGCTCCCAAAAGGGATAAGCACATCCATGATGCCGTGTAATGCTTTGAAAAGTCTATTGGAATTTCACCGGGACCACTTTCTATCATATACAAGATAGCCAGCTCAGTAGGAACACCACCATTACAGAATACTTGCAACCAATTCCTCTGTCCACCTGAAGTGATAAAAGCTAAATTTTAGTATTTTCAGACAAAACACCTTGCAATGCAACAGTGGGAGACAAAAGCAAAATGCACACATAAAATTAAACTGAAAAGGACATTCTCAAAAAATAAGTTGTTTACTAACATTCATGGGGATAAATGGGAGAGAATGACAAGTGTTCCCTATTCTGGGTGTTTTATCTCATCTGGCCCTTTGAAAGAAAGAGGAATATGCAGTATTTATGCTTCACAAAGGATCTGAAGAAACTGAAGTGTTAGGGCTTACCTTCTTTGTATTCTGAATCTATACGCTTCTTTATATCTTTTTTCCATTTAGTAAGTTTTGAAGAAGTAACAAAAAATACAAGCAAAGAAGTGAAGAAACTGTAATTTGCAACTGTAAGAATAAATCCAACCACCAAACCTATAAAGAAAAGAAAATGTGAAGTTCCCTCATGTAACAATTTAATTACAAAGCAGTTAAGTATTTTTACTCTCTTGAATATGACTTTCATGATAAATGAACATCGTAATAAGCCTAAGATAAACATGCAAAAAGGAAATTAATGAAGCATCTAACATCTGTAATGAGAATTCCAGAGACATCTTGACTGAAAAAAATAAGTTACCTTTATCATTGTCTCTTAAATTTCACTGCTGAATTGCTAATTTTACTGCTACTGCTGAAGTGTATGACTTTTTTTGAAGACTTTCTCTTGCTACAAATCAGTAATGCTGTGCAAAAGATAGCAATAAAGCCAAAGAACACCTAAGCGAAATTTACATACCTTGCCCGAAGAACTTGACTGTTCACATGAGAAGTATACAGACAACTGTGGCTACCTCTCTATCTGCAAGTTTGTCTGCAAGTTTATCTCCAGTTTGAGGATCAAACTCTGTCCCCACACAAGGTCTCTGAGATAAACTGGATAACTCTCCTTATCGTAGCAGCTGCTACTTCTCCCTGCCCTTCATTTTGTTTGTTTCTGATTTATCTTTTCCATTCTGTTATTTTCTTAAGTATTTGAGCTCCTGGATGTGCTTCATTTTTTACTTCCTCCTTGAGAGAAGGTCTAGTTCTCACTGTCCACTGCCCACCAGTTCAGACAACGGCACAAGACAAGGGTCAGCCACCTCAGCCAGAAGTCTTGCACCAGGCTTCAATGAACCCTGAGTGTTTTTTTCCTCATGGTCAAGAAAAACATTGAAACAGTCACTGGCTTCAAGAGAAGAATTAATTTTCATCTTATTTGTAGGAGGCAAAAAATGCCTAGAACTGCTCATATTACAGGAAGGACGTTATTTTTACTGGTTTCCTACCAGGCAGGTAGGCTGCTGACATGGCTCAGTTATACGGCATTTCCTTACCACTGCCTCTTCCATTTCCTTATCTCAAGATGTGTGAAACAAACAAAACCATGCAGATTTTTTTTACCTAAGTTCAAAACAATCTTGTAAGCTTACATAAATCTAATGACTATATTGATCAAATGAATTGCGAACAGCAGCAGAAGTTCACCAAAAAAAAAAAAACAGTATGAATTCAAGGTATGTATGCTTACATTTTCATTTTTATTATAATACAAGTAGGTAGGAAAGTCTTAAAATAATATTAGATACAGAAAAAAAGACCTTAATTCAGTTTATTAAGTGTTTAGCTTAATGACCTCAGAAGAAACATACCTGCCAGCGCACCACTGTGATCAAGACTCCTCTTCTTAAAACCCTGTGTAGCAATCACCACTGGAACCGAGACTGAAAAAAGCCAGCGCCATGGAGAAATTGGCTGTAAATTACCTGGTAAATAAAATGAAACAGTTGCATATAATCCTCATAAGTTTTTTTTTTTAGTGACTATATCTGGAAAGTGTTTGTCTCCAAGTATATATTTAAAATCTGATCTTAACAAAGATTAAAGCTCCTTACCATTTGAAAGAAAAGTATTTTCATGACAGGAAGACCAAACTACCTGTAGTTATCTATGCATTTTATTCAGCCTTCACAGAAAAGAAGAAAATACATTAAAATAACTAAAATTAGCAATCAAGAAATGGCAAATGTGTTAGAAATAAATGTAGTGAGATTTTTCATTCTAAAAAGGATTTGTAAGTCTCAAAAATTATATTTGATATAATTTGACATTACTATTATATCCCATTTGTTTGGAGAATTTACATATTCTGTAATATATTTAAATGCTTAGTTGAGCTACAGTGATGCTTTATGTCTTCTAATAAACCTACCTGGAAGTCCTGCCATTCACACATATGTTTACTCTATGCACTAATTGTGTCCTTCTGCTGGCATATGAACAAACCATCAGTTCATCACAGCTCCAGTGATGATTTGCACTCACACTAGAAAGGAAGTTTAGATGTTTGGTCTTCTTTTACAGTAGTAAAAAAGAAATTTCCTCTTTTGTTGGTATCCAAACCATTTGCATTGTTTCTACACTAAGCCTGGTTGAAAACATATGAATTAGCACACTGGATCAAGCCAAGCATCTGTCTGACTCAGAATCCCATCTGGCAGCAGCCAGCTGCACACGCTCAACAGAAAAGTGTAAGATATATAGACTTACCCTTCCTGTTTCATTGAAACTTACATGTTGTCATTCCTGAAATCATCTCTCACATATTTACCCAATCCCTTTTTAACACCAATTGTAATTTTCAGCTCCGCAAGTGTATGCAGAACAGAATTCTGGTTTTAGATGCAACAAAAAAACTTCCAAAAACCCTGCTGCCTCAAATTTCATTGGTCATCTGCTACATATTTTGACCTACTGAATGTGAAAATATTCTGCTGTTTCCTATTCACATTCTTGCAATTCATGACCTGTATAGATGTCCCACTTCCATGCTGAAATATCTTTACCTATTAAGTCTTCTTAAATGGATGCTGTTACCAGCCCTGGTCATCCTCGTTTCTTTCTGATTCTGCTATGGACATTGTGAGATGGGATGAATGCAAGTGTATGCAGTAGTCACAGTGGTGAGACGCCATGAATTTACAATTACAAAATGCTGAGATGTTCTTCCTTGCTAGCAAAGTTTTTTTTTTTCTTTTTTCTTTTGACAACTAAATGTTTTACTTAAAAAAAAAAAAGTGAATATATTAGGTAACCTGGATAGTCCCCATCTCCTGCATTAGCTGCTTGTACTGAACCAGGTGAGACCTCTTCAGTCATTCAGTACATTAATTACAGACTGCTGTGGTGTAAAATACAAGTATTTGTCTGGCTGCTTTCAATACTATCTGACCTCCTTTATTCCTGGCAACCAAGCTCTTGGGTCCCCCTCTCCCACACAGCAGCCTATCTCCTCAACAGGGAGGATTTACATCCCTCAGAATTTCTGAACACATCCATTATCTTTACAATGGGTGTTCTTATGACTGTATTAACCAAAAGGGCTAGCCCTAAGAGCTTTCAAAGGAAACTACTAACAGTAAATGAATTGAAAATTAAACTTATTTCAACAAGCCTTGTTAAATCACGATTTTTATGAAAGAACAAGATGTTATAAATTTTGTATTTAAGGAAAAGTAGCCAGAAGACATAAAAGTCTGGTGTTACAAAGTCTGCTTTCCATCTAAACGTTTATTCTCAAGCAAGCATGAAGTTATCTAGTACAGTTCTCCCTATTCTGTCCCTGTTTCTCTCATCTACAGAAAACTTGGTTTAGCTGAGAATCACAGATGATTCGAACTTGCTCTTTTTGCTTGGAGTGGTCCCTCATTACTACATATGCATGCACACACAGCCTCCTCCCAACCTGGCAGCAGTACAGAAACTGACCGCACACCTTGGTCTAGAGCCCTGCAGACACTTGGTGACAAACGAGCTGCATCCAACAGTTTCATGTCTTCTAATAGATCTATTCTGACAGAAGTTGGGTGGTTTTTTTCCCGTTTTTTTTCTCCCCCCTCTGGAGTGTCTTTAGACTAATCCTTTTCCACTTCTAAGTTTTCTCAATTCTATCTAGAAAATACTCTCAGCAACGCTGCTGAGTTAGTTATCACCAATTTTGTTTGTTGATTCACTTTCAATATCCTTAATATTAGTCACTCCTTAATACACAGGAGTTATTATTTCATCATTTAGCCCTCAATACATTTTAGCAAGTGCTTCATGTTAGATGTAGCAACAAGACAATTTCCCTTGGCTTTCAGAACATGCTTACATCAGAAATTATCTTCTTGGTAGTGCAGTGTATACAGCATAAACCAGAGCACATTTATGCTAGGACATATCCTTCTTTTTCTAAGAGTTACTGTACCTCTCTCAGTGGGGGAATCCTTTCCACTGGTGCAACATGTGAATGTAGCTGCTTATTTTTCCTCACAGAACAATTGCAACACACTGCATTGCTAAGATCTGTTTATTTCCTGCTTTTATGTGAAAACAATTCTACATAATCACAGGTTCTGTATTTGAAAAGAACACTGCTTTTGGGTAACCAGAGAGAAAGAAATTACTACAGGTCCAGTATTAACATCTATGCAAAAATAGCTCACCTGTTATCTTTGTTACACAGAAAATAAGGGAAGTTTAGAATGTTTTGAAGTGCTCAAGTGGAAAGTAATCAGAACTAAAACATTTTACAAAAAGAGATTGCTTTTAACGATATTCTCCATGGACAATTTTTAAATTTGAATGCTTAAACCACCAAGACTATCTGAACAACTCCCAAAGAAATAAATTGGTTTTCAAAACTACAAATTGTTTAGTTCTACAAACAAAACTAATTGAATAAAAAATTAACATATTTTAAAAGTTATTTACTCATCAAATTATCTATACTGCCTTCTTAATTTTTTTCTTGATTTTCCAGTTTGACCCCTTTGCTTAGTCATTCAAGTCATTACGAAGTGAGTTTCCTTGTAGAACAGGAAAACAGTATCCCACTCAGCTGCCATATTCCACAGCGTTCCATAAAGCAGCAGCATCCATAGCAACTTACCTTCTAAGGAGAAGATTTATCTTCAACGTCCTAAACATATTTAGTGCCTTCTCAAATTCCAGAACATTCAGTAAAATAAAAGCTATTTATAAAGTTCATAAAGGAGTTACTACTGTCCAGTTAGAGGGTGTGTGATTTTAGTCGTAGAACTCGGTGTATCTACTGCCTTAGCAGTAATCAATATATGTACATACATATTCTCTCACCTCATTTTTACTTTAAGTTGGAAGGAATACACTTCCTTGTGAAAGATGCTGAAAGTGTGTATTTTAGAACATAAAAATTTGGAAGTATGAGCAGAAAAGATTGCTATAATACAACAGTTAAAGAAATCGTCCATTTTTTCAGCCAGAGAGACAAGAAAGCTATGGATTCTATCCTGAACTAAACAACTCACTCCAATAGAATTTCACTTCCAGAATAATGACAAGAAAGTCTATGAGTGGTGTGACTGTCTAAAACATCTTCTCTTTGAATTCTTTTAAACTTGATGGAAGGCTCTCAAAAATACATCTGAAATTGATGACTATCTCAGCAAGATTCCAAGTGACAAAAAACCTTTTTTTTCCAAGTTTAAAAAAAAAAAAAAGCCCACAAACTTACAGAGAGTAGAGCTAATTGTTAATGTATCTTTTAAGCTATAACAATACAAGAACACAAGAAATTATTTATTACATCTGCTATACAAATACGTGACATCACAAATCCAGCATTAAGTCTGATCTAACAGAATAGAAATTTCACACAGGCACAGCTTCTTGCCGTGTTGGAAAACTGAACAAGATGGTTTGCAAGACGGGTGCTTGCATCAGCAGTACCTACAGCTCTGCAGCCATCCAGGCTTCTCAGTTCAAAGTAGGGCAAACACATTTTGCAGTGAAATGCTCATCATTGAAAGCACAAACATTCTCAGGATGAAACAACCTCTTTTCTATGTGCTGAAAAAGCCCATTGCCACAGATGGGGCACACGTGAACCCTGCAGCCCTCAGCTGACTCAAAAACTCAAAGCAAAGCACCCCACGTGCACATGAAGCAACCTCCAGTGCCATACCCTGGTACTGCCAACCACAAACCAAGTTAAGTCCTTATTATAAACTTGACTGTGAGCAGTACCAGAACATTAAAGGGTTCTTTTTGGATAGTCAATGAAGAGAATTTTAATCTTTTTAAGGTCATTTTTAAGCTCACCTTTTTGTATATATTCAGGGACAAATATTTAGCAGTAACTTAGTAGTAAAATAGTTAAGACTGAGAAAGAACACACATTAGTTTATTATGGATTCTTTCACACTTCATTGACTTTCACATTTTGGTGACTTTCTGGTGCTTAAGCATTACTATGAATTATAAACTGTATGCTTCAATTCCCTTCACACACCAAGGCCTTTTCATAGTCTCAGGCAAAGAGACAACAGATACCTTATGCCCTTGTTCCATAATCTTTCTCTGCAAAAAGGAGGATTGTCTCCAGTATCCTCCTTTATATCAGTGCCTGATTCATGTGATACCAGGGCTCTCCACTCCACGCCATCATGTTACACAGCACGCGCTGGAATACCCTAATTAGTGGCAGGTATAACTACAGAGTAGTTGTAAATTGCATTGGTATGAGTCTGCTTAAATCCAACTCTGGTAGTTCTAAAAAAAGGCAACAAAACCTGTTTGCCAAGCCTACTTCAGCATACCTGCTGTGTGTCAAGCATCCCTCTGCAAGCTGAAGCAGAGGTGTCCAGACAACTCGGCTTTAATGCCGTACCAGAACTAACAGCCATCCTAAAACCTGGAGCACTGGAAAACACTGAGCAGAGATATCCAATTGCCACTGCAAGAGTGGACATATACTGGTGGGTATTTGTTCTATCTCTGTTTGAATCCAAGGTGACAACAGCCACCTGGGTGTGCTCCTACTGCATCCCCAGGCGCTCAGCAACACCGCAGTGACACCGGAGCCCTTCCTGCGGCAGAGCAGCTGAGCCTCAGGGACAGCTGCTCGCCTGTCCAGGAGCGCAGTTCAACTCCTCAAGGACTGAACCAGCGCTGCTGGCAGCACTGCTGCATTTGTAGGCTGCTGCAAAAAGGGTCCAAGCAAAAATGACAGCTTAAAGAGTGCACTTGTGCCCCTGCAACCGTGCACAACAAACCCGCAGCCCACCCAAGTTACCTGAACAGAACAGAGCTGACTGTATGCACCCACCCAGAGACTCCACGCACACATCCCTCTCTTGCTGCACTGTTCCCCCCATTTCTCTCTTCCCTGACCCAGGACACTTCCCCGCAAGCCCTGTTCAAGGCCTGCAAGTGCATTTCTACAACTTCCGTAGGCCTGCACGCTCCTCGCTGGCTGCCACAGGTACCCCTGGTAAAGGAGGTCACCAGGTGCCAGCAGGACGGCGGCCTGCAGCGCTGCTGGGGATGGAAAGGGCCCTGCAGGTGTCCCCTGCAGCTCGGGCCCCACCGCCCCGCGGGGAGGGCAGCCAGGAGGGAGGGAGGGAGGGCGGCTGGCTCGCAGCCGGGTTGCGGCCTTTGGACTCACCGTAGTACGTACTTGCAGTCATGGACACGAGCCAGAACGCCAGCGAGATGGAAATGAGCAGGCTCAGGATGACGATGTTGGCCAACATCTTGAGGTACTCCCTGCAGAAATCCTCCTGGCAGTTCGTCATGGGGAGCCAGAGGGCAGCCNTCCGCCACCGACCTGCAGCCCGGGCCCGCCGCCGGCGACGCCATCCCGCCCCGTGGCCGTGGCACCGCGCATGCCCCGCCGCGCCCCGCCTGCCGCTGTGACTGTAGGCAGCGACGGCGCGGCGGTGCCCCGCGGTGCGGCCTTGCCTCGCCCTGCCCTGCCTCGCCCTGCCCGGGCCGCCGTGCCTTCCTCGGGAGCTCCCGGGCGCCCCCGGCCTCGCCGCTGCCTCGGGGAGAGCCCCGCAGCCCCATGCGGGCTCCGTCCTTCCCAAAGCCGTGAGCCGCCCCCGTGCCGGGGTCGTGGGCCCAGCGTTGTGCCACGTCCAGCGTTCGTGTCAGGGCAGGCAGCGCCTGCCACATGAAGTCCGTTTTGCGTGTTTGTGAAATAAAGACGGAGTGGCAGGCGATACGGAGGGGTGTTTTGATGAGATTTGAAACTCGCTGGAATGTTGCCGGGTGCGCTAGCACGAGAGACATGAAACGTTTCCTAAAGGCTCGGGATGAGAACAAGCCAAACCTGCCCGGTGGCTGCTCTGGGCGCACGGCGGAGTTCCTTGCAAAACACATGGCTATGGAGAAGCCATTAGGAGTGACAGAGGGACTCCGCAGCTCCCTCCTGCCCGCCCTGTCAGCACACACACACAGACACCAAGCTCCACAACTTTCCAACCCCCCCACCCCCGGCTCTGAGGCAGCCACCTGGGAAATAAACAAGATATAAAGCACTTCAGAAGAGAAAGTTGAGATAATGTGTATCCAACATTTGTTCTGAAGGAACCCTTACATTTTACAAGCAGTTGTACAGATGAGCCATTTCATCAGCATCAGTAACCTCTGCTGCTCGTTTTTAGGGAACAGAAACAGCGGCAAAATGGAATATTTAATTATTCAGTGAGAGGCTGAGCAATAGGAAAAAGCAGATGATAAGATCTTATACATAGGACAGGTAGCACATTTGGTTGTGGGCTTTGGTAGTCTTTGAAGGACAGGAGAAGATTTTAGCCTTGGAAATTCTAGTGAATAATCTTTGTGTATGAGTTGACAGCTTCCCTACTGGATTTAAGAACAGTTCTGGCTCATCGGCACCGCATTCTTCTCCAAGCATGCTTTCTTGCTTTTCATGTAGCTTCTGCAGTAAGTTTCTAACAGCATGAGCTTATGGAGTCTTCTGCAACAGAAGCTTAATTATGTGTTGTTACAAATGAAATAGTTAGCAGTCAGGGCTTCTTCAGATGTTGTCTGAGCTAGGCACCTTACTCTGCAAAGACCTACAGATGGTTGGCTTTGGCTGAAGATTTAGGCCAGTTCCAGGGAGTTCTAAACTTTGGTGTTGACAGTGTATTGGCTGTAGACAGTGAGAGCCAAAAACTTGGACCAGGTGCCTTAGACAAAGTTGGACACTTCACCGTATTTTCTGCTGTATTTATTGATAGTAACAACTAGGAACACCTAAATTTTCTCTGGATTAGAGATTTGGAAAACATTAATACTAATGTAGCAGAGCTGACTTTGGTATATTTGTTCTTACATCTTACCTCCTAAATTTTCATTAAACTTCCGTCTGAGTTCTGGATTTGAAGCCATGGGCTGAGTAGGTGGGATGCTTTGTGGGAACAAGACACCTTTTGAAGGATGACACTGATGCAATGTTGCTTAGATGCTCCTGCCATAATCTAAGGAGATCAACTCTACTTGGACTGGTGGGTGAACAAGTGGCTGCTTGTTTAGCTGTAACCAACTCCCACAACATGTTCATTCAGATAAACCTTAACTGCAGTATTTCTCTATTCAATTCATTGCTTAGTTCTTGTTTTTTAGCCTGGAATTTCTGGTGGAGAAACAAAGGCTCTTACAGCAATCATGCAGCCTGGGCTGATATTGGTGGGACTGTACAACCGTGTCACCATGATGAATCAGAACCCACAAAATGTTGTGAAGAGGAGGCATGTTTGCAGAGCCCGAAAGGATCCTTCAGCTTCCTGCATTGCTGCCATACCTGAGTTAAGAAGCACTCAAGCCAGAGAGACATGCCAAACTATTGCCCTGGCTTATCCACAGATCTTGTATCTTGGCTTAAAGCCACAGGTGCTGCTGCTGCTGGAGTTTACAAGAGCAAGAAAGGCAAAACAGCTCTCAATGCCTGGCATGACAGAGGTCATTCTGAGTTTTGTAACGATCACAGCATATATAATGCTGACTTTGACTCCTACTCCAGCTCAGAGACTTCTGTTACATGTGGCTTCATGCATCCCTTTTCCAGTGTTTTTGGTTATTTGAAACCAACATATTTTCTGTTTTATGTTGCTTAATAAACATTAAAATTTTACAGCCAGATTAAAAAACGAAAAAGAAAGAAACCTGAAATTCTGTATTTAGAAACTGAAAGAAGTAGACACGTTTTTGACAGTAATGAATCTGCAGCTGTTGGTCCAAATACTGGGTTTAAACTCCTGCTTTCTAAATGTTTTCTCTAGGTCTTGCAATAAAAAAAATCACACTTTCAATGGGCAAAAGGGTTGGGTTGTTTTTTTATGTACATCTAGATATTGACAATATTGTGAATGTAGAATTCACATACTTAAAATGCCATCTTGAATCAATAACAGCACCATTAAGGCATATGTGATTCATGCCATATGTACATTTCATGAAGAATTTTTGCTCATATTTAAATAAGCACATTCCTCATTCATGCTTATGTAGCAAAAAGCTTGTTAATTTAAAAAATGGCAAGTAACTATTGCTTGAAAGCTTTTCTCTACACTTTCCTATACAAATACATACTTGAAGTAAGAGAAATCTGAGAAGTTTAAATCTAAAAACAAATGTGTTGGAATTATAAGCAGCCTGGGTGTTTGTACCTAGAACTAAAGAATGTAAAATATGACCAGCGCAGAGTCTAGAATTAAAAATAAATGTGATGATTTGATAGCAGACAGGAATGTGAGGTGAGCAAAGGCAACATGACAAAATGAAGATAATTATATGTTGCTTTGCATAGCATGGTAATTAAAATGAAGTCTTTTGCATTCATTCTTTTCTTACGAGTGTATTAGAATTCAGTAGATTTGCTGTGTTACAGCATACAATTTCCAAAGTCCATGAGGTAGACTTTCTGTTCTGCTTTGCTTTTCTGCCTCTTCTTTGTCTCTCTGAGATGGTACTCTCCATTTCCCTTCTCTGCTTATACATTATTCCTGTTGGGAGTGCTCTGTTTTTGTCATGATATTTTTTTTTTTCTTAGGGGTAACAGAAATGTAACAGAAAATGCTAATCTGACCACTGAATAATCTATTGTACCTCCCTCAGTAGTTTCCTTTATAGGATAATAATTATTGTTTATAGTAGAGGAAAGATAAAGGGAGCTGACCTCTGTTTTTTAAAAGCTAACATTATTAAAATTTTGTTTGGAGACGAGTGTTGTTTGTCTTGTAGTTAATATGACAATGAAAAAGAGCCCCATGGAACTTCTTGGATTTTACTGCTTTGTTTTACTGATCTGTTGCAGCAGAAAGCACCGTGCTTGGACATGAACTTGCATGCTCTAATTTCCTTATAGCGTTCCATAAAAATTCCAATCTATATTTTTATTGAAAGGAATATCTCTTCTGTTTCTCAGTTAATTTTATACTCTGTTCTCAGTAGAAAGCATTATGGATAATATAGCTTGAAACTTAAATGATAATTGATAATTGATTTTTGAAGCAGTCAATAATGCCATTGATTAACACTATAGAAAAACTACTGGAGGATTTGGACTGTGGACTATAAAGCAAGAAATGATAAAGAGTAAAGTGAGTATCAAACTGCCTCACTGCATGGAAACAATACTTTAAAAAAGTAATTATTAAGTATGTATGTATGGACTTCAGTTTTGTGTTGATCCAGGAACAATGACAGTGATTAAATTTATTCGTAATATGCTAAAAAGTTTCGACATTTTCAGAGTATTTGAAGTATTACTTCAGCTTTGAAAAACTATTTGTTATTTCATTGGGCATGCCAATTTTTTAAAAAGTATCTATTTTGTTCCAAGCTAAGCATTTTGTAAACTTTACTTGTTGTGCAAAACTGCACTTACAGCTGATAGAACCATCATCTTTCTTCCCCATCTCCAACTTGAGAGCAAGGACTGCATTTTTCATAAAGCTAGTGAACACATTTGAGTGCTAGTGGAAACAGTTGTCAAAAGATGTGGTACAGAGGAATGCTTCATTAATCTCTACTTGATTATTAACCCAGTTTAGCAAACTTCTGCAAATGCCTGACCATAAATATATTAATCCAATCAGTTTATGATCAAATGCTTTGCTCAATCAGTTCTATTCTGTCTTGATCACAGGTGGTCTGTGAACCTTAACAAAAGATTGTTCTGTTTTCTTTTTGCACGCCTCCATAACAAGTATAACAAATGTTCCCAAACTGACTATGATACTGTGAGCATTTCTTATTGTTTTAAAACTTACACTTGATGAGTAGTGATCTGTTTATTTCAGTTCCTTTGATTAGATGAAATCAGATCCGTACTCTCTCATCTTCAAGATTCTTGGATACTTTCAGAGATAGTACTCCATCCCTTCTGTTTTCTCATTTACTCAGTTGGACACAATTTATTATGGCACAGTATGCCCAGAGACTGCCTTATATTCCCGGATAGCTTTCTGTATTGAGGTGATGCAGCAAAATTGTCTTTTTCTGGTGGTGGAAACATTTATTGCACATGACCTACTTTTTACAATGTGTTTAGTTTGTGTTCATCTACTTCCTCAAGTAACTCAGAGTAAGAAAACACACCAGTGCCCATATTTTTATCACTAATATAAAAAAAAAATATGAAAGCCCTTCTAGTGTTATTTTTTGTACCATGTCCAAGTGACACAAGGGTTTATGCTGTCTGATCTATGTCCTCACTCCACGTTTGAACAATATACACGACAAGGAAGAAGTGCGGAAGAGCAGCAGATTTAACAAAGCAACTGCAGCAGGAATGCTGGGAAGACACCATGAACAAGGTGGCCTCCAGTCCCTTTCACTGAGGAAGAATGTTCTTCTGGAGACTTTGATGCTCCAGCCGTTTTGTCCATGACTGAATAGAAGTTCTTGAGGATAGGAGATGACCTCAGGCTTGTGGAACTGCAGAGTCATAACAGATGAGATGATCAACAATGGGTGCAAAATTTTCAGATGTGGAAGGGCACCACTGTCACCCTCTTTGATAAGTGTCCTTGAGCTGGTTCCATTCCTTCATCATCCTTTCACAAAATGTTGGGAATCCATACCTGTATTCAAAAGACTACCCTATGCCTTGCAGAATCTTGCAACCCTCAACTCCTACTAAACAGTGGCTAACCAGCTTTGGGTAGAGAATCCCACTGTGGGCAAAAGAGCGATCAAAGTCTTCAAGGCCATCCTTGAGACACTCTTTGTTTGAACAATGTTTCTGAGTTATATCAGTGAACTTATTCTTGGTCCTTGGTCCATCTGAGTTCCCCAAAAATGGGAGTATTGAGGAGATTCATTTTACTATCTGGAGTTCAGCCCAAGACACACACCTGTGGAGCATTCAAAGTGTTAGGTAGAGACTTCAGGACTTTGGGATGGTGCAGAACACGTGAGGTCAGATGCATCAAGACTTGGAGTTTGTCTGGAGGGAAACCAGGAGGTTGGGCTCCTCCAGGAAGAACCTATCTCACGGACATGAAAACTGCTTTGAGAAATGAATACCTACATGTGGTGGATGAGAACAACCATGGGAATGGCTTAAAGCTGCCCTGTTGTTCTGCACCACCTTGCTGGGTACAGCACAGTCTGTGTTGGCAGAATAATAATAACTATGCAAGGGAACAGGAGTGGCTGGCTTTTAGATTCAGATCATTTTTAAATGATACAGAATCATGAAGATAAATACATTTTTAGCCTGTGAAAACACATGTCCTTCCACTTCTGTCTCAACACATGTGGGTGTAACTTGTCACACGTAATGATTCAAATTAGCAGCTTGATCTGTTTAGGTGGACTGTAGAAGTGATGGAACTACAAACGCATACTTTCCTGCAGGGATCACACTGTTAGATCTGAGATTTTTAGAAGAACTGTATCACATTTACCTCTAGGGTATTCAGCAGAATTGGAGAATTCTGGTAAATACTGCTCAAGGTTTAAGATGACTAAGTTTCTACCACATTTAAAATCATTTGTAAGAGAGACAAACTAAACCTAAATCTAGATGCAGAACGTAGTCTTAATAAAAATATTGTTCTCCAGATTATTAGTAACTAGGCCTGAATTCTTACAGGTTTGCCAAGCTCCTGCTCATTTCAATTGGAAGTGAGTGTCTGAGTATCTCAGAGGACACAAACTGTAGTCTTTTGTAGGCAAAACCCTTGGAAATTCAGTCCAGAGGAAGGGCAAATGGGAGTTAATAAATCGTTGAACTGGATCTTCATATCAACAAGATTGGTGGTTTCAAGTAAAAAAACAATTGAAGGCATAGAAAAGATGATTGCAAAAAAATACTGGATTTTTCACAGTGGCAGGCAGAATGCCTGGGAAGCACATGTGGACATAGACTGGAGCATGGGAAGAACCCTCAGGCAGAAAAGGAGGTAGGGAAAGCTTTACTGAATGATGCCAGCAAGAAGAAAAACATTGGTAGGAATGGGGAAGTAATGAGATAATGAGTCGATAAACAAGTGCAATGTAGATGTCCCAGCATACTTCAACCACCAAAAGAGATTTTTGACTGTAGGCATAACAGTTCCATCAAAAATCAAGTGCATTCACCTCCAAATAATTTTACAGCTTGTCAATCTGTCAATTGTAGAAGACTGATGTTTACTGATATTGAGTAGTTGTTACAGAACTAGACAGAAAAAGAACTGAAGCTGGGTTTACTATTTTAAACTGAATAGTCCAGTCACTAGACCACTGTCTCTTCTAAGGAATATCCATATTAAATGAGTTTTTGACTAAATTTTGTCCTGACTTTAGGATCCATCAGAGAATTAGTTGAAAAGAATATGTTTTGATTTTAGTACATCAGCATTTCCCCAAATGAAGGGAGAAAAAAAAGATTCATAAAATTCCTAAACATTTCTTCCCCATAGAGAAACCACGCCAACGGTTTGTCAAGTCCAACTGTTTGTTGAATTTATGTTTCACTCTAGAGGCTAAAAAAGTATATCAGTCTACATGTCATTGGCAGATGAAGAGCAATGGGGAAATAGGCAACTCGTATTTCAAAGATAATCTCTGTGACAGGATGGTTAACTGTATTTTCCCTGAAATACCAAAATGCAGCATTTGTGTGGCTAAGACATTTCAAGCAGTTGCTTATCATGCTGTTATCTTCTTCTGAAATAAAACTGCATAGAACTACGCGATGAGCTTTAGTAGGGGTAACTTTGTCAGCGTAGTCAATGGGTGGTAGTGCTTCAGTTGCCACGTCTCCAGTCAGGGCACAACTTCCTATCTCCTCCTCCTCCTCTTTTCCAACATTACTTCAGTTGCTCCAAGCAAGTGATTCTGCCTTTTCCATGTGAAGGAGGGCAGAATGCTTTTGTAACAAACCAGAGAATTACATGCACATGCACTCTAGGAGGAACCATGTGTGGCTGTAATATGCTGCAATGCCGTTCAAGTCACTGAAGATACGGTGTATTACACAATGTGCAGATCTAACCCAAAAACTCAAGGCAGATGCTGTTAACACCATCAGGCTCATGTATTTTCTCACTAATTACTATTTTAAAAGCAAGCTTGCAGTGAAAATTGCTGTTTTATTAAAGGAGAGATTGGCTCTGAAACCCCAGTTAAAAAAAAAAGTTATTTCCTTGTCTGTACTTTTTTGCTGCATGTTCCATATTAAATTTCCACTTTTTTTTTTAATTGCTCCTGCAAAATAAATATAGAAAGGGATATTTTTTATTAGTGACTACTTCTTTTTAACAGTGGTAAATCAGAAAAGCCCTGAGTTTTGGGTTACTCCTACCTTATAGACGCATCTCCCTTAAACCAGAGGATGAATTATGCTCAAGTATTCTCTAGACAGACCAGCAACTGGCCAAAAGCCAGCTCATACTGAGCTGATAGACACATAACAGAGAAGCACAGATGACTAAGGCACTGTCACTGCTAATTTGCTTCAGCTGCCTAAGCCATTACAGTTTGGACTGATTTTAGATGCGTGGATGAAAGCGATATAATTCATATTGCCAGTGTTAAGTAAGTTCATTTCAGTTGAATTAAATGATGAATACAGATGTGTTATTGGTAGTTCTGATAAAAGAGAAAAAAAGTTACTAATCTCTTCATGCATCACTGAATGTACTCTTCATTTGTATTTCTTTCAGTTGATTAACACTATAGCCACAATAGATGTTACTGTTCATGTACAAAATTCAGTTCTGACTAGGGAAATACAGAAAAATAGCTTTCAAAACTCTTTTCTGCAGTTACCTATTCTTTGTCTAAATTTATAATCCATTATATAAAGTCTAGTGAAGCGTGTAAAATGCCTCTTTAATCAACTTCAAATCAGCTTTATTTCACTGTTTCAGGTTACTAAAAGCATGGGTTAGCAGAAAATCTAGTATCAAAATCTGAATTTTAAACTGAACGATCTATGGGATGAAGACAATATGAATGCTGTACTGCAACTGAGAGGCAGGAGCACCAGTTAAGAAGATACAGCTTAAGTACTGAGAGTGTTCTCTGCCTTTGAATACATACTTTGCATTTCTGTAGCAGTTAAATTATGAGAGGTTAAAAACACTTCACACACATTACATTCTGGCAAAGTTAAAGGGAGGGGAATAACACTGGTAAATGTGTTCTTCCAGGCCACATGGGAAACTGAATCAAGAACAACATAAAACAAGATATCTGCCAGTTCTTTCATACACAATGGAATGTTCTATTAAATGTTTCATGAAGCATTTGTAAAAAAATACATGCTACGAACCCTAACCACGGTCTCTGGATTCTTCAGTAAAACCCGTGATAAAACTGTGCTTCAGTGCTTACCTCTATAACTACCAAAGGAAAATTCTCGAGGGCATTATCTACCTGAGGGGTGTACCTAGGCTCAAATGCACAGCACTACAAAACCTTCTATGCATTTCAGGTATTGGAGAACCTTGATATTAACTTGGTTTCAGGACACAGAAAACCTTACACATTAGTAGTAGTCTTTTAAAACTACTATAGACAGGAGAGGCGTCCAATGTGTTTTTAAAGAGGATTATTTTTCTTGCCTACAGAGCAGCATTACTGTGAAGACAGAAAGAATATAATTTCAAAATAGAATTTCAAAACTAATTCTTATATTTACAGTAGATTGTAAATTATGTACCTCTGACAGTACATCTGAATGTTGCATTATACATGGACAGTTGTTTTCTGTTAAAGCAGATATTTATTTAGAGAGAGATGTTGAAGGATAACATCTTTGTCAAGTGCAGTACATATTTAGCGGCATTTTGCAGATAGATGAAAGCACAAGTTCTCTGTGGCAACAAGTTCGATTTCAGGAGATATGCTGTTTAATAATGAACACAAAATACTTTACACGTGCCAGTGCGATAGTTCTGATTTTGTCAGTGCAGAATTTTAGTTCGCCCAGGACAAATACCTGCACATTCAATGTCAAGCACTTCTAGATCTGAAAACCTTTTCACTATAGAAATTGGATTAATTATTTAAGAAATGTGGATGATTATTTAAGAAATGTGAAAACTTCCTGAAAAAATAACAGAACTACAGAGTAAAGAACCAAAGTTTTACCTAAAATATGTGCTTATAATAATGTGCACACAGAAGTTAAGCAGAAATATCCCTTACCTTTCAAGACTTCTGCTCAGTCCAGATGCAGTAGAACTGCTGTAGAACAAGTATTTAAAAAGCAAGATGAACTCAAGTCCTATGACAAAGAACTGCAGACTCCAACAACAGACGTCTCATCAGAGGAATATTCAACTGCCTATTCTGCTTCTTTGCTGCGATAATTCAGCCACAACAGCCAAAAACAGTAAAGCGGTGCCACAGCAACTCACCCTGCCACGAAGCAGATCAGAAGTGAAGAAATCAAGTTGCTGACTACCAGGGTGGGGCCCAACTCACAGCTCTCACGCCACAACAACATCAATTAAATTACTTCTTTTCGTGTTCTGACTTCAGAGATCCACCCAGTGTCATAAATTGGTACTGAAGCTGCAATGCCCTATCACTGTGCAAAATACTTTAAGGTGCCATTGTTTTTATCTCAGAAAAGGTTGTATTTTTGACTAGCTATGCTGACCACCCACAATATGTGAACTCTTTTGGTTTGTGGAAGGAGTCTGAATATACTCCCTAGCACTGTCATAACAAAGATAAACAAAACTTGGTGCTCTGCTTTTCCACACAGATCTGAAATACTTCAGTTTTTAGAAGTCTAGGACATCACCATAACAACAAGAGGTTAGCTCATGGCTGCCAAGTCTTCCTACATTCGGTATTTTTTCTCAATGACATAAACACTAGGTAATATGAATGCAGAAAGGAAAATGAATTGAATTCAAACAAAACCTTCTCAGAAGAAATCAAAGACAACAAAAAGTGAATATTGTTAACATCCTTGGTTATGGTAGTAGAATGGATCATGACTTTTTAAATATATTTTGCATTCTTCTGTCTTGAGACTTCAGCCAGTCTGCTTTCATGTTACTTGCTGGAGCCTCCCACCTGTGAGTCCGTTAAACTATCTGCAATTTATTTTATATATTTAATTTATCTTATATCAGCTACCAATTTAGTTGTAAGCTGCAGCTGATCCAGTCTTTTTGAATAAAGTATTTGTATTAAAAAAAAAACCACACATTTTTTTGCCTAAAACTGGTTTTACAATTTGACTAAATGCTCAGATCCAAGATCCTAAGTGCAACTAGTAATGAAAAGTTCTCTATACAACTAACAGGCCACTAGTACCCACTGGCTAACTTAACGTACTCAGTCTTTTGCAGAAATGGTTGATGTTATGATGTTCACTGATTCATTGTCTTAGGACACTCATGATGTATATATAAAATTAAAGTTTATCCTATAGAAGCCATTCTCTTCCTATTAATTAAAGCAAGATTTATTTTTTGCGTGCCCCTGCTGCAGTCAGCTAACATTAGGTGAACTGAAACAACTGGCAGAGAAATTTTTCTTTGTCCATTAACAAAGGGAGAAGACCTTGGTGACAAATTTATACTGCTAAATAAATAAACAGGACCTTGAAGCAGCTCAGGCACTTGACCTCTCCATAATCTACGCTGCTTAATTGCAAGTTTGTTCTCCAGCTGCATTGCCGCCAATTTATTGCTTACTTATTGCCAGCCATCACTTTGGCACAATTTGCTGATCTTGTTGCTCTGACTTGCATCTTGTGTCCAAGGGCAATCAGCTGCTGTTTGATACATTTTTGGGGTTGTCCGTGACTGTGGGCGTCTTTAAAAACAGCGCAGCTCTTTAACATCATTTGGTGCTCCTATTTGAAATGGCTGCTGTGTGGAAGGTCTTCTGCAAGCATTACTACTACCCTCTCTTTCAGCAATAGTAAAATGCTTAACTCACGGTTTTCCTTTTAGTGATAGCACACAAGAAAATGCTGTAACTGATCAATCGACAAGAACAGTAGGCTATTCTGGCCCTCAGGCTTCTGAACATGTTCTCACCAGCCTCGTCATCACATGCTTTTCTTTCAAAACTGTCTTATTTTACAGGATGCGGACCCAGGAGATGAAAATGCTGGCTCGCTGGGCCAAGGGTGCCACTCACACCTCAGTTCCTTGTGGCAACCCCATGGTGGTGGCCTGGCTGCACCTCAGGTTCTCTTCACCTCCCTTGCTGGTGTTACCCACGCAGTGGCTCACGCTAGCAAAAGGGGGCTGATTGCAGCAGTACCACAGGTTGCTCTGTGCCACATTGCTCTGTCAGCGCACAGTACTGCAGCAGTACTCCTGTTCGCTTGGTCTACATCAGGCAAATGGTCCAAACCAAAGCTGAGGCACACCCAAAACCATGGGGTCCCGCTGTGAATTTGTAAATGGGTTTTATAGTTACCCAAAGGCTGTAATTATAAATACAGTCTTGTAATCACAAGTATGTTTTCATGATGGGTAGAGGCCTACCTATGTAGACATGCAGATGCCACCAAGGAACTCAAGAGAATTCCTTGATTCAGAGTACACCTCACACTACACTGTGACCAAGGGACTCATTTCACAGAACAAGTTGTCCAGGTGGTCTGTAAAGCCTCAGGAATCCAACACCATTTACACTGTGGAGCTGTCAAAAGGAAGAATTTTGATTCAACTGAACTGTCCAAAATTTGTGAAGAAACTGACCTTAAATGGCCAGATGCTCTGCCGTGGTCTCAAGAGCACTGTGAATAAATGCGCTATCACCTTAGGTTATGGCATACCCCATCTAAGCCACTGCATCACTCCAAGCCACGGATGACTGATGATGCTATGTCAAATTATTAGAAGGCTCTAACAAAATGTGTGAGAACTTGCTGGTAAAAGAAGCCTTTCCAGAACTTGCCTCTGAACTGTGCCATTCTTGGGAGCCCAGACATGGATCTATACTGAGGTGACACACAGGCAACTAAAGATAAGCAGAAAGGAACCATAGAGACACTGTCCTCTAAAAGTCAAAAGTCTTTATATCATCACGTGAACTATAAAAATACCCTTGAGTTAGCTTACCATTACAGTAAACTTAGATGTTGCAAAATGTTGGGTGTGTTCCAATGTCCCTCATCTAACAAAGGTGTTCCCATGTGTCCTATTGCATGTAATTTGTCAGTTAAAAGACCAGTTTGGAATCCCCACTGGGCAGAAATTGCTTGTCTGAGATTATATCAGATGACAATAAATGGAACTGACCCAAATTGATCCAACATACCTAACTGCAAAACTCCAACTCTGCCCTCCACCTGGGATTGGATGCTCCTGCAAACAGTTGCTACTTGAAAGCAAATGCAACATACTATATGAGGCACAGTAATTGTACCCAAACTGCATATTGTTAGAACAATACTGGACAATTATTTGATAACTCACAAAACTGTGAGTTCAGCTCATCTTCGATACCTTCTTCCTTTGGAGACTGTTTTATTCATGGTACATTTTGCATGCCCACAGCTCCCAGAAGACTGGTTTGGATCATCTTGTATAGAGTGTATAACCCTAGCTATTCAGCATTTGTCATCGATTCCTTCTGAATATTATCAGAAAATGCTATCTCACAATATGAAAATCGTTGGGCTATTATGCTTCCCATGCATGAGCTGGCAAAAGCCATTTAAAAAAAAAAGAAAAAAATGCCAGCTATTATTTAAAGCAAATTGTCAATAATACTGCGGATCCTTTTAACCACATAACATCTGGAACGTCTGGTATCTGTACAGTCAAAACAGGTTAAAATTTGGCTGCATGCTGGCTCAAAAGGGTGAAATATGCACTGTTTTACCTACATCTCAGGCAATTCTGAAAACATTTGTGATTTGAATGCATACATTAAAAAAGAGGTAGCCAAAGAAAAACAATCCAATAATTGGAATGTGTGGAACTGGTCTGAAAACATTTAAAAATTTAGTGTTTCTAAGGTAAAAATAAATTGCATACTGTTTTATTCTTACTACTACTGCTGGTTGTACTGTATGTACAGTATTAAGAAATGCAGAGATACTGCTGTAACCATACTAATCTCAGCCTTGCAAATGGGATTCGTGTACCTTGAAATGAACAGAGGTGGAAAGAGAAAGAGAAATCCAGAAGTTGATGCTGGTGGACATCTAAGTCTAGAGGCAAGGACAGACGATAAGACAGCATGATCTTCATTAGAAGAGCTACAAGTAAGACACCTGTGTCTTGCTTGTGGCACCCTAAGAGTGTCTCACAATTGTAAGAGAAAAAAGTCTCAAAGAGGGGAAGGTGGCAGCAGGCTCCCTAGGTCTAAATGTTGATCGAGGACATGGCAGTGTCACAGGATGGGCAAGCTGAACAGAGAGGTATGTGGAGACCACAGGGCTGCAGACTGAGTCACGAGGAACACACTGGTACAGCTGCTGTGACAAAGTCACCTCCTGCACAGATGATGCTCTGCTGTATCAGGCCCCTTATAAAGCCAATGATACCTGCTGCAAATGCATATGCTTTTAAGTCACAGTTCGCATCAATGGAGGGCTGAACCTCTGCCACTCCATGCTCTCTCCCACAGCTATAGAAATAACCCACTTGTGCCTGACCTAAATCTGTAAAACAGGCTGTGTTTTTATTCTGTGACACCAGGGAAAGAATGATTTAGTTGAAGAGCATTTTCTTAAAATATATGACAAGTGAGGTGATACATTCTGCAGTATTTGCACTTGAGAAATTACTACTTATGTAACGTGGAAGTTACATAAAATGGAATGACAAGTCCTTTATTTCCTAGTTAGAGAAATGCAGTCTCAGTTACCCAGAAATACTCACAGTTCTGAAGAACAGGTGAAGAAGAAAATTTTTCTTTCCTGATCAAAAGGAGGAGTTGCTTATTTTTATCCTCTGTCTCTAACAGCTCAAGTCTTCACTCCTGACCAGTACAAATAAACAATTACTCTCTTAAAGCCCTTCATTCCCTCCATTCAAAAAGGGTGTTTAGTAAAGGCTCCTTTTACTGTTGTAACAGCTCACTTCTGACTTGTGTCCAAGACCATTTTTGTCATCCTTTGCTCTGAGTATATGCTGTAGGAAACACTACTTCAAAAATGTTCATATTGAGGAATGTTAAGAACTGAGAAAAACTCCAGGACATGACAGGATATTGCTTCTCATCATTTCCACTGTGCTTTTAACAAAGATACTGTATTTTTAAATAGATGAAAATGGAGTGGCACAGTTTCACCTGCCTCATCAGAAAAAAAGTCTCACATGACATTAATGTGAGGTTTAGTTTTTCCACCTCTTTCTCATTCTAACATTTCGTGTGCAATCCATGGCAGTATTTACATTTGACAGAAAAGGTACGCTTGATTATACTATTAAAAACATGCTAATTTGCACCTTTAGTTTCAGATTATCTCTTTCAATTATTTAGGAAGTATTTAGGAAAAATGTGAAAACACCATAATAATAGAAATGGCTGTATTTAATGATCTCTATTTGTGTTTGTATAGCTATGAATGTGTAAAAAAGATCACAGACATTTGATCTGTCAAATAGTGCAAACATGACATTGGCTATAGCACTCGGGCCATAAATAACAACTCTCTTAATCTTTTATCTGAAGAGGAATACAACTCCAAAATATTTTTGTTTAACAAGAATACATGCATATGTTAAAATAGCAAACAAATAAGAATACTATAGGATATTTCTAGCTCTGTATTTAGATCAACCGTGATTAGATGTGTACACAATATGAAGAACTAAGGAACACTAATAATCCCAGCAAAGGACAAAATACTTCACACACTAACCAGGGTTGTTGGTGTTAACCCGTATGTACTAGGTTCAAGTACAATGCAAACTCAGCAGCAGAAGTCTACAGTCATCTTTGCTTTAAAGAGGGCACAAGTTTTGTGGTTCAGTTTCTGACCTTTCTTGTTTACTTCTTGACATGCCACTCATTTCTATGAGTCCTTACAGAGAGGCTTGTGTAGAGTCTCAAGTGCCAATGCGTGAGTTCCTCAGTTGTAAATCTCAAGGGATAAAGGAATGGGCATTGATGTCCCCTAGAGGAAACTGCAATTCTTTTTAGGAACTTATAACTGGGAGAAGTTGACTGCTACTTGAATATGTGCACTCCATCTAAAGTTACCTGCAGCAAGTATTCTACATTCCTAAAAATAAAGCCTCTTTCAAAAGAAAAAAGCTTCTTGTCTGCACTTAGTGAGAGGCTGAACTCACAGCTCCACCACCAGACACTATTATTACCTCATGTGAAAACCTGAAATCACATTTTGACATCCTAGATTTTAAAGAAGTCTTCATTAGTAACGATAGGTATTGAATAATTAAACAGTCCCCCAAAGTATTTTTTCTCATTGCTGAGCGAGCTGTGTGTGGCTGATTCATTTTTAATATTAACTCAGCGTAAATATCAAAGGTAAAGACTACAGTCTACTTTCTGATTTGAAAAGCTTTTATAGTCTTCTGTAAAACATCTCATTTTTCTCATATCTTATATTTTTAACTCATCCAAGGGAAGATTTCTTAAGGCATTTAATATAATTTGCTCAGATATATCTCATAATGAAATACTATCTGATTTTAAGCTTCTCATGAGGCAAGTAGTTTCTATCCACCATTGTGCAGCTATGCCTTCTTTTTGAAGGTAATTCTTCACTCTTTTTCTTAATCTTATTGTCTCCTCTAATATATGCTTCTTTTTAATTTTGCATGTATTTTGAAGACGTTAAACATGTTCAGGAGGAACTTGTTTATGCTTAATGATTATTTTGAAGTTGGATGTTCCTTCTTAGGTATAAGCCTCTAAGCCTCTTTCATCTTAGGAAGATTTCTTTGCACAGGTTTCTGTAAAAATAATTAAATAAATAAACTGAAAGCACACACACAAAACAGAAGTATGCTAGGAAACAGAACAACAAAGTGATGTGAAATTGTGCAGTTTGCATAGTGTCAAATTATGGATTAGCCTCTCAATCCTCAGAAATTCAAATACAATCTATACAATGTTCAAAACAATCCCTTTATCATAAAATTTAAGCCCCTGACCCCCATGAAAAAAGCATTAACAGCTACATGCTTTGCCCTCACCCATCCCCCAAATCCATTTTTTACCCTATTCTTACCCTGTTTGTGTTTTCTTAAATTAGAAAAAGAAACAACCCTCATTATTTACACAGAGCCCATCATATTTAAAATTACAATGACTGAGTAGCAAAAAGAAAACAAACACTCAACGAAAAAACACTGCACTCCCTTAGTTCCAGGAAGGTTTATTGTTCAATCATATACAAATTATTACAGTTCAAACTGTCACAAGTTTAAGTAGGGAAAATCCATGAATATGAACAAGCACTAATTAGTAGCACACGTATACATTGTGTATATAGTTCCTGTACCCTGCTCTGCTGGGCTGACCCTGGCCCACACCCCTTGCGCCTCGTGCAGAAACAATGTCCGCTCTCTAAATACGTCTTTTCCAGGTGTTTCAGGAGATTTTTAAATGACAATGCAGAGAAAGGAAAAGAACAAAAACATAGAAACAAGAAGACGATAGTGAATTTTATTTTTCATGGCACTCATGCTTGTGTAGCACATTATTAACTGAAAAAAGTTCTTCATCAGTTACACTTCGTAAAAACACAGAAAAGTAGCAGTCTTCTCCAAGATTCAGAAACGTGCTAAATCTACCCTTCCCTCCAACAAGATGGCGGCCTTTCCCCTCACCTCCTCTGCCGACATGGCGGGCCAAGTCCCTATTGGGTTCCTCACCCGCCACCGCCCTGCCATAGGCTGAGCCAGAGGCTTTCCCCGCCCCCTGCCTCGCCCCGAGCTGGGAACTACACTACCCAGGGTACCCCGCGCTCGGGGACTCGCCTCTAGTCCCCGCCCTTCTTTTATCGTTGCGTAACGGCGCTGCGGGGTTGGGGCGCGGTCTCGCGAGAGGCGGCGGGGACGAGGCCGCGCTGGGTGGGCGGGCAGCGAGGAGGGGGCGAGGCGGGGGGCGGCCGCGCACAGGAAGCGAAACCGCCCGCGCTGCGCACCGTTGGCGTGGGCTTCATGGCGGCCGCGGAGGCCGCGCCCGCGGAGGCGACGCTGGATCCCAGCGGGCTGTCCCCGAAGGAGGAAGGGGAGCTGGAAGACGGCGAGATCAGCGATGATGACAACAACGGGTGCGGGCCGGG
>WBMW01004354.1:129779-273117 GCA_013396635.1 Penelope pileata | reverse complement strand
TGGCCGGGAGGGAGCGCAGGGTGGGGGGGGCCTGGAATAGCGGGAGCTCTGCTCGCTGCCGGGGTGCTGCTGGCAGCCCAGGGTGGAAGGAGGAAAAGCGTGGCCGGAAATAAAGCCCCGCCCCGGCTGCTTGGCCTGCGGGGATAGAGGCTCCTGGAGTGGGGTCAGCGAGGCAGTTACAATGTATGTAATTATAAGTGTGGTAGGTGTAAAACTGAAACGGTGAAGCTGTTAATTCCCTGTGTTGGGCAATGGAAGATCTGCTCTTCCTTCACTTTGTCTTACAGCCCTTCTTCAGAGGTTGTTTAAAGCCAACTTTAAAGCTAAAGTTAACTCGGAACTCTGCACAGAATGCGTTTTACATGGGAGTTTGGGTAATGTGGGGAAGTCCCATTTCTCAGTCAGGCCACACCCAGTGTTTCTGGGAGATGTCCTCCACCAGTTGCTCCTAGAGAGCTGGTTGGGTGATTTTGAGCAGTTTTGTGGTTTTCTCATGTTAGAAGCAATGGAAAAAACTCACTGTCCAGGACAGCTATAGAAAAAACACTAGAAAACTGGTGTAGAATTTAACTTTGGGGCAGCATGGCACTGAAACTTAATGCAGCTGCATTGTTGCCTGTCTGAGAATGTAGACAAATCTTTAAAAAGAAAAGGAAAATAAAGCTTGAGCAAGAGAATCAGTGGTCAGAAGCTGTTTGCCAGAATCTTATGTACCCGCTGTACCTGTAGTCAAAGGATGTGCCTTGTTTGCTTTTGGTTGTGCTGCTTGTCCCCAGGAACAGAGATTTTTTCCTCCTCGTGCCAAGCCTTAAGTCTCTGAAAGCTGCTCGTTGGCTCCTTGTGCTACTTTAGATCCAAGATTATGTATCCATGTCAGCTGTTCTTTTTTGGAATGCAGAGGGAACATGTAAACTACTGATAACAAGCTGTTCTTAATCTCGTCTGATAGTGTTAGAGCATTCCTGAAGTCTTTACAACTTTTCATGCAAGGGTGTTTTTTTTTTTTTTTTTTTTTTTTTTTTTTAAGAGGCAGGGAATGAAGATGTGATTTGCCCGAGGTCTCACAGAGAGACAGTTCCAGCACTCTATCTCTTAATTTGCAGTGTTGCTGAAAGCACCAGAAGATGGTTACTTTCTGTGGAAGGAGCAATTTGCAGGGCATACATACAGATGATCCTAAACTGACCTTGCAGTGCTCATTGTTACAAATACAATCTCCTTGGACGCTTTAAGAGACCCTTCAGAGACTGAGAGTTCTGTTTTCAAACCACCAAGTGATAATCCCATTTTCAAACCAAAAGCAGCACACGAGAAAGTCTTTTAGCTCTGACACTTAAGATGCACTTTCCTGTTCAAACACTATAGCCAATTTTCTAATCCTTTTGCTCCTTAATGCCACATTTAATTGTTTATGGATTAATTAAGGAAGGCCCATGGTTTTCTGTCTAAAGTACAAATTCTTTTCTGTATTTTTCATGTCCTTGCCATCTAAAAGAATTGGTATTAGAGCATCCCAAAGTACAAAGGGACCTCCATGTTGCTAATTTTAATGGGGTAGAAGTGTAGTTCATTGACATGTGGCTTCTGAAGAAACCTGCACTTGGAGAGGGATATTTATGACCTGGAGTGGTATTTGGAATTCCCCAGGGCAAGTGAGAAATCTGAAGGTCTGCTGACAGATAATGGCTTTTTTCTTTATCCGTGGAGCGATTACGTTGTGCATGCTCTGTAGGAGTGTAGGTATAAAGGAGGAGTCAGTCAGTGGCAGCAAAAGAATTTTTTACTTTTCTTTGGATATTAGCTTTTAGTAGTTTTATAGCAACTATAACACGGAGCTATTGGATGAGCCTTCTGCAGAAATTCTTACATAAAGATACGTGGAATTGTGAGTCTGAAACATGGGGCCACAGTGTGACTCGGTTTACTGTTTAATTCTGACCTTTTCCCTTTTTACATTTTTGTTCTCATCAGTTGGTCTCTTTTTTTGGTTTGTAGTTTGAAGGCTCTTGAGTTGACTGAAGAATAACTGTTTTATTGCATTCCTGTCTGCCTCTAATGGCACATCACCGACTCTTGCATTCTTTTTGTAGAGCAATGCATGAGAAAACCAACAAACCTCCACATGTGAAGCTGTGTTGGGGTTTAGCCCAGCAGGCAGCTGAGTACCACCCAGCAGCTTGCTCGCTTCTAACCAGGGGAGTGAGGAATTGATGGGAACGTCAAAATACAAAAACTCATGGGTTGAGATAAAGACAATTTAGTATAAGAAGGAAACAAGAGTGGGGGAAAGAAGTGATGCAAAACACAATTGCTTGCCCCCAGCTGACCAGCGCCCAGCTGGTCCTGGAGCAGCGGCAGCTCCATCCTGGTCAGTCCCCCCGGTTTTGTTGCTGAGCACAATGCCATGTGGCATGGAACATCCCTTTGGCCAGCTGTCCTGGTTCTGTCTCCTGCCAGTTCCTTGTGCTCCCCAGCTCCTTGCTGGCAGGGCAGCAGGAGAGGCTGAAACATCTCAGTGTAAGCCCTGCTTAGCATCAACTAAACTATCAGTGTTTTATCCCCACTGTTTTCATCCTGAATCCAAAACACAGCACCATACCATTGACTTTGAAGACAACAAACTCTGTGACAGCTGAAACACAACAAACACCTACATTCTGGTTGATCACCTTTTTTGGAAGTTCTGTCAATTTCATTATTCTGAGCTCAAAGAACATTCCAAAACTTTTTTGCGTTACCGGACTCCGAGTGTCTCCGGAAACTCTTTCCATATTGCAGATATCAAGTAACTTTTAGGTTTATTTTTATAAATGATGTTAAATAGCTTAATCAGCTTCAGTTTTTCCTGTGACTCATGAAATCACAAATATTTTTTTGGAAGTAGAAATGTGTTGAAAGTGAGTTTGGCAAATACTACATTTTTTGTGGCTGTTTTACACACAGCTCTTACGTTTTGGATGTATTTTTGATATATTTGTAGAACTTCAATTTATAATAGTGTTTGATTGCCTTGTGTGTTTAACGTAGTTTATCTTGACTGATTTCTGCTTTTGTGCTTGAGCTTAAGAGAGCATTGTAAGAGCAGGAAATGTTTTGCTATACAGCAGTTGTTTTTGTAGGATAGACACCAAGATTCTTTATTTACAATGTAGTGAACTATCCAAGTTGTTGATGTGTCTTGTGAGCAGAAAACAAAGTTATCTTCTTCTGTACTCAGTATTTCTGCATCCACATGATACCTGTTTCAGCTTCTAGTTTTACTCCCATTGTTGACTTGATGGAAAAAGCATTTCACATAACAGTGTGTGAGTCAGTTGTTACCACGGAGTGTTGATACTGAAAGTTCAAGGAGTCAAACTTGACTCAATATCCTAAAAATTTTCCCGAGAGTGATCATTTTACTGGTTGTTGAACTTTTAGCTGTAAGAGACAACTTTTCAGGGTAAGAGAAAGGCAACTGTATGCAGACCAAAAGCTCTCTTTATGAGAGGCTCCCTGAGGGTGTTTCCATTGCCTGCCTTGGACAAAGTGTCAAGAAAATTTGTGTCCCTAAGGCATACCTAGACAAGATTTTCTGACTAATTAATAGTTCCAAATCCTATTTTACTGTTTTTGAGTATTTTGGTTGCAAGGCTTTAGTCCCTATGTTTTCCTCCCCATAGATGCGATGTGAAGCCTTAGCTCACGTGTTGAGCAGTCTTTAGGTGTGCTATGGCTATATCTTAGCAGTTTGTGAAAGGATAAAATCAGCAAGCATGCCTTTAACTTGCCTTTTTCAGATTGTCAGCTGGGACCTCAGTATTAGTGTTCAGATCTCTAGAAGTTTGACTCATTCGTTGTAACATGGAACCTCTGCAGCATTACAGCTGTTGTTCCTGGGCTGGCTGGGCTTCCAGGAATTTTATGAGATTCCTGGAATAAAGAGAGAATTTGAAGTTGATGGTTTGAGTAAGGGTTTATTGAAGCTGTCCATATCTAATACTGGGTACATCTTTTACATGCTGTTGTTTAGAGGTGATATTTTTCAAGCTGCCTTAAGGTAAATGTAAATCAGAATTGATTGTGTTTCTCATTGGTAATATCCTCACTATTGTAAGGTTCTATGTGTTGTCATCTTAGTTTTCTTAACCAGTAATTCAGCCAAAACTTTTGGAAGGTCCCCATCTAGAAAACAGAACTATTCTTCTAAAAGTGAAAACTCTGTGGAAGAAAGTTTTGAGGATCTGCTCTTGAAGTATAAGCAGATACAGTTGGAACTTGAATACATTAATAAAGATGAAAGATTGGCTCTGGGCAACAAGGAAGAAAATGAGCAACAAGATGATGGTAAAACAGTGGACACTGAGGACCAAATAACTGTAGAAAATGACAGTATTACAACAGATGCTATAAAAGAAGCTTCTCCTGAGGAGAAAAATCCGGTTATAGCCTTTCAGGCTTTTGAACTGAAACCTCTCAGACAAAAACTGCCTACTCCAGCTGAGAGGAGCAGGTTAAAAAAAGTCAAAGAAGGAACAAAACAGTCATCGCAAAAACCTGAAGTCACAGAATCCTCCCAAGGTAAATACTTATACAGGTTGTTCTAGCTTGTAAAGTTATTTTTGGTGCCTTTGTCATGTATCTTGTTTGAGAATGTTGTACTTACTTAAATCGAAACTAGTATTTTATTGTTAAGTGATTAACTTGTTGTATTTCCTTCCTGTTTTATGTAGTTCATCAAAACTGCTTGGAAGCCTGGTTGGTTTTTCTTTGACAGATCCAGCTGGCCTCTGGTAGAAGTCCTTAAAGTTACTTTTAAGTTTAGCAATTGAGATAGTTTGCTTAAATTCCCTAACCTGAGGCTTCATTGAGTTTCGCTAAATGATGTTTACTTTGTTTCAGGATGTGCTAATGGATGTCACTTGCCATTGTGTGGTAGCTAATTTGTCAATGTGCATAAACCATCAATTTGAGTGGGAAGAGACAAATGAGTAATTGAATGGAGTGAGTAATTAATATAAACAAGAAGAAAGGGAGGACTAGAACACTGAAAGAACGATTCATTCATGCATAACTTCAGTGTGAAAGTTCAGCAGGGAGAGCCTGTTTTAAAAAAAAAAAAAAAAAAAAAAAAGCCAAACCCGCATAACTGATAGAGAAAACTGGTAATTAATGGATAAACCACCTCGTTGTGGGTATTTTTCCTCTTGTGTCTTTCCTGTTAATTAAACAAAAATTTTGGTATTCTTTAAGAAAGAATGTAATTTTTGAATGGGAGACATGGGAGGAAAAGGAGATTTTGACCGTAGGAGGAAAAGCCCAGTAGCTTGCAGGAGGGTGGAGCAAGGCAGGAATAAAAGACCCATTTCAAAAGCAAAACGGTCTCCAAGAAAATCCAGCTTAGAGTTTAGAAGCACTGAGAATGAAAATCCCAGATCATACAATGGGGAACGTAGATGCTGTAATGCGTGTACTGGAACATCTGGATTTTTGCAAACCACTCGGTTAAATGTATGACAGAGATCTGAAAGCAGACAGATGATGTAAGACAGAGACCTTTATGGCAATGTAAGACAGGTTTGCAAAGTAGGAGAAATGTGGCTGATTTTATTATTGCAGATTTACAGGTGTTGAGTGCGTGCTACTTAATTTTGCATATATTAAGAAAGGAGCAACATTCATTTTTCCCATGATATTTAACTAGTTTCCTGTATGTCTGTCGGATCTGCTAGAGTTGAAGAATTTGTCTTAAAACTGAGGAGAATTTGTGTCTTCTAGGATTAATTCTCTGTAGTTTAACTCTACTGGCAGAGGCTTTCCAGTACTCCCTGCTCTCCTTCCTTTGGTGCCCATCAGTCTGTTCTGCTTGCGTCCACCTCTTTGGTTTGAAAGGGCTTTTTAGTTTACATACCATGTCCTTATCTGCATCTCCTCTCTTTCATCCTGTGGACTGAGGGGTTAGGATCTTTGCTTAATATCGTAACTTGGTATTTTTTTTAGAATGCAGATGGGCATTAGATAATTATTTTTTTCCTTCCTGTATGTGTGCTTTTAAAAAATGCATGCATGTGCAAACAGGAAGACCTTCAGCATTTGCTGTGTACCATTTTTGTTTAGGTATAAAGTCTTGGTGTATTTTAAACAGCCTCTGTGATGGTGACTTCGTAGAACGCTGGGAAGAATAGAAGCTGTACTTAGTGCGGTTTTACTTTCTACAGATATGACTTGTGGGAAGGAGTCTGTCTCCCTGAAGAAAAGTTAATATAAGAAAAGATTACAAAGCTTCTCTTCCTGTGATGCAGATAAACGTGTATATGGAACTTTATATTTTCTATTATAATTACGTTATAATGTTAAATAATTATACTGTTGATTCTATTACTCAGGATCAATTATTTATTAAATGATGTAGCGGTGTTTATAGTATATATAAAACAAACAGTTAATATATAACAGATAGATGGGTTTTGGACAGTCTTAACAAACTAATTTGTCAATATACTGGTGTTTATCAGGACAGCATTACTATTTGCTTCCATAGGACAACTCTCTCTCTTTGGCATGAAATGAACCCAGTATGTTCTTACTGCAGCTTTGAGCCTTTATTTCATTCTGCAAACAACTGATCCGTTACTGAAAATAACTGCCAGTGCAATCTGAGATGCTCAGAACAGTGACTGATAGGAGATGGTGCCATAGAATGGATGGCACGAAGCCTTCTTTTCTCATTTTCTAATCTGTTTTGGTCTGCTTCTTTGGGAAGTACATATCAGCTAGCGGATTACTAATAAATGACAAATCTTGCTTTATGTTTATGTCATCTTGATGCAGATTTCATCAGATGCATCAAGTTCACAATAATGTTTTGAATGTGCTCATATACATGAAACTGTTGCTCTGTTTTATGCGGTGTAACAATGATATTGATAAAATCTATTTGCATAGATTGATTTCTGGACATCATTTTAATATAGTTCTGTTTCATCGTGAAACAACTTGTAAACCATGGTATTTTTCTTTTGGAAGGTGCAGAAGACAAAGAACAAACGTCGGTGCGAAAGCTTAGCAGTTCAGATGTAGCATCTGAAAAGGTAAAAATTTAATCCTCTGTAGATGAGGCATAATTGCATTGTGATGTTTCTTGACTACAGTTTGGAAAAAGGCACGAGAACGTTTCAGTGATAGAAACAGTTTGTTCTACAGGAACAGCACTTTATCATTAGAACAGTATTTTAATCGTTCTCCTGATTTAAAAAAAGTGGGGACAGACTTGAAAAGATTTTCAGAAAAGAGTCACGTGTTAAATAACGCTTCTTGACTTTGTCTCTTATTTTTGTCTTCTCAAGAAGCTGCTTGATGAGGAGGAGGAGATGTCTGAATTGCAGCTTAGGCTTCTTGCACTTCAGTCTGCTAGTAAAAAATGGCAGCAAAAAGAGCAACAGGTGATGAAGGAAAGCAAGGAAAAATTAACAAAAACAAAAACTGTAACACAGAAGGTCAAAGCCAGTACAAAAGCACATTCAACAAAAAAAGCAAGTACCACAGGTAATAAATTTAATGTTACTGAAATGACAATTGATGACAGATGCTTTGGAAAAAAGTCAGTATGTTGTATGGAACAGTGGGTGATGATCCATTAATCTTTCTGGAACAGTCTTAAAGATCCTGAAGAACCTGGGATTTGGGAAACTACTTAGTTAAAGTAGCATTAATCACTTTTTATTTAAAGGGAAGCAAACTTTGAGGAAACAACAGACAAAGACATCAAAGAAGGTACAGCAACAAAAGGAACAAGATAGACGTCAGAAAGAGGAAGACCAGAGAAAACAAGAGGAGGAAGAGGAGAGAAGAAAGAGAGAAGAAGAAATCAGAAAAATTAGGGACCTCTCAAATCAAGAAGAGCAATACAATCGGTTTATGAAGCTAGTTGGAGGAAAAAGGAGATCAAGAAGCAGGGTAATGAATCCGTAGTATTGTATGTGGTGGGGATTTATGACTGATTTCTGTCTTTGTGCTCCCCCTGATTTCACCCTCACCAACCCTTTTATCCCCTTAAAGTATTTCAGTGGTTACAAGGCTTTAATCCCTTTCAAGATAGGCATTCCCTTTGGTTTTAGTAAGATCAGTTTTGTATGTGTTGTACACTTGCAAATTAGTGATGAAGCATTTTCTTCCTAAAGAAATTTTTAACCAAACTTTTTTGGCTTTCCTTGTTTAGATTGCAGTTTTGTCTCCACATTTTGAATTTTTTTCTGTCTACAACCTCAGTGACCTGCTTCTTTCAAAATGTTGCTTTTCTTTGTAGTATTTTTTTTAATCTGTCAAGATACAAGATATGTCCAGACACAAAAGATAATTACTTCAGACCTCATTATAGAGTGACAAAATTGTCAGGTTTCTCAAGGACTTGTGTTACTGCATTGATGGCCATGCTGCACTTGCAGGCATTCACATTCTGCCTTTAAAACATAGATACATCATAGAATAGAGTGACTGTATGTAATTCTTCTGTTGCTGTTCCTTCATCATAGATCATCATAGAAGCATACAGCTGCTGCGCCTAGATGTATCAAGTGCTTGGTGCTAGATGCTCTAATGAGAACTGGAACTACAGCTAGGGGTATTGCAACTCCCTGTTTGAATTCATGCTATGCAAGAGTCCCATGAAATGAGTGGGAAATTAAGACTTGAAGTGTTCAAACATCCTAAAAGCTACCAGAATATCTGTGTACGTCTGAAAAATGCAATTGAGGAGTCTTAAGAAGTAATATTTATCTGTTGTGTGTTTTCATTTCTGAACGCTAGTTGATATCCTGAATTATTAGTTAAACTTAAGTCCCTTGGCATGTTTTAGTGTGGTATGCATCTTGTGTGTAACAAAGAAAGGATTTGTTTCCTGAGACATCAGCTTTAGAATAACTTGGAAGTGTTTCAACCAAACACCCAACTTTTGTCTTAGTGAAGATGATCCATGTGCAATTTTGAGCTCTTTCTAATAGGAGTAGTTTAAATGTTCTTGTTAATTACCATTACATATTGAACAGAAATTATAAAGAATTTTATTTCCCTTTCAGTGTTTAAGAAGCATGTAACCTTGGCAATTTACCAGATAAATAATGTCTTGATAAGCATGCAAAAATTGCTTCTGTGTGTAAGCTTCATCAGCTTGCCTCCTTCCCCCCCTCAACTCTGAATAACTTCATTTTAAAAACTGGCTGTTTGAAGTTAAAGTCACTACTTGCAATAGATGTAATTGAAATTTGACTTTCAGCTTGCTTTTTTGAATAAGCTGAGTGAATTGTACTTATAAAGTAATTAGAAGACCGTTACCAGGGCCTGTCTGTAAAATTTACTTCAGAAAGACCTACTCTAAAGGAACAATGTAAGAACAGCTAAATAAAATATGCTTCTTGTTGTTTTCAGTCTTCAGATACAGACTTGAGATGGTCTTTGGATAAACCATCTACAGATAGTGCAGGAGGCATATATCAGTACGATAATTACGATGAAGTTGCTATGGATACAGATAGTGAAACCAACTCTCCAGGTAAGACTTACTTACAGGTTTCTGTATGATTGATTTAAAAAAATAATAATAATTAAGGTAGGAAAAACCTATAATTTCATAATGAAAAGTATTCTTTTGAGATGACATGCACTAACGTATTAATATAAGCAAGTTTTTTTTTTTTTTAATACTGACTCATTTTCTTTCTAATTTTACTGTAGTGATAATTTGAAGATCTTCAAGGTTACACTGTTCTCTTGGCAGTACTGCAAAATCTGTTTTTTTTACATTCCAAAGCAGTTGCATAGAAAGCAGAGGCCCTTAGGTGTTGACTGGATAGACAGCAACTTGGCAGGAAAGGGTCTAGGGGGGTCTCTATGGGTGTTAAATGAAACACGAGTTACCAATGCCTTTGGGTGATAAAGGTGAGCAGCCTGGGTTGTAGCACTGTGACTATAATGGGTGGATGGAGGGATCAGGGATTGAGAGAAGTGCTTATTCCCCTCTCTTAACAATTCAGACTGCATTTCGGTTTGGTTTTCAACTACAAGAAAGATAATGATGCATTGGAATGAGTCTAGTGGAGGACCTCAGAGTTCAGTGAGGACTGGAGCTCGTGGTTTATGAGAAGGGACCAGAAGAGCTGAGTTTGCGTTGAAAAGGCTGAGGAAGGTCTTTGCTGTCTTCAGCTACCTAGTGGGCAGTTATAAGGAAGATAGAACCAAACTCTTCTGTGGACTGTGCAACAGAAGGGCGAGGGACAACACTTAGGTTGTCCTTATATCTAACCAAACTTTCTTTAGTTACAAATCTTTTCACAAGATTTTCACGAGAACGATTGAATGCTGAGGCAGGTTGCCTGAAAATGTGGGATCTCAGTCATTAAAGATGCTCAGAACTTGACTGGACAAGTCACTTAGCAAACTTTAGCACTATGTTAAATATCTGTATTAGGGCAAATGAGTTCAGAGATCTCTTCCAACCTAAATTATTTAATGAGTCTGAGGTGCATTTAAGGTATCCAGGCTTCCTCGTTCCATGTGAAAGCACTGAAAAAGATGTAGAGTTGCAAGAGCTTAACGATAATAGTGTATTGGTCATTTTTATTCTTCTGCTTTTCATCTTCTATTCCTTATTTTCCTTTTTTTCCCATTCCTATCAGTCTGTTTTATACGTTAGTTTGCTAAAGCGGTGCTTGTCTGTTGCTTTAGACTTAGAAGCTACGTGACTCTCTTCTCAGTGTAGCATCTCAGGCTCTAATTTTATGTTTCAAAATTCGGTGTAAACCATGTGTTTGGTCTTCCTCTGTCCTAATTTGTGTTGTGTTTTTGGTGTGTAGTAGCCAGAAGTCACTTTACTGAGATATGTTGCTTAAGAATGCAGATTCTGACAAATGTAACAAAATACAGGGGATAAATCATCCTGAATCGTTACCTCAGTGGCACTGTTCGGTAATACTTGCATTTCATACGTGAAATAGAAATTGGACAGGTAGCACTACTTTTGTTTTTTGTGTCTGAGAAATAAAAGCACTGTCTGCATCTCACACTGACTTATGATGTGCTGATTACTTAAAAATAAATATTCTGCTGCTGCTACATTTCATCAATTTAAGTAAAAGCATGAGTTTTTTAGTATTTCTTATACTCAATTGTTTTTTTATTACAGCTTCCTCTCCAGCACAGCCTCCTTTCTTTGAGTGTCCAATGGGATATTTTCCACCTCCAACGGTACCACCAATTTCCTTGCCACTGCCACCTCCTCCAATTCCAGTAAGTAACCTTGGAGGAATGTGTTTCTGAAAACATGAATTCTCATTTTGTGTCTTACTTCTACTGCGTAAGATAGAATTCTGTCAAACCCAAACTGAATTTAATCCTGAATTATTTGGTGACTTCATCTGATTATCTGATAGTCTTATGGCTCTTTTAAAAAAAAAAAACAAAAAAAAAAAAACACTTTTTCAGCTTCCTTTTGAATGATGAAGTTTCTGTTCAGCGGAAGTTCTCTGTATTGACCTAAAATCTTCCTCTTGATTGTTTAGTGGTGCTACGCTGTTTCTTAATATCAAGGGAATGGGTTTGTTACCTAGGGGGAGGGAAGAACCTGTAGCTCATCACAGTCGTTTCACATTTCATGTCTTTTGACTGTTGCTGTCAATATTTGTACAGCAGTGTCTCTACAAAAAAATGGAATTTTTTCCCCACTGCTTTTCTTCAGTGAGTGGTATTTTATTTTTGTTGGAAAAGCCAAAGAAAAGCAGTAGACGGTTGCTGTTCCCTGTCATGATGGCCTCTGAATTGTGTTGAGTGAGGAAGCCTGTCATTTTATTGGCAAGACAAACTTGTAAAACCGTTTCAAGACTGTTTTTCAAGCAGCGTGATATAATCCATTGCCACTAACCTATCAGATAAGCTATATTTCTGTGACTAAACTGTCTCTGGTTCTGAATTTATAGTTTGTGTATTTGTACTGCTTTCACCTTCCAGATGTAACCTTGTTGTTTCCATCTTTTCTGTGGGGTTGTTACAAGTGTTTAGCAACAGCCTTTGACATGAATCTAAATCCACTGCAGTTTAAAGTAGTTTTAAACCATGAAATAACTTAGGTACCATAACCTCTACTAAATAATCATAAAGAATTTGTAAGCTTAAGAAGTCTCCAACTC
Source organism: Penelope pileata (assembly GCA_013396635.1). NCBI lineage: Eukaryota > Metazoa > Chordata > Aves > Galliformes > Cracidae > Penelope > Penelope pileata. Next base: position 260,962 of record WBMW01004354.1, on the reverse strand, counting down.
TTGTTTTTCTCTTTCTTTCAGCCTGTACCATCTCTGAGCCAGCTTTATGCAGAAGGTATATCTTGTGTTTCTCTTGAGCCACCTCCACCTCTTCCACCTCTTCCTCCCGAGGAGCCTGAACAGCCACCAAAACCTCCATTTGCAGATGAGGAAGAAGAGGAGGAGATGCTCTTAAGAGAAGAATTACTCAAGTCTCTAGCTAACAAACGAGCTTTCAGATCTGAGGTACTCCACTGGTTTTTGAATGTAAACCTCTAGATGGCAATCTTGACGTAAACTTAAATGTGAACTGCTGAATGGGATTTAAAGGCTGCCTTTCTTAAAAATCTGTCTTAAAAATCAATTGGTTTCTGTCACCTGCTGTTCTGCCAAAAGAAGCAGAAACAAAACCCATGTCAGGATACCCTTTGAATTGTAACTTGAAGTTTGTTGGTTTTTTTGTAAAGGGATTATGAAACTTCAGAGTACCAAATACTTAAATATAGTGGGGGAAATGGGGATTTTATTTTCTGCGAAACTTTTTATTGCTTAACCTCATTTCAAAGAGAGGAACTGGGGGAGACCTGCAACTTCTAGTAGTTAAAGTATTTGGAGTAGGATTGTTTTTCTTGTTTTTTCTTCGAGAAGCAAGATGTTAGTGGTTTTTAAGATTAGGATTGTTTTAGATGTAACACTGCAATAATGCCAAAATGACATGACAAGATTTATCTAACATATTTGGATAGTTTGTTCCACACATATCTTGAAAGTTGAAAATATTATTTAGTCAACCTCATTTATGCTTACATTTGTGTCTTTTAAACTAGCTGTGTATAATGCATATTTTTATGACTATTTTTATTTCATTTTGTTAGGAAACTTCGAGTAACAGCGGCCCTCCTTCCCCTCCGGTTCCAGATAATTTGCAATCTGTGCCAAGAAGCAATCTGTCTGCTGTCAGTATTAATACTGTGTCTCAGCCACGGGTACAAAATACAAAGTTTGTAAGAGTACCAAGGCCTCCACGAGCAGTGATCACAGTAAGGAAATATTGGTGTTTTCTCTTAACAGGACTGCAACTTGGAGTTGTATTCAGTTTGGATGAACAGCGAATAGATGACTTTTTTTTTTTTTCAGTGATGCAGCACTGAGCTGCAATTGAGCATTTGAATTATTGACTTTGATAATCCATATGCTCTTCTAGAAGGCATTTGACACTGAATTAAGAATTTAACGGTGTAAGAGGGCATCAAAATACACCCACACTCATCTGAACCAAAAAAGTGTTTGTGTTTTTAATATACAAATGACATTTCTTTCTGTTAAACTAGAAGCTAGTAAGTTCTGAGAGTGTATCGGTGAAGTCCTGCTGCACTGCGTGCTTAGTCCATGGAACCAGGCGAGTGTTAGTTTGCTTCCAAATGCCTGAAATACAGTGGTCATTGGGTCCTTGTCACCAGTGGGTCCACAGATCCGTGCCTGTTGCTAGTGTAGATGCAGCAGGTCTGTATCTCTGTCTGCTGTGTGAATTTCAGGTTTGTGAAGTCTGGATTTCTGACTGTAGATGTAATTCAGTTAATTCCTTTTTCAGATTAGCACAGACTGAAATATGCTGTTCAGCAGTAGCTGAGCCAGACTAGCTACTCATTGTTGCCTTTCACCCCACAAAAGGTGGCCTTTTTCTTGCTCCTGGCTGAATGATGTCACCCTTCTTTTGAACTGTGATATGGAGCATCATTCTTGTTCCTTATTTAACTTTCTGCATTGGTTAGAAAACTTAATCTTTGTGGGAGGTAAAAAGAGCTTTTTCTGCTGAGGGGAGTAGATCTTTCAGTGAACTACGTGATCATCAGCACAAAACGGGGGAAATGGCATGTCTGTGAGAATGCAAGGTGGAGGAGAGTGGTTTTGTCTTCTAACAGCAGCAGTCTTCATTACATTAGGTCTGTAACTTGGACTTCATTGGAATAGTCATGGAGATATATCTGACTTCTGTTAGCATTTGATTGGTGGTGTCTGCAATCTCCGTGGATTGCAGGAAACGTGTTACAACAACGTGTTTGCCTGTGTTGCGCCAAATTGAAGTCTTTGTAATACACTGTTCTGTTTTTGGCGGACAACAGTAGTGAATAGTTAGAGATTCCTTTAAAAATGCATCTTACAAAGGTTGGCTGCTTGTAGCTCTTTCATGTGCAGATTCTGTAATGAGCAGTATGATTCTGTCAGTGGTTGGTGTCTTTAGAACTAAATTTGGAGGAATATGTTACCTTGAGACTGTGACCTCCCCATCAAATCTAGCTGTAGCTGTCCAACTGCTGCATAATCACCTGGTTCCCTATTCCATAATGAAAGAAGGCTTTAATGTTCCTTTTTTGGGGGTATTTTAGTACCTACTTGCCTTTCAATTAATTCTTAATAGCACAATTTTTTTACAGAATGTGTTTTTGTTTGTACTCATCTTCACAGTCTTTTAAATCCTGGATGTAACTAGTGTAACTGTTATTCCTTTCTATAATCATTTCATATTTACATGCACTTGTGTTTTTATCCGTATTTAAATACTAAACCTGCAAAGAAACAAAACCTTACATAAGCATTTTTTTTATTGACCTGCATTGTATCACAAGTGAGAGGTGCTTAAATGCAGTTGCAAAAATGAGGGAGAACGTGTCACTGGGGAGCTGTCGGGCAGTTTGGGGAGCATAATAGGTGTCTCCTATCAGCTGTGGTGCTGAAAGGCATTGCTGTACCCCATTCAAGTGGAACACCTGGAGAAAAGCTGAATTTGACCCTCCCCACTGTCATTTTCTCCCTAGAAGAAAAATGAAGAGGAGATTTGGGAATAATTCAAGCTGCCCTACTGTGCCAAAATCAGTCTGTTAGCTTTCTGTGAAATACCTAGAACCAGTGATAGGGAAGTGATGTATAGGGCATTTGGAGATGTGGAGAAGAGTGGGATGCCCAGATACTTTTATCTCTTCCTTTTGTCTTTCTTTTTTAGTAAATGTATTCAGTCATATCTCTTTTACTTCTTGGAATAAACATTTTTTTTTGATGTACAACTTCTTTTTTCTTTCCCACAGCTTCCAAAACACAAGTCTGTTGTGGTTACGTTAAACGATTCAGATGATAGTGAGTCTGATGGAGAGCCGTCTAACTCGGCTAACAGTGTGTTTGGAGGGCTAGAATCCATGATAAAAGAAGCAAGGAGAAATGTTGAGGTAAAATACCAGTATTTAAATAGGTTTATTTTTTAATTATTTTGCTTTGTATGCAGAATTTAAACTTTTAGAATTGGGTCAAGAAATAATTGGATTGCATCAGAAAAGGGCAGGAGGAGACAGACTACTCCTATCTGGACCATTAATGTATACTTTGGATTGCATGAGCTAACTAAAATCTTTTCTGATTAAGATTACAGATCCTACCTGCAGGATGCTATATATTTTGGTTTCATTTTTTCATTTCAAATTCAATGCACGTTTAATTAACGGCAGAATAAACGCTTAAAATATCTTAACCTTGAACAGCTTTAACTTTGTGCTGAAAAACAGTTAATAAAACAATTAATAGCTGTATTTTAAACTTGTATGAGTAGTATTGACTTGGACTTGTTTGTAAAAGGCCTCAAGAATCAAAGCCCCTCCAAAATCAGAGAAAGAAAATGATCCAATGAGAACTCCAGAGGCTCTACCGGAAGATAAGAAGATAGAATACAGACTCTTAAAGGAAGAGATTGCCAGGTACAACTGAGTTTAATTGTTGAAGTAAAGTGTATACTCTTTATAGTTCTTTGCTAATGTATTTTTGTCAGTAGAAGAAAAATAGAGATTTGAAGACCTTAGTATTACCTTCAGTCTTTCCACTACCAATTTTTGTTGGGACAACTGTAGGAGTCTAAAGAAAGTCATTATAGTCATTAGGTTTGAACTGGCTTGCAGTAGATGATTGCAGGCGTGGAAAGTTCTTTTAGCTTGAAGTCTTGCACTGCTTCTTCTGATTTTGAAGATTTTAAAGCAATTGGGAATTAATGTTGCAGCTACTGAACATCTTTGCTTATAATATCTGTTTTAGTCGTGAGAAGCAACGTTTAATTAAAGCTGATCCACTGAGGAACAGTTCGTCCCCTGCAAATTCTGATGGTGAAGTTGATGGAATTGGGAGAATAGCAGTAGCAACAAAACAAGTTACAGAAGCAGAAGCAAAGCTGAAGAAAAACAAGTGAGTTTCACTATCTCATGTCCTACCCTGTTGCTTAGAAGGATGAAAGCTTTAAGCATGTATATTTTTTAATGTATAGTCATTAAGTACAGCAAACATTTTTGTTGTCTTGAACTATTGAGCCTTGAGTTCTGTTGCTGTACAAAAAGAACTGCGTTGAAGGGCCAGTGTGGTGTTTCATAACTTGTAAACGTGGTTGTTCACACTGACAGTGACTAGAACTTCATTTGTGCTTCCTGATGTCTCTGAAATAGGAAAAAAATAATATGCATTTCACTGCTCAGTACGCTTTGGAGGGTAGTGTGTTTCGGTGGAATATGCCTGAAAAATGAATTAGTATTTTCTGCAGATTAGGCATGCCATTTGAAGCTTTTCTTGTACACCTTTTCTCTTTTAGTATGCCTGTTTGTTTTTCACCCTTGCAAGTTACCATGGCAAAGATCATAAGTCCTTTGCATCCTACTTTTCTGCTTTCGTTGTTACTTTATGATCTGTGGGCTTGTGAAGAAACTGGTTTGTGTTCGGATGTATATTGATGCATATTCTTCCCCCCTTCCTTTATTTACTTCCATCCAAGTCTTCCTCTTTCTCCCTTTGATGCACAGCTTTTATCTTTGATTACTTTGCTGTTGTGCTTTAATGCTATGGTTTGTAAGCTCCTGAGGTGTGTATGTGGCCTAGGAAAGAATTGGGTTGTTACTTACCAGAAGGCAAGAAAATGTGGTGTTTGGATGTGTTAACATTAAAAACCGTATTAAAGTTAGGCAACTTGCTTACCTTCCCATCTTCATAACTAACATGCTCAGCAATACAAATTACATGAATACTTAGATACTGAAATGTATTTCTTGTAATACCAATGCTTTAAGTCTCATGGATGTTAAGACTATTTGAGGAAGCTTAGGTCTTTGTCAGAAGCATCAGCAAGCATCATTTGAAATACAACTCATTTCCTAAATAGAGCAGCGGTGTCTTCAAGAGATGTCTCTGTAAAGTAATTGTTACATGGATTTTCTTTTTTCTAGACTTCTGTTGATGAAGGATGAATCTGTCTTGAAACATTTATTGCAACAAGAGGCCAAGAAGAGAGAAAATGTTCGAATTGCTGAAAATAAAATTAACAAATTAGCTGAACAGCTACAAGCAACAGAGAAGATATTGAATGCAAATAAGATGTTTCTCAAGAAGCTTCAAGAACAAGTAAATTCTGAAATATTTCTGCTAATTGTAACTGGAAATCTTGGAATAGGAAGCTTGATTTTTAGAGACAGTAGGCTTGCTTTGGAGGAGTGATTAACTCATTCCCGTTTTTTCTAATTATATTTAATTATCTGATCCTGTCTGAAAACTTGCATCTTACTATAGATTTTATATATTTTTTTTCAGATTCATAAAGTTCAACAACGAGTAACGGTAAAAAAAGCTTTGGCATTAAAATATGGGGAAGAACTTGCTCGAGCAAAAGCAGTAGCAAGCAAGGAAATTGGGAAACGAAAACTGGAGCAAGATCATCTTGGAGTAAGTCTACTGTGTGCTCTTAATGTTATACTTGAAAAGCAGTAGCAATTTTTATTAGGAAACTTCCTTCAGGTAGGATTTCAGGAAAAAGGGGAGAACATTTCAAAAGCACTGTAGGAATCTTCCTAATTTGTTTCTTCTGTTTTTGAGAATTCAACAGAACAAGAAGCATTACAAAAGAAATTTGTTCATAGCCTCCATGTATTTGCCAGAGGAATGCTGTTAAGATACAGATTCTGTTATTTATCTGTCTGTGAAGAAAGGAAATTGCTGTCTATAGACATAAAGAATCTCATTAATCTAGCAAGGGCGCTGAAGTGAGGATCTGATTTTGTTACTTTGAAAAACAAAATACTGAAGAACCAGGCCTGTCTACTTTTGTAAATTTTTTCTTGATTTCATTCTACTCATGTATACTTATTTTGTAGCTCACCTTTTAAATGGGATCAGAAGTTCTGTTGAAGCCCAGCACATGACGTAGGGTAGTCTTTATTGAAAAACCTGCAAACGTGCCAGCTGAATTGTAGGGAACTTTTTTGTGGTTTCCTGCTGGTTTTTGAAATTTTCTGGCAAGAGTTGAAAAATATTTTCATAAACTCTGAGTTAAATATCTTGCCCATGTTTAATTTACCTCCTGTCAATACATCAGTAAGTGTGAAAATGAAATAAAGGGATTTTTTTTTCTTTTCAGCCAAGCAAAATGTTGAAATTGGAGAACTCCCCTGTGTCAAGTCCAAAAAAGCATTCAGCAGAATTGATTGCACTAGAGAAAAAACGACTGCAGCAACTAGAGTACGAATACGCTCTGAAGATTCAGAAATTGAAAGAGGCCCGTGCACTTCAAACCAAGGAACAATCCGATACTGCACCTCAGGCAGAAGAGGAAGCTGAATTTGCATTACCTCAGCCATCACTTCATGATCTTACACAGGATAAATTATCTTTGGACAGTGAAGAGAACTACTTTGATGATGAAGTTCTTTCTAATTCGAACCGAGAACGAAGGAGATCTTTCAGAGAATCTAGTTCTTACACTAAACCAAATCTTAAACACATGGACACTCCAAAACAAGAACCTATAAACAAACTTTCTAAAAAGACAGCAGAGGAGCCTGAGCTTTTCCTTGGGTTGAATATTGATGAACTGAAAAAACTTTATGCTAAAGCTGACAGTTTGAAAGAGCTTTTAGTGAAAAGTACTGCCTTTATAGCACCTAAGGAAGATCTCGTGTGTGGTCAGGTAAACACTTCAGAAGTAAATATGAAGGTGGCTTTTATTAGGTCATACTGCAATTGCTATATATCTGTTCATCTGTTTCATAGGAAATTTCAGTGGATATGGATTTTGTTACATCGCAAAATAAACAAACTGAAGCAAAACCATTTCCGTTTGGACCGTATCATAGTCCTCTTCTAGTATTTAAATCCTACAGGTATGGAGACTAACAGCTGTCTGGCTAATGCATGTACTTGTTCTTTTTAAAGCAGTCTGCGCTGCTTTTCCTTGATAACCCAGATGTGTAGAGAAAGACAAATTGTGATGAGAACTTGGCTCTCCTAAAGCAATTTTCTCTAGTTAAGGAACTTAATGATTTTAGATATGTCTGTAAAGTAGACATCTTACTTGTGTACTGGTTTAATTGTGTAATGTTCCCTATGACTGGGTTATTGATGTAACCAAATTCAAAAATGACAGTTAAGCACTTCAGAGAGGATTTCTGTATCCAATTTGAGGCAACTAAAATTCAGTCAGTATTTCACGGAGTATTTCAATTTTGTAGTCCTTAAATTTGTGTAGGATTTCCGTTGTCTAGGTTAAGATTGAGCCTGTCACACATTTTTGGGGTTCTGGTTAGTGGAAGGAGGAAGGACCACAGTGCAAGCGTAATGAATTTGGCACATCTGCCTTTTGGGCAAAAAAGAGCCTTTGTCATAGTTTTTCATAATTAACGAACTTTTAGAAAACACGATCTACAATTTGAACTGAAGCAATTGAATCCTATCATATACTTCAGGCTTTTTTTTTCCCCTATACGGTGAAGTAGTAAAAGAGGGAGGATGCTGTTTTTACAGGAGTATTCATTTTACCTTAGTGTAGGTTATGACTTCATTTCCTTAGGGAGCTAGAAGTACCAAAGTTCATGTAGTCACACTCCTAGCTAGAGATTTAAATCAACCATTGGTCTACACAACTCAGACTATTTTCTGTTTATTTACACAATTTAAGAATCTGATGTGAATTTTTTCAGGTTAATCTTCTCACAGTTCTTTTTGTACTTGTATTTGACGTTGATCTAATGCTCATTAGAGTATGGGTACATTTTTTCTTGAACTAAACCGAAGTTTAATTTCAGTAATTTGCTTTCCCTATTGGGTGATTGCTGTATTTCGTGGTTTTGCGTGAAGGAAATTCTCCATGTAAGGGAGAAGAGAATATTGGAGCAGAAATCTGTTCAGAAGTTCTGTTTCTTTCCCTTTCTCTTTCCACCTCCCTTCTGTACTAGAGATCAGTGATGTCTTTTGTTGGTAGTAGGATTTTGGAAATAATGAGATTTAGTACTGAGAAAGTGAGTGTTTTTTCTTCAAAATGTCTTCTTTAATAAAAGTGATGTCCTACTTTGTATGTTTTGTCACAATAATTCACTATGTCGTTTTAGGTTTAGTCCATATTTCCGAACCAAGGAGAAACTGTACCTCAGTTCAGTAACCTATAGCAATATGATTGAGCCAAAACAGTGTTTCTGCCGTTTCGATTTAACGGGCACGTGTAATGATGATGACTGTCAGTGGTGAGTCCTCTTTAGCTTGATTCATTTGAACTAAATCTGTCCTGGATGTCTAATTTAAGACCAAAATAGGCATGGCTTTCGTTTATTCGAAAGGTCTGGATTTATGATTCTAAGAGCAAGTTCTAGACACTTGGTTGGCAGTAAAAATAAATAAAAATCTTGCATTTAAGCCATGAAGAAAGGAGAATTTTTAGATACAAGTTTAAAAAAAAAAAAAAAAAGGGCAGCATAACCTGTTAAAGAATATATACCTCTTTGGTTGCCTTATATTTGTATAGGGCTCTTCTTAGAGCTTTAGCATAATGTTGGACCATCGTGAATCTTCAGGTAGTGATGGATACTGTTAAGTACAGCAAAAATGTATCGTGCTGCTAATGGACAGAAGCCACGTAGTAAATTTTAAGTGATTATGTAAAGAGATACTATTGTAATGGAATTCTGTTTGTCTGCTAAAATGCTGGCTTTTTTGCTCCTTTGAAGCCTCATGTTAAGTCATATTAAAAATACCTTTTTAAACAGTGTTATGCTGTGTGTTGTAAAAAGTTGGTAGAAGAAGAAACGGATATGAATTGACCACAAATTAAATTTGGAAACTGGAAAAATACTATAGGAATGCACTTCAGTTCTTTTTTTGTCAATGTTAGTGACAAAAGCATTTTTGGATCAGCTCGTGGCTATTGTCATCAAACCATACTTTGAATCCTTTAAACACAAAGTGATATCTAATTGTTATAACCTATTTGAACTAGAAAGTTCTAAATACTGTGTTCCTAGATTGGTGCAAAGCAAATGTGTAGAACCTTATTCTAATGAGCAAGGGATAATGGAATGATGAAAACAAGGCTTAAGTTATTGATTCAGGCTTAAGTTTAGAGAAGGCTCAGAGAAACATCTAATGGAAGTTTCAAAGCAGGCTATATTGTTGTCCATGGGTATCATTTTCTTTATGCCTCACTCTAGTGTATGCTAGTAACAATTTTCTAATTATGGGCCTTGTTAAATTGTTGCTATAAGTGTTGTAATTGCTTATTTTGCTTATTTTAGGCAGCACATGAAAGATTGCACTCTTAGCCGAAAGCAGCTGTTCCAGGATATTCTGTCTTACAATCTGGAAGTGATTGGCTGTTCAGAAAAAAGCACTGATGAGGAAATCAGCACTGCCACAGGTTTTTAAGAATCTCTTGCTTGCTTTTGTATTTAAAGATTAATTTCTGAAGATAATAGATGGCATTAAAAGCTCTGGCAACAAGAACTTTGATATCACGTAATGTGTAAGATACCGCTTGTGTGGGGAAAAAATATATGCTCCTCTAGTTGTCTGATTCAGTCCTCAGTAATGATTTACTATAGTAGTGGTTTGTGGAATGTTTCACTCAAAGAATTGCTGGAGTTCAAAGGATGAGGGCAGAACTTGGGATGAATTCTTGCCCTCTCTACTTCCTCACTTCTGTTTTGTAACTACTTGACTGGTCTGTTTCAGTGGAGCTGAAATTCTGCAGCAGTGCTGTTGCCACGTAGGCAATTGCTCAAAAGAGCTTGTTCAGTTTTTGATCTGTGTTCCAGTGTGTTAAATTACCACACCTCTTGAAGCAGTCTTATTTCATTAATTCAGCATGATTGTGTTAAATTGCTGTTATCTATCCGTTTTCATTTATTTATTTACTGAAGATATGACTGTTGTTGTTTCAGAAAAATACGTTGAAAAACTTTTTGGTATAAACAGAGACCGTATGTCAGTGGATCAGATGGCAGTTCTTCTGGCCAGCAACGTCAATGAGAGTAAAGGTCACAGTAAGTAACTTTCTTGATAAATTAAATACAATAAGTTTCTTTTTGTTTTTCAATTACATAGGTACCTTATGACTTGCTAAACGAAGAATATTCCTTCTTATGTCTCAATTTTAATTTAATTACACTTATGTTAGATTAAAGATGATAGAGATTGTTTTAAGGCCAATATGTAATAGTTCTGGAGTCCAATTTGAAAATGTGACTTGGCACTTGAGAACCATAGATTTTAAATAAGTTCTGTTGAAACTTCTACATTTGTGTTGCAGTAGTGGAATGCTTTTATCTAAGATCTTTATCAGCAAAGACATTTTAATCTTGAATACAAAAAAGCAAAAGATAATTTCTACTACTCTGCTTCTTTACAGCACCTCCATTTACAACGTGGAAAGATAAAAGGAAATGGAGACCAAAGTACTGGAGAAAACCTCTGCTAGATAGTAGCAGCAGTGAGGAGGAACAGTCTGTTGGACCTATTAAATATGGTAATCCAGAAGCATGGCATTCATTAAAAAAGAGAAATACATACCAGCTTCTTCTCAACAACTAATTTTTAAAGTGATTCTTAACCGGTGTTTTCTTTAGCTCTTCTGATTTCTTCCTTTCTTCTTAAATGTCGTTTGAGACTTAGAAGCTTTCATGAGCATCAGTAACATGATGTGACTAAATACGTAAGTGGGAGCTTTAGGATTTGTTAGTAAATCCTGCATAAATAATTTTCCAGATATTCTTTGTCAGACACGTCCTTTTCCTAATACCTGGTGTTTTTTGACCAAAGAAGCAACCTTTGCTGCTGTTTATTTCTTCTTCACATATTAAATGTAACCAGTTTTCTACACATTACGTTGTTTTAAATGTTAAGATGCTGAAATAACCATATTTTGCTCTTGTCAGTGGCTGTACTTGGAAAATATGTCTCTCCTTGTATAAGTGTACTATGACAAGTCACTTCTGTTTTGAAAAGAAAGATATATCTTTCGTTTGCAGCCCACCCTACAGAACATAAAAAAAGAGTTCCAGCTCTTGATGCTGTGGTGACTCCAGATGATATCCGATATTTTACGAGTGAGACTGATGACATTTCCAACTTGGAGGCAAGCGTCCAAGAAAACCCCTGTGATGTACAGCTGTGGATTAAACTTGCATACAAGTACTTGAACCAAAATGAAGGGTAAGTCTGCTTTTTACATTTTAGGTTTAATTTTGTGCTTTACCCATGCTGCTGTGGTTAAACTTCTTTTCAGCTGTTATGGAATTTTCTTCAGCAAAGCCATGAATAATTTGTTACTTAAAAGCAGATTAAAAAAAAAAAAGCTGCTCTGAAAGTAATGCCTCCTACTTTATGGTGTTGGTCCATGATGGATGTTGGTGGGATGGCAGCAGAGGTTGAACCTTCCCACCACTATCCTGTTCCATGTTGTTGCCATGTGACAGATGGCAGCAGAGGGGCACTCTGACACAATGGTGTCTGACGTGGGAGTGCGGATGGAGCAATGGTGTGTCCCTGGATTCCTCCACATGGAAAAAATGTCACCCATTGACATTCATCAATGTTTGCTGAACGTGCATTTCAGCAGTGGCGATAGTGACAGTGGTCACCTCTGACTGTGCAGATTATTATGAGCGTAGCGTGCAGCTCTTGTTCGTGGCTGTTAAAAATGCACAGCTAATGGTGGTGGCTGTGTTGAGAAACTGTTTTGTAGCTGAGAATTTTTCTCAACTAATGTTATTGTGCTCTTTGTGTCTGTTTTCCTTTCCATGAAATTAAGTAGGAGGCATTACTTTTGGAATGACTTAATGTAGTCATTACTTTTGGAATGACTTCCTGCTGTATGCAGATGTGGTATGTGAATAATAAATTACAGTGGCAGCTGATCTCTAGGTAGGTTCTGATTCAGAACAGAAGTTAATGGAAAGCATGTAAGAAATAATAGAAGAAGATAATGTGTACTTTTTCTTAACCCATCCTCCCCAAGACCACCTTGGTGTTACTCTTAGGAAACTGAGTGGTTTAGCAGGTGTCAGTGATTTCAGGCTTTTCCTGATGTGCGCTGCTAAGAGAAAGGAGTTGAGGGGAAGGTTTGACTGTTGTACATACTTAATTGTTTTAGTCTTAACTGTGAAACACGTGTTTTCCTTTTCATGAAGGTCTATGTCAAATAATTTATAAAGATGTTTCCAGGATAAATGTGGTTCCAAAAGGTTTCTGTGGTTTTCTGGAAATTTGCTTGTAAGTTGAAGCTTAGCTCTGTGGTTTATGATATAGTTCATTACTTAAGCTAATCTTGTATTACTTTACTGGTATCATCTCATGATAGTTATCTCAAAGTAAAATCTACTTTTTTTCTTCATGGTTAATAGGTAAAGAATTTCAGAAACCTGGAATAAATGCTATGCATGCTGAAATAGTAAATAGAATAAGAAAAATATTCTAACTTACTTTGCTAAGCTTTTGAAATTTGTTTAAGGTTTTTGAGCCTATGTGGTGTGAATGCCTTTGTATGATCACAGCTTGAAACTTCTGCTTATGGATGATCTTACCCATTTTAATGGATTCTTTGAGGAGGAAGCTTTATCCATACACTCTAATAATTGCTTGTAGTAACCTCTGAAGAATGAAAACTTGCTGGAACTTTAAAGCCTCATAATAGTAAAGGAGAGCACATACTTAAAAAAACTGAAGATAGCTCAGTGTGTGTCACTTCTACTCTAATTATAAGGGTGTATTTTCCTGTTCTGTATTTTATGAGTCCTACTACTTAAAAAGAGAGATGTAATAGGTCTGGTGCTTTTTCATATTTTAATTTTAATTTTTTAATTTTCACAGCTCATCATCAGAGTGTTTGGATTCTACTTTAAATGTTTTGGCTCGAGCTCTTGAGAACAACAAAGAAAATCCTGAAATTTGGTGTCATTACCTCAGACTCTTCTCAAAAAGAGGAACAAAGGAAGAGATACAGGAAATGTGTGAAACAGCAGTGGAGTATGCCCCATCCTATCAAATCTGGTGGACAGTAAGTAAAAAATAAAAACGTATATGTCAAATTTTCATGTAAGCGTGCATCTGCTACTGTAGAAAATGTATATGTTAGATAGGGAAGTATGAAAGGAAAAGTTTGATTTAAATAAGCTAACACTGGCTTTTTGAAAATTCTGTGCCACTTAAAGTGGTTCAGAGTTGTTCTTTGCAGGGTGTTTGTAGAAATTGTCACTCCTTCCTCAGAGAATCAGTCATTTAAAATCAAGATGTTTAATTTCCTTTTTTTGTAAGTTTGAAAAATTTATATATTCCTAAGGCCACAGAAAGTTGATCACTAATATTTTAACAATGTTTAGTGAGATTTAATGTGAAAATTTGCTGTGTGGGGAAGAGGAAAATGTGATTCATAAGGTAGTAAAACGCGTTGTTCACAATGTATGTGTGATTCGTGTGATTTTCTACTTGAAGCTCTGCAAGTATGTATGTAAGCTCTGTAAGTGTTTTAATATGTTTTTTTTAATAGTTTTTGAATTTGGAGAATTCCTTTGATGGAAAAGACTATGTATGTGGGAGGATGCTACAGTTCCTAATGGAAGCGACAGAGGGAGAAGAAAATCCCAATCTCTTGTCCTTCCAGCTTCTGGAGACTCTTCTGTACAGAGTTCACTTAAGCCTGTTTACAGGAAGACATCAGAATGCTCTTGTTCTACTGCAGGTAACTTCCAAGTTACTACTCCAGGATTTGTCTTTATACTTCCATCTTTCTGACGTTTGTGACTCTAATAGTATCAGCTTTAGAAGTGCTGTTTTTTCCTATATTTATTTGTTGGAGGAATTCTTCTAGGAACTCCCGTTGCCATTGCAAAATTTGCATATGCATTTTTTTCTTAGATGTTTTCTGCTGAGTTAGGTTGCTTAATAACCCAGAGCGCTAAGCCTCATCATATTTCCCAGGAAATTGCTTTGGTTTCTGATTTCTGGTAGGCAGTAGAGCACTTCTTTGGGGGCCTACGAATAATGTATTGCCTCAGGTATTCGATTGTTTCGTGCCGCTGCAGAAATGATGTAGTTTCAAAAGTGAAATAACATGACAATGTTCTTCCAAAAGCAACTAATTTATTGCTTTTGGAAGAACATTGTCATGTTATTTCACTTTTTTGCCTGCTTCAAAAATTGGAGACTGTTAAATCAGACATTTGAGCTAAAAGCTAAGTTCATAGGATTTCTGACTTTTATCATGACTGTAGAGAGAATCCAGGTTACTGCTATAGCCCACAAACTGCAGATGAAGATGCAGGTCCCACTGAAAGTTGGGACCATAAAAAACTGCAAGTTTATTATGCCTGCCAGCAGGTGGCATCTCTTGCTCGGTGTATCTTAAAAAGTTTTTCTTGGTTGTTTTAAGGCTTTTTTCTAGCCCCAATTTCAATAGAAAATTATAATGCTGTGTTGTCTTACTCCAGCAGCTATTCTGCAGACAGCAGCACTGAAAATTCAGTTTTGAACTGAAATGAAAATCTAGAATACAAATGGATTGGTTTCCCTTAGCTTTACTCAAAGTACGATAACAAAACCAAAGTGCTTTTTTTTAAGTGTTCATCTGTAATGTGTTGCTGAAAAAGAATATAATGAGGAGAGCTTATTTAACCATATTTAATAAGAGAAAATTCCAAAGTGAAAATGATACTTTAAATTGAGTAGTAATACTTCTTTTTAGAAGCTTGAAAGAAAATTTTCCAAATCAAATATTTTGAAGGATGGATAAGTGAAACATTTTTGAAACTTCAGTTTTTGCCTCTTACTCAAGAAATACCTTGCTGAATGTAGCCTAAATTTTCCCTTGAAGAGCATTCTTCGGTTGTTCTGCATTTGTCCAGAAAAATGTTGGCATGTTCCTAGCCATGACATTCTCTTCTGTGTTAGGAGAGGTTGTCTAGATTTTTGTCTAATTGCTTGTTCTTATGATTTTATTTGGTATCTCCCAATTTAACTGGGTGGTTCTAGTTTTGCATGTGACTGTTTAAAAAAAAAAATGTATTGGAAATATTACTGAAGAGCAGGACACTGCTTCAAATTTTCTTAACCAATGTCCATAGATACACTGATGCTTTCAGTAGACTTT
Source organism: Penelope pileata (assembly GCA_013396635.1). Lineage (NCBI taxonomy): Eukaryota > Metazoa > Chordata > Aves > Galliformes > Cracidae > Penelope > Penelope pileata. The sequence goes on along the minus strand of WBMW01004354.1, from coordinate 245,565 downwards.
GATAGCTGTGGGTTGATAGGTGTATAACTAGAACTTTTAAAAAATAAAGACAAAAAACAAAAAATCCACAAAACAAACGAAAAAGACCTTAAGAGAGTATAACATGGAGAATCCAATTCATTTATGAGTTGTCTCTCATGTTAATGTCTTGATTTGTGTGTAACTGGAAGTAATTGTCACAGAAATACGTAGAAAAATGGGCTTGGAGGTGCACGGTTTCAAAGTCTACCTTTGTTCTCTTTTCTAAAGAACTGTCTTCAGCAGTTTTTCTAGAAATTTTTCTAGAACTTTTACTAGAAATTACGTAGCTGTGTATTACTTGAATATGGTCACGCATTCACTTAAGCCACGTTTAGTTGTGATTGGGCATGAATTATTTCCTCTTTTCTACAGAAAAGATTTGAGAACCTTAGAACTTTCCTGTTTTCTTTCCTCATTCTTAAATCTTAAAAGATTTTATGGTCAAAACATATAATGCATTTCTTCTAACCTTTATAGAATGCTTTAAAGTCATCAAATGAAAAGATGATATCAGAACGCCTTACTTTGAGTGACCGTTGCTTGGCTTGGCTGTCTTACATACATTTAATTGAATTCGACATTCTCCCAGTCAAGTTCTATGATCCAGCTAATGTCAGTCCCTCAAGGATAATGAACAAAGAGCCATTTTTAATACCATGGCAAACAGTTCAAGATGTGAAGACTGATCCCGATACGCTGTTAGCTATGTTTGAAGGTAAGGTTAAGGAAGTAAACTACTCACTACGTTACTCACTTTTTACAGATCAGGAGATATTACACAGCTTTTGGAATTTGATGGTGGCGTGATATTGCTGCTATGTTAAGCCATTGGGATTAATCCGGTGAATATTTCTTCTTGATTTGAACAGAAGAGTAAGGAAAGTCTGTGTTTTGGGTACTTAACACACACAGTTTTTCATCTGTGTTCAAAGCCATAGCTTTTTTCATAGTTTCATCTGAACTATGATACGCTTTCAAGATAGAGAACAGTGGCTTGTGACAGGATGGCACCGCTTATTTTTGAAGGTTTATGAAAGCGTACAGCCAAGCTTCTGTGGTCATTCCCTCTCTTTTTCCCCGCCATCCCTAGTGGGGGTGCATCAGTTGCAAAGCTGCTTTTCTGAATGATTAGTGTGCTTCCTTAGAAGAGGCAGAGCTGCACTTGTTTGTCTTCATTTGGAGTTTAACTGAGAAACTTTTTTAATGATATCAAATGAAAGTAATAGAAAAAATGGAATTGACTTAGGTGCTGCTGGAGAGAGGAATTATATGAGCATTGTTTGAATATCGGTACTTAGTGCGTCAGCTGCATGAATGCTGAATTGCCACCAAGGATGAATGTGCTGTAAATGATAATGCATTGCACAAATAAACATTCAGGCATAATCTGCATAGGTGTCCTGCCTGTAGGAGTGGAGATAGTCTAGCCATGATAATGTCTTGTTTAGTATTGGGTAACTTTTTCTTAACATAAAAAGAATTCGCCCATATTAGTTTTTTCCTCAATAGAACTGATTTTAACAGCTGCACTGGAAATACTGAAATGCAGTTCTAAGTAGGTGATGATGTACTGCCATCTGTAGTGTAGCTTTCACGCTTCACTGGTAGGATGTTTCCTGTTCTATTTGTGAGTTTGTGTTGTTTTTTTAAATAAACAAAGGATGGAAACTTCTGAAAGATTTATTTTCATTCTTATCTTCACTGTGGTGATGTGTTAATTTAAAAAAAAAAAAAAGCTTTTCCAATGTTCATCTTCTTGTTATTCATAACTCACGAGAGCAATGCTCTCAGAACTTCCCTCGCTTTTGTATTTTTGTGATTGTGTTAATTTGTATGATGTTAAAACTTCAAATAACTTTGACATTACTTGAGATCTAAGGTCTTGATTTTTATATTTTTATTTTGAAGATGCGGTCAAAACATGTTCTGATGAAAGCCTCGAGGCTGACAAAAGAATAGCTATATGCTTTCCTCTCTACAGGAACATGATAGCTTTGTTGAAGCTTCTTGAGAGGTAAGATGCTTCGGGATACTTTATAATTAGGAATACTAAACTCTGCTTTGTTAAACTTAACCTTTACCTTTTATTTAAGGTGGGAGTCTGCTGCAGAACTTTGCAGATCTTTATTGGAGCTCTGCCCTAACAACTGTCTGCTCTTGGAGAGTTTGGCCACCTTGTACTTGCAGATGAAGCAGAGTGATAGTGCCTATGGAGTGTGGATTGGAGCATTTGAGAAGAATCCTCAGAATGCAGAAATTTTTTATCAGTTGTGTAAATTCCTCATTTCACAGGTAATGCCCCACCCCCAAACAGGTTCTGTTGGCCTACTGGCTTGGCAAAGTTTGGGGGTTGTGTGTCGTTTCAAACACCAAATCAATCTTTCTGATATTTTTGTAATGTCTAGTTGTCCTTTGTATAGATTTAACAAAGAATTGCAAAGGTTAGTGAGAGGATTTAATGTAATCAAAGGGATTTGTATACATAGCTAAATTTATAGCTCGAACTGTTCATTCTAATCCAGTGTTAAATATCCTTATGCAAGAATAATAGACAGTAGTGGTAAGCCCTGTAACGTTTTCCATTTTTTCTGCTGCTTGCTGACTGATTTGATTAGACATCATTCTTGAGAGGATGAAGGCAAAGGAGCATGACAGAGATAGACAACGCTTGTTACTTACTGTGCTTAAATTTTTCTTGTCAGCTTCAGGTTGATGTCTGTTTTAATTTTTTTAATTTAAAAAACCAACAAAAAACAGGAAAGGTCAGGCAGTGTTCTTCCACTGTTGCAAGATTTTGTGGCAGCTTTCTTTGAGAATACCTACCAACAGCATGATCCCATGGATCTCTTAAGGTATGTTTATGGTATTATTTTCTTTTTGAGTTTTGGTGGTGATAACATTTTCTTGAAAAACAAGACAGTCTAAATGTCTTTTGTTTTTAGGTTGGTGAGTTTTAGTAAAACTTCAGTGAATTGTGCTTTGGTATTTTCTAAGGTTTATACAAGTTGTTTGTGCTTTTGTATTGAATTGTAAAACGTTAAGAATTTAAAGATGAAACAGCAAGTTTAATATCTGGATGTGGGAAAGAGGAAATATGTCAAACGTTGTATGCCAAAGTTGTTTTTTCAAAGCTGGAAGCCTAAAACTGCATACCTTAAACTTGGTATTTAGGGTGCATATGAGACCTCAATACAGAGGTCCGTGCTTTTAATCAACAGAGCATTATTGCTGAAAATTTGCAAAAGAAAATTATTGCTGAAAATTGCTGAATTTTAGGCACCTGATTGACTCTGGGGAGCTGGCATATTTCAAAGCTAGCTGCCTTTGAAGGCCTTCAAAGGAGGACCTTCTTTCTTAAAGCTTGTGCAGATAAGACTGTGAAATGTTTTTATGTCCAAGTTGGGTCTTATTGCTATGTGTTTGTTTACATTGAATTTAGTACTGGCAATGCAGTGTAGCAGACTGTAGGTAGGTAATTGTAATCTTAGGTTTTTCTAGATTTTGGTGCATTTTATGGAGTGGTGGCATCAGAAGAAGAAACATTTAACCTTGTATGTAATGGAGTAACATGCTTTCTATATAAATTATTTCCATATTTTTATGTAATACTTTCTTATATAAATCTCTATCTGGATAGAGTTAAAGTAATCTTTATGAACAGTAGATGCATTTTTTTAATACATCCCATGAATTGAGTTTCTAAACTGAATGGTTTGTCCAGGTCGGATCCTTCCATGTAGAAGGATATTCTCAATCATTACTACTTTTTTCTCTTGTAGATATCTTTTGAATTTTCCAATGCCGATTGAATTTACAGCACCTCTCTATAAAGAGCATCTTACAGATGATGTTGTAAACCAGCAAATCCCATATCTTTGGCAGATCTACTGGTGAGGCTTTCTAAAGTATTTCTGAGAAACAGCTAGAGGGTCTGAGTAAATGGAGTTTTCAGTTGCAGAACATAAATTATTTACTGAAGGATATGTCACTTAGGTTCTTTCAATAAATGATCTGCCAGTCATTAGAGGAAGTAACTGGCTGCTGCAAAACAGACAGCTTTATGGGAGTGTGACTTGTGCATCTCTTCAAATTATTCGTTTGAGAAATCCTTCAGCAATTTTACCGTATGGGAACAGATGTGACAAATGTGTTCATGTCACAAAATGGTTTCTTAGATGTTTCGCTTAGGTTGCTGTTGCTAATAGTGTTCTTCTGTTTCTTCTGCCTTTCAAGTTTTTTTTTTTTTTTTTAACTTTTATTATACAGTGGTTTACCTTGCTCCATTTGACTTGGTTTAGCCATGGTCTTCCCACTTTCCTTGACTCGCTGTTTCAGCTGTTTATGGAGCTACTGTTAGTAGGCTTTAGAAGTTGGAACCAGCCATTAGGGACCTCAGTCTCAGATCTCCTGTGTCTTAGGCTACTTTCAAGATTCCTTTCAAAGAATGGCTGTGTGTTTGTTTTGCTACAGTAAGTGTAGCAAATTCTTTTTTTTTTTAAGGTACAGATGACAAAAGACTTAAAAATTCACTTTTTTTAAACAGTCTGACTGAAATTACCGAAGCCTCAAAACACCAAGGAGCAATGTTTTCTTGAAAAGACCATTCATTCACCTCAGCCTTAGTTCTCCTAGTTCGTGGAGAAAACAGGAGTAGGTTCTGTTGCTTCAGTCAGCTGCATTAGGCATACCCTATTCTGCATTTCTTTAGTACTTATCTTGAATTTTTCCTCTTAACACTTACTAAAGTCTTGTGTATTTCAAGGTGTAAATTAACAATAAGCATTTTTGACTGAATCTTGGTTAAAAAGTCTACTTTTGTGTTTGGTGAGGTCCTATATGTCCTTCTGACCATATGTTTCTGTGAGAGGCTGTCATTTGTTTCTTTTTGACTATTTTGCCTGTTTTTTTTTTTCTTAAGTGATCAGCCTGTTTCTACCCAAGCTTCCCAGTAGTATTTGTTTCAGAGCACTGATTTTGTTGCCACAGTCTGATACTGTTTCTCAAATGATCTCTTTGAAATATATTATTCTGGAGCTTCCCAAATGAAAGCTCAAGACTTGTCCCCTCTCTTTAGTAGTCAGAGCTTTCTCATTGTAGAGATTAATTAAAGAGATACATTACAAGAGTAGAAGACAGTGAATGTTTCTATTTACGCTGAGAGTTTCATTTTAAACTTCATAGTTTCTGTGTTATTATAAGCCGTTGAGATTTATCCGTTTTAATATGTTGTCTGATAAAATTAGTCCACTGTGCTGTTAAACTGAAAACGTTTCTTCATCTGTCTCAGAATGGGAAGTTCTTTGGTTCTTACCTTTAATATAGAAGAGTATGCATTGTGTTAATAACATACAACTTTTTTTTTAAACTTTTTAATATAAACAGTTTGTGCCAGTCTCTTCACGCGAGTGTTAGCGAAGCACTGGATGCTTATGAAGCAGCTCTTGGTGCAGTGATGCAGCAGGAAATTGTTCAGAACATCTGGCTGGAGTAAGTTTTTAGGGGAAGAAAGCAATTTAATCTCAAAACTTAAGTGAAGGCCACCAGAACCATCTCTTTTTCTTTTTTTTTCTAGTTACCTTGTTTTTATCAATAGCAAAGTTGTTGGATCCAACAACAAAGTTCAAGAATTCAAGCTTTTTAATGACCTAGTGAACCGATGCCTGGTTACAGTCCCCACACGATACCCAATTCCTTTTAGTGCTGCTGATTATTGGACCAATTACGAGTTTCATAACAAGGTAAAAATATTTGCATGAGCAGTTTTAAACAAAAAGACTGATACTCTCTTAACAAGTATCTCTAATGTACTTGTCAAAACGCAGCATGAGTAGTATTATACGCTGGCAGCTAGAAATGAGCAGAAAAAAATTTCTGCTTGGAACACTATTCTCCTCAGATAAGTATCTAGCAGTTATTTTCGGAATAAAAGATGTGTAAGGCTAAGAGAAGCTTAAATAGGTGACAGATTTTGAAACTGAGTGCAGCTCTAAATGACAAACTACTTTTTTTTTTGAGAAAAGAAACTAAAGGAGAGAAGAGATGGGTTATGCAAGAGAGATCTGCAGAGCTCTAATGCTGGGAGGTGGAAAAGCTGTCGGTTTTGATTATCAAAATTATAGTGGTTGAGAAACAGAAGGAATAAAGTAGAATAGCAGGGGAAAGATCAAACTGAGCACTTCTACGAGCTTTATTCTGTAAGTCCTGAGTCCTGTTTTGCTAACATCCAGTGCATTTCTTCTTAATCACTAAATATGGGCTGGAAGGACTAAAATCTGTGGTGTTAGCAACTTTACTCTACCTTCTTATTATATGAATTGATTTCTGTACCCTGGAGGGATAAGGTTTGTAGGTGGTAAATTATTTCAGGCGCAGTGTTTACTGTAGATTGCTTTTCCATTACTAGCAAAATGAGACATATATAGAATAGTTTAATATTTATGATTCAAATTTTACAGGTAATTCTTTTTTACTTGAGCTGCATTCCAAAATCTCAACATTCCAAAACCTTGGAAAGGTTTTGTACTACCATGCCTGCTAATGCTGGACTTGCACTGAGGTATGTAGAAATGCATGTCATCACAGTGAGCAGCTGGTTAGTACAACCACTGTTCCCTTGTACAAGATGTGCATGATTTGATTTGTACTACCAAAGTAAAACTCTTCCTCTCATTGCATGTTTTTTGAGGCATGTTGTACCTTCTGACATCTTCTCAATCTCTGTTGTATTTGACAGTTCTGTTCAATCTTGCAGAGGTTATAATTACATGGAAACTGTTTAGAAATTTGTCTGTATTCTACGAGTCCAAATATCAAAATTTCAAGTGTGTAGAGAGTCGTTAGTGGTAGGTTAAAATCTTGCATCTATTAAAAGTACAGTTTCAACATGGAGCAAAATAAAACGGATACACCATTATATAATGTTACCTTAAGGCCTGATTTTTATTTAGCTCTGCAAACCATTCTAAAATTTGAAAAAGTTTATGGGAAACAAAAGCAGTTAAACATCACGCTGCCTGTTACTTAGCAATACTTCAAAATGTATTCTTCCAGGGTTAGAAATTCTGTATTTCAGTGCATTCGGCTGCAGTAAACTCATGAACGTTCTATTGAATAAGCTTGAAAAGTCCCTGAACAATTACTGTTCATCGTGAACGGGGACTCCAAAGATTTCAAAGCTAGATTTGAAAAAAGTATGTTTGGGCTCGAGGGGAGAATAACACACCTGCCTTTGGCATAAGAAGGTGAATGGCTGTATTTTAAACCAAGTTATGATTCTGTCTAGGTGGAACTTACAGCTCCCTTAGACAGTGTTGGTACTGCATGAAATGGGTGAGCGGATCTGACTGCGCAGTATCTCAGCCATATGACTGCAGAACTAATTTGTCTTTGTTCAGACGTACAGTCACTTCGTGCGTGCTAAAAACGGATCTTGTAATGTGCTACGGTCATATTTTCCCTCTGGTTTTGTGCTGTGTAGTTACTCCCTGAAAATACCTATTTTCTGAGAGCATGCTCAGTCAATATTGTGTGTGATGTCTTATCTTTTTCCTACCTGCAGCTCTTGGTTGAAATTGGGTATAATGTATTTTGTATAATGTGTTTGTATCTTTGCATTGCTTTTCTGCTCCCAGTGATTAGAGCAGTGTTCCTTTGTCATGAATGCTTTTTACAGACTGCTTCTGCGATACTGGGAGGAGAGCAATGTTCAAATTCTGAAACTACAAGCCAAGATGTTTACATATAATATCCCAACATGCCTGGCCATCTGGAAAATGTAATGCAACAGTCATACATCTGTTTTCATAGATATTGCTTTTGTTTGTAAGGTTTACATCACAAAGGTAAATCTGAAACATCCTTCAAATTGGGCTTGTGCTGGAAGTCTCTCTTTCATTATTTTATTATTTGAACAGTTACCTTGTTACAAAAGACAAGGTACTGTCATCTTTACAATGAAAAATGGAATTTCCCTCTTGGGGAAGCTTGTGTGAATGGTTATTTTACAGATAAAGATGAATGATGTGCTTACAAGATGCCTTTTTTAATTCAACTATTGACTTCTGTCTCCCCCTCTCTACCCTCCCCTTTATATATTACAATAGCAGTAATCTCCATTATCCAGTGATGCTGAACTGATCTTTTTCTTCAGTGTTTGTTCATAATGGGGAACCACTGAAATGTCTTGCTCATGTAAGGTTGTTTTTAAAAAATGGCTATTTTTATCTTTTCACTGTAGATTAACATCATTGGAAGTTAGTCAGTTTCTTCACAAGGAATTTGTAGTTCCATTCCACAGTCAGTATTCTGCCAGTAATGGCATTTAAAATCATTCAAGAATAAATATTTTTGTGTTTCTTTTTCTCAGAGCCATTGCTGCCGAATGCTTTCTAATGGGACAAAGAGAAGTAAGTCAATGTACTTTACTAAAATGAATAATTATAAAATTCAGTAAATTTTTTGTGCCTTTGCTTTATGTAAAGCATGGGTCATCTCTTAAACCCAAGATTTCTCGATAGTTGAAATATTGTGCACAAACACTGAAGCATTTACTTCAAGTGTGAGAATACCTTTGGCAGTTAAAGTAGAAAGAATTATATTTTTAGTACTTTGGCATACGCATCTTTCCTCTGCTGGGCAGCCTACATTCTACCTTTTTTTGTTTAACCTGGAGGAGATTGGCTAGCATTTAAAACACAATAGGGGAAAAAAAGTTTGTTGTGCTGGAAGGTGCTAATGACTACCTTTACAAAGAGTTGGAAGGTGGTTCTGCCAAGCAAATGTACGTGGAGAGCTTGAGTAGTTCCTCACAATCCTCTTACTCCCGCAAAAGTTATGGGCTTTTTTTCTCCCAAAATAATAAACTTAGTCGTTAATACCTCGTGTGTTTGTGTGGGGAGTATTTTATCCCTCTACGTAGAAATACAAGAGTGTTTTTGGCACAGCAAGTGAGTCACTTTTCAGTTCAAACGGAGTGGGTTTTCCTGGTATTATTGCTGTCACTCTCAAAATGTACTTGTGGAAAGATGCTGTGTATTAGGGCGTTTGAGTGACCACTTGTTTGTGGCATTTCTGAGCTACTTCTCTGCAGTATCATGTAACGTGTCGTTCTTGCAGTGGCTGCTTGTCAGCGTCCTTCTGTCAGTAGACTTTCTTTTGAAACAATACTCAAGCTTTAACTGATTCATAATGGGAAGCACAGCTACTGTTGCATTCACATATGAAGTCTTTTTCCTTTTTTACTGTCTCCTGGCATCTTTAAAAAAAAGAACACCCCCAACTAGACAGTTCTTTAGTTGGTAAGATCAAATAGTTCAGTCAGGAGACATCAAAGGCAGGGTTGCATATTCAACCTTAATTCTGTCTCTGTATTGATGATTTCATGTCATCTGTGATTAGTCACAGATCCCTGCTTCAGTCATTGTATTAGGTGGTCTGTGTTTTAAAGCACTACATATAGTGAGACTGATGACTTAAAAGATCCCTACTGTATTCAGTTATACAACTGGAAAAATATTTCACATGAATTGAGGGCTCTCGAAGATAAACCAATTAGAAATAAGGTGTATGTAAAATATTGTAGCTGGATTACACCCAGAAGTAATCTTGTCTTTTTTTCTGTAACTTGCCTGACTAACCATGCAGTGTGAAGTAAAATCACTTCAATAGGCACACAAAGTGTAGTTAGTGGGGGGTTTTCTTTGGGGGGGGGTGTTGGGGAGAGAGTTCTCCAGTTCAGGAATGTAGTGTGCTTTATGCAACTGCACGAATCAGTGACAATTGCAGATAACTGTAATTCTAGTAAACAAATGGGATATTGTTTGAAGAGTGGGTTATGATTCAGACTTGGGATTTCCTGTCCCTGGAGAACCTGTCGCTCCCTTCAGCGGGTCATTTAAAGGGTTGCCAAGAGAATATACAAATGGTTGTGAGAGTTCCAAATGCCAACAAACCCTTCCACTAATTACGCTCTAATTGTAACTGGATGTAATGTTGTACCAACATTAGAGTTGGTACTGTAGATAGCAGTAGTTGAAGGAGGCTTTTGTAGATATTTGCCCTAAGCCTTTTTGGATTTCTTTTTCCAGCCCTAAAATGGTGAAAAAACATTTTGTCTCACTAGAGTTGCAGAGACATACACTGCTTGTTAAAACATGAGTAGATGTCATAGGAGGAAGCCTATGAAACAGTTATTTTCGTTGCAAGGTTGAGATTGTGTGCAATAATAAGCAAGTCTTTAGAATTACATATTTAAGTAGTGAAAGAGACAGTAAGCTGCTTCATTCCCTGAGTGCGTTCCGTCCTGTGCAATGAATAAGGCAAGAGTCTTGTGAAGAAAAGTAACTGTCCTCGTGTAGTTGATTGTGCATACAAGGGCCAGAATTAAGGTCAGATATGAACTTGCCTTTTTTTTTCAGTAACAATATAATGCTTGAATTCAAACTTTTTAAAACTGTGATAAAAAAAAAAATGTATTGCAATTGATTTTTGTGCTTCAGATCACTCATTTTGAGTGCACAACGTTCTGCTGACTTAATATTTGTTTTTATTTTACAGGTCCATCATTTATATCAGAGAGCTCTTCATAAGTTACCTCTATGTGCAACACTGTGGAAAGATGTAATGTTTTCTCCTTATGATTCAGTTTGAGGTTTCTTATAAATTTTATGCGTATCCCATATCCTTAGATGTGGTGATGCTCAAGGTTTGGCTAAATCTTATATCTGCTTCCCCATCTCTTGCAGCAACTCTTGTTTGAAGCATCAGGAGGAGGTAAAACTGATAACCTGAGAAAACTAGTTTCCAAGTGCCAAGAGGTTGGAGTCAGCCTAGATGAGCTTTTAAGTTTAAACACTTGCAGAACAGAAAGCAAGAATCTCTGAACACTGGGTACAGTCAGCCATAAGTCCTGTTAAATGCCAAAATCAGTTGAATGATTCTTCAGGCTGATCCATGCCTAAGATCTGCATAAGGCAGATGAGTATTGCTGAGCATATCAAGTCTCCAGTCTACTTTCCTTGAACCTGGAAACAATTAACATGACCTTCCTCTCTGGAAAAATGAACTCCCTGTCTGGCCTCGCTTCTGGGCCCTGCCAGATTCTCATAACATCATGTACGTAAGTATAGTTAATCAAAATGACAGACATTATTTTTTCATGTTTTCTTTTTATTTTCTGTTTTCTTTGTTTTGCTGTTCCTGATTCACTTGACACTCTCGCTGATGCCTGAGAGATCTGTGTTTGGGATTAATTTTACTGGGCTGTGTTTACAGTAAAAAGCAAGTAGTCCACTTTGGGTTTTTCCTTTTTTAAACCTTTTTTGAGACTTTTTCATTACAGGATTTAAAACAAAAGCAGCCGCTCTTAAGGAAAGTGTAACTGCCGTGGCCACAAGTATGCTTCTTGCACTTGAAGGCTCTAAGAGGGTTGTTTACTGCCCTTTTCTGCATTGGACTCACGGCAGAGACTATTAAACTTGAAGATTAAAGAAACTATTGCAAATGCCAGTGCATCAGAACCTAAGAGTGGTCAATTATGTGCAATTTTTGTAAAGAAATTTTAATTTATAATAAAGTTTAACAGTTTAAAGAAACTTAATGGTGGTCTGTTTTGTATTGGCACTACCTTGTTGCGTTAGCTGTTTTTACAGAGATTTTCAAAATAAGCTGACATGACAAAAGTCTTTTGTCATTGTTTCTTTAACCAAAAGATAAGTGTGTGTGGTGGAGCTCCCTCTTGCAGATGTAGGATAACTACATCTCAGTGGGTTTTTACCTTTGCCTCAGCTACACAGATGTATTTGTCCCATAGTGACTGTTCCTTCCAATAACGTCATTAATGGGAAGTACATTTTAAATTTTTTCATTCTCAGCTTTAATGAAATGAGGCCCTCTTTCCACAGTCACTGTGTACATTGCAGAGAGTTCCTACCAGCCTACTGAATCTGTCCGGGGGTTACTCACATCCAATTGACTTTCTACCTGATTTTTCATCTGTGCAAAATGATACCTAGAAGAAGGTTGTTACACCTTTTTGCATAGGTCACTTAAGCAGATGCCATGACATAAAGCACTTTTTTTTTTTTTAAATTGAACTAGAAACAAAGTACTCTGCCAGGAAGAAGCTAGTGCTTCCAACAGGTCTGCAGTCCAAATCGAGTCCTCTCCATAGTCTGGTGTGCTGTTAGTTACAAAGAAGGCTGTTGAAGATGCAAGCTGGACTTCTGCAGATGACACAAAACTATGGGTGGTGGCTGATTCACCAGAGGGTTGTGCTGCCATCCAGGAGGACTGTGACAGACTGGAGAGGTGGGCTGACAGGAGCCTCGTGGAGCTCAACAGGAAGTGCAGGGTCCTGCCTCTGGGGAGGAACAGCCTCAGGCACTGGTATGTGCTGGGGCTGGAAAGCTGGAAAGCAGCTTTACNTTTTTTTTTTTTTAAATTGAACTAGAAACAAAGTACTCTGCCAGGAAGAAGCTAGTGCTTCCAACAGGTCTGCAGTCCAAATCGAGTCCTCTCCATAGTCTGGTGTGCTGTTAGTTACAAAGAAGGCTGTTGAAGATGCAAGCTGGACTTCTGCAGATGACACAAAACTATGGGTGGTGGCTGATTCACCAGAGGGTTGTGCTGCCATCCAGACGGACTGTGACAGACTGGAGAGGTGGGCTGACAGGAGCCTCGTGGAGCTCAACAGGAAGTGCAGGGTCCTGCCTCTGGGGAGGAACAGCCTCAGGCACTGGTATGTGCTGGGGCTGGAAAGCTGGAAAGCAGCTTTACAGTCCTGGTGGACACCAAGTTGAACATGAGTCAGCAATATGCCCTTGCTGCTAAGAAGGCTAATGGTATTCTTGGCTGTATTAGGCAAAGTACTGCCAGCAGGTCAAGAAAGGTGATCCTTCTGATTTGACTCAGCCCTGGTGTACTGGAGTATGGTGTCCAGCTCTGCCCCACCCACTGCAAGAGTGACATGGGGACTTGCTGGGCCAGCAAGGTGATAAAGGACTGAACTTATTTCTGAAGATAGTCAAGGCCTGCACTTTTTTTATTTAGGTGATTGAGAAATATCCCTATTGTATAAATCTAGAAGACTAAGGATGCTTGTTTGTCTTTTTTGATGGAACCTCTGCCTCAGGTGTGTGTTGATCAGGTGTAGAGCTGACTTGCTCTCAAAATCCTTCAGGCACATTCCCTGTACCCATGTGCTGGTTCTGCCCACTGCTTATTAGCTATTTCTCAAGGCAAGCTAACTTTAGGTGGCACTGTCCTGTCAGACATTCAAAACATCAGCTTCAGAGGTGCTAAGTGTAAAGACGAGGTATGCACTTCCACCTCTAACTTTCCTGAAGAACATAACAGAGCTCGAAGCCCTATACAGTTATTGTTCTGCAGTACGGTTTTGTATGTATACAGTGCCCAGCTGCACGCCTGGATCCAGTTCCATGGCTCAAGATTGAGATGATGGTGATAGACAGAAATACACTGAGTTCTTCGCTAACTGGGAAGCATTAGTTCCTTTTTTTCTCCGCAGGCTTTTGACTAAATGTCACCAAAAATCTTACCTGGTCTTGAAAATTATCTGTAATTGTCACCTGGGCCCTAGGAAAATGCTCGGAGGGATTAATCGTTTTCCAGTCCTAAGGATCTGAAGAATAACCATAGGTTGCTCTGAAAGTAATGCTTCCTGTTTATTTCCATGGAAACTGTAACATACAAAAAGCACAGTAATGCTACTTGATAGAGCAAACTCTCAGCTACAAATGCTGTTTTTCAATAGTCACCGCCATGAGCTGTGCATTTTCACCAGTGATGAACAAGAGTTGCGTGCTGCACTCATAACAGTTTGTGCTGCCAGAGGTGACCACTGTTGTCACTGCTGAAACGCACCACCATCCCCTCACTGTGCTCACAGCCGCTGCTTGATCTCCATCAACGTTCAGCAAGCGTCGATGAATGTCAGTGGGTGCCATTTTTTCTGCGTGGAGGAATTCAGTGCCACCCCTTTGCTCCATCTGCACTCCCACGTCAGGCACCATTGTGTCAGAGTGCCCCTCTGCTGCCATCTGTCACACGGCAACAATGTGGAACGGGATATTGGTGGGAAGGTTCAACCTCTGCTGCCATCCCACCAACATCTGCCTCTGACATCGTGGGCCAACATCATAAAATAGGAGGCATTACTTTCAGAGCAGCCCTTGTACATAATGAGAAACAAATCCAAAAAGAAATGGCAGCCAGGTCATCCTGGCTGTCATTTCATCATTTGTCAATTTGAGGAAACTATTGATGACTGGTGTGGCTTTAAGATACATTAACTTCATTAATCACTGCAGTTGCTATCATGGTTATAATAGTGTTCAAAATCTGAGGAAGCTGCAACTCTGCAGAAAATTTTCTGAGATGCACTCTCAGAGGGTGATTAAAGGTCAGAAGCCCTTCACTGAGACTTCAGCTTCTAGCGAAGAGAAGAAGCAGGAGCTATGCACTGTAAATGTGGGCTGTGATCACATACAGTTTCCTCCTGGAGGGAGGTAAACCATCAGTGAAGGAAGAAAGCACCACAAAATAAAAACCTTCCTTGCAGGAGCTGGCTTCTCTGTGTTCATGAGTACACCTGCTCTGGCCCACTGTGCTTTTGCTTTTGTCTAGCAATTTTGCATGTTGACAGTTTTTGGTTTTCCGTTGGTCTGTAAAGACCATCTCAGGGTTTTGGAAATCATCAAGACGTTATATTAATGAAGCAAAATATTTTCTAGGGCAGAATTGAATGAGTTTTCTAATAGAAGAAAAAGAAAAATGAAACCACCACCCTGTTACTTGACATCACTCGACCTCTGGGACAGGTTTGTGCCCGTGGAGCTCCAGAATGAGTACCTGCGTCTGCCCCCAGGAAGCTGTCAGGCCCTGACTGAGCCCCTTCCTCCGTGGCAGGTTGATGGAGTTTACATCCCATGGACTGTCACTCGGAATCACAAGGCAGCAATACTTCTGTTTTATTGGAATAAATAAGTCTGACACCCAAATTTGTGTCATGGAGCGATTCAGCTGAGGGAATCAGTAACGATCTGATGGGCTTTGTAGGGTTCCGAGATTCTTTCCATGTGACCAGGGAAGCACACTTTGATCGAAAACATTGTGACAAACCTGGAGGTGGTCATCTCTTCCCAGTGGCAATATTTCTTTGGATTTCAAATATAAGGTTCTCAAGCGGTGGGTGGCTAATCAAACCAATTACAGACTCATTTCCCTTTTCAGGTTTTTTGTTGGCTGAGTCAGGTCACATCTTGGCTAGGTAACTTTGTGGGATTTTTTTCTGGAATCATTTCAATATCAAATATTGAATATCCCTGCTTACTTCATGTAACACGTAAGATGTGGCAGTTGTATCCCTGTCCTGCAATGGGAGTGTAATTGCAGGCGTGGAGATTCTCCTGACTAGCTTGGACAGGGTACAGGCAGAGGTGTAGCCGCAGCAACTTCACAATTTTTCAGCAACCTTCAAATCCATTAGAAATTTGAAGTAGGTTACCGAGGCAGTCAGACTGCGTAGAAGTAGATGGGACTGTTACCTGAAGCCAGCAGATGCCCTTACACGCCCTGCCGCTTCACCTGAGCGTGGGGACGGTCCTAGCCGTGGACTTAGGAGTGAGAAGAGAGCAGAAGAGGGCTTTTTTCCAGAGCCTGTCAGTGTTACATGCCAGGGGTTTCTGTTGCTCTGAAGAACAGAAGAGGAGCGTTATCTGTATCTGCAAGGTGACTTAATGTTTCCAAGAAACTCAAGATCAAAATTTGGCCTAAAAGAGGATATGGATGTTAACTGCTACTTTTTTTATTGCATGCTGCAGTTTGTTGTTGTCCTACCTGAGTAGCAGATAGTAAAACAGAGTGTGGCTTGGAGTTGAAACTTAACCTTGTAAAATTGTTGGCAGAGAGTTATCTATGCGACTGTTTGCCAATAGGAGCATAAAATCCAGTCATAAACTTTGCAGTCTGCACCTGGGATCCTGGCAGAAGTGTCCGAGTGGTGGTAAACATCACTCAGTAAAATGTTTATGAAGACCAAACAGAAGTAAAGCCTTTCAGTGCAGAGAGCGGGGGCTGATCTAGCAGAAAATATCATAGAAGACGCAGTGATGCTGTGGTGTAAATGATTTGGCTCAAAGAGTCTGAGCTGGGGAAAACACTACATTTTTCGTAAAGGAGATTGTTTGCAAATTGTGCCTCACTGTTACCACAGCACATGGTGGCCATAGGTGATCACCTGTGAGGTGATCTGTGAGGAACCTTTGCTCTGGGAGGTGATGTTTGAATTCTACCTCTGCTTTTTATTTCTCTGACAACTGATTTGGCTCCTGTCTGTGTCCCTTTTAGTCCCTTTTCCAGCCTATCTGAGAACGCTGTGTGGCTGAGGAAAGGTGGCCGGGGGACTTCTAAGGACAGGTCTTGTGAGCGGTGATGTTTTCTCTTGTGTTGACAAGAGTTAATGCAGCCTGAGTGGAAAGGCAAAAGAACAGCTCTTAGCATGAAGAAGTTTTAGTTACGATGGTGTGGTGTGGGAACAGCCAACGTGCTCCTGCACAGCACCCGCTCACTGCCTTTCCCATCAACTTTCCCCTTTCTCTCTTGAGCCTTCCTTCTCCCTCTGCTCTTCTGTGAAGTTTCTTTCTCTTCTGGATGAGAATTTTCTGCCAGAAGAGGTTGGTTAGATTTTGGTAGGAATTCCACTGCTTGGAAGGTCACCACCAGGACCCGCACAGTTAGGATCTCTGGAATGTCAAGAAAAGCCAAGCTTTGATCTCTTGTTGGGAGAGCAGAAAGAATTGGTGGCACATTCCTTGGGGGAATGTCCGAGGCAATGGCATGTGCTGCTTGTACACCAACAGCGGAGCAGTTCTGGCTTGGAGAGTAGAAAGTCCTGCTGCCGTCTGCTTCCCGGTTGTAAAGCCCCGTTATAACCCGAGGGACTGTCTGCAGAATAGCGGGGAGACACAGAGATATTGCACCATAAAAAATTCAAGTGGGTATATAATTGCATGAGAGGAGATAATGATACGACCAGTGCAATTCCTCTGGAAGATAAAAAGTCAGTGTTTTTGCCTGAGATCAGCATGTGAGTGGGTTGATGTCTACAAAGTGCCAATGAACACAAAGCCTGTGTTTTTACCGCTTAATTCAGCACAATCCTCCTAGAGTGCTATGGTGAGTCGTTTTTGCAGGCCCTGTGCCAGAGCTTTATCAGATCAACCTAGATCAAAGGTTAGGCTTGATTATTATATTTGTTTATCTTTCTGCTCTTTTTTTCTGTCCAATTCTGCTAAGCAGTCCAGAGGCTTTAAGCTATGAAAAGCTTTTGTGGAAACAGAGCAATGAAAGCATCTATTTCATTGTGGCCTCCTCTCACCCAGTGTGCAGCTGGGTGGGGAGCACCGAGGTGCCACGCTGGGACCCCAGCTTGCTCCTGCATCGCTCACCCTCCGGTTCTGCTGCACTGGGAGTCCTAGGTCACAACGAGTGAACTGCCCAGAGAAACGTCTTTGAGCCCAGAGGCCCAATCCTGGGCACAAAGCACCTGCTGATGGGCTACTGGACCTCATCCCAAATTGTTCTATGGGTCTGCTGGATCTCAGGGGAATTAGACACTGGAGTGAGCTGGAAAACCTCCAAGCAAAGCCAGAAATCCACCCTGGCTGCCTGGAATATAGTGTTCCCAGGGCTGCCGGGGACACTGACGGGCTGACCCTGGGTCTGACCTGTCTGGAGCATCTGACTTGTGCCAGAAACTCTAGAAACACTGGTTGGATTAGTGAGATTGGGCAGGGTATGGACTCGAGCACAGACTGACAGTGCAACATGCTGTTAGCAAACTCCGCAGCACGGTTTTAGCCCAGGCGGCACCTGTCCCATTATGTGGTGAATTAATGTTTCATGGTCAAGACCACTCTATTTAGAGGGAATGAAGGACTGGAGGGAGCGTGAGCACATGGGCCTGGATTATGGACTGAGGGCAGAGGATAGCGCTGCTCTGTTGAACTCACAGCACAGACAAAGCCACTGCGCCTAGCAGCGTGCACGAGGCTGTGTGCTGGAGCTGTGGGGAGCAGAGCCAGCCACTGCCGCATGGAGCTGGGGTGCTGGTGCTCCTGAGTGCCCCAGCTGCTGCAGACGAGGCCCCGACTCCTCTGCCTGGGGGCAGCAAGAGGCCGCAGCTGGGCCTCTGGCCCCGCCGAGTGCCCTCCCAGATGTTGCTGCACAGTGCAGCTCTCATCACTTTTCCCTCAGGTCCCCTGAGCCAGCACGAGATGTCGGCCTTCTCAGGGCTGCAGTGACTAAAACACAAGTGCGTAAAGAGTTACGAGGGGATGCTCACTCAGTGAAGTGGCTATATTTCCACGTAGCTTATAGAAACTGTGGTGGTGGTGGCAATTAAGGCTCCAGCTTGCACGAGTGGTCAGGTGTGAGCAGACTGAGATATTTCCAGGACATTTTCGCTTTCGAAGAGCGTAAGTCTCTTCTCGTGCATCCCTGCTGTAATCCCCCACTTGCAGGCTTGCTGGGCTGCAGGGCTTAAGTTGTGCAGGTGGGCTTTAAGGTTTTGGAATCAGGAACTGTAACACTTGAGCAGGCTCTGGACATCGCTGCCCCTCTGCCAGACCTCCAGCCTTCCAAATGCTTGAAGTTTAAAGCTTACTCTTTCAGACAGCCAAAGCAAGCAGACACGTGATTTTTTAATTTACATTTTTAATAGAACAATGAATATATAATATAAATTAAAAAAAGCATAAATAAGTATAAATATAAATTACATAAATATAAGTATAAATTATATAAATATAACTATAAATTAAAAAAAAAATCCCAAAGGGCTTCATTTCCTCGATTTCCTGACCACTTTTCTGTATGGAGTCCCCTGTGCATGATTTCCCCCATGTTCATCCCTTTCCCAGACCTGCTTGGCTGGGCTCTGTTGGCTGTGCCTGTGGCTCTCCTGCCATCAGGTTGCCCAGAGAGGCCGATGAGATGCCGTTCTCCCATAATGCTAGCACCCTTTGATCAGCTTTATCAGTCGATCTCTCCATTGATTGCTTCCTTTCTGTAGGTTGGGGTGTTTTGCTGTGGCTGGCATCCATCTTGCTGATCGAGGATGCTGTGTTTCAGATGGAAAACCATTGAAGCCTGTGAGGATCCCCTTGCCAGCCTTGTGCCCATCCACCACCAAATTAGGGGAGTCTGGGAGCATCCGTTCCACCAAAATTCCCAAACTCTGTGCAGGGAGTCTCCTGAAACTGTCCTTATGAGCTCTCTGGCTGAGAGGTGGCTCACTGACCAGAACCTGGAAAGGTGTGTGGTAGATGCTACAAGGCACACATGGGCACACGGTGGCACCAGGTGCCCGGCTTCTCCATCTGGCCCTGGCTGCCTGCAGCCTCAGGTCTGTGTCCCTGGTGGGAGAGGCAACGCCCGAGTATTGCACCGCAGGGCAGAGCGAGACGTCGAGGTTTCTGATGGGAAGTCTGGGAATACTCTCTTAACAAGTGTCTTCCTCTGTCTGTCATCTGCCGTACAAATCCTGCTTCTGGTCATATTACACCCCCCGGTCCCTTGGGGCAAACCTTTCCTGTAGTGCTTTCCCTTGCAAACAAACCCAGGGCACATTCCTGCTCCCTTATTAAAAGATCCGTGACATGGTTATCTAAAATCTTGTTCACATTAAAAGAAATTATTAGGTTTTTAAAAGGTGATGGCTTAATTTTCAGTATGGCTCCCCCTTCAGAACCTTTTAATGGCTGGTTAACATCATGTTGGCAGTCTGAACTTCTGAGTCATAAATGTGAAACTTCTAAATTTTTTCCTTATGACAGAAATATTTGGGGTAGAAAATCTGAATGACACGAAAGAGAAATTTGCCAGGGAGCTCTAAGAGGGGAAATAGAGCTGAACAATCTTTTTCTAATTATCCTAATAGAGTGCCATTATCAGGAATTCTCCTTGTTCCATTGGGAAAGAAAGTTATGTTAATAGAAAACAAAGATATTTGAACCTTCATAGATCAAAGCACTTTTATGATGCTGCTCTCATTATGAAAGGCTCTTGGTGTAAGAAGGGTACTTTCTGGACAATGGCTCCATTGTTTGTCACTTATTTACCTTTTAGAAAAATCAGACCTAGGGTATCCATTTATGAGGTCCCAGATTTGATGAGAAATTCTTCACTCCACCATAAAGCAACAGCTTTTCAGGCTGTGCAGTTGTTTACTGCCTACGAACGTGAGAAGTTCCCCTGTGCAAAAAGGAGTATTTGGTGTGGAAATAAAAGCTTGCTGGAACGCACTGAAGTGCAGAAGGTCCTTGCAAAGCCTCTGCATTCCACGCTGGAAAAGCCTGTGGGCTTTCTCACTCGTTTTCCCCGCTCTGTTTATACTGCCCGATGTCCAGAGCGTAGCCCTGTGAGCTCCCAGGCAGTGTTTTCCTTCTGTATTTATACAGTGCTTAGAGCAGGGGGATGCTGGTCCACAACCAAAGCTCCCGACTGCTCTCCGAACACAGATAATCATGAAAACAGAGAATGATCAATAGACACTGAGAACCGTTCACTTATGGCTCACGGAATGGATTTCTGAGAGCTGTAAATTCCTCTGAGAAGAGAACAAGTGTTTAAAGACCTGGAAAGCCCAACACGCACCAGCAGCGTGTAAAGCTTACTGTCAAGAGCATGGGGAAAGGAGAGAGAACATTTTACAAAAAAAAAAAAAAAGTGCCTGTCAACTCTTGTAGGTGGGAAAGGAGCGCTCAGGGATAGAACTAAATAATTGATGCAGGTAATTTGTTTTCCCTTGCATTTCAGTTCTGTACAAGCTTGTACGCTGAGCCCTATTTGAGTGAATAGGAGGAAAATGTTTGGGTTTTGAACAGCTTTCCAGTTCACGCGCCGTAACACTTGATGAACCCAATAAACTGCAGTGATTTATTGTTCTGTTTGTTTGCTACTGATGCTGTATAAAGGTGCAGCTTTTCTCAGGTATTTCTCATTTCAAGTATTTCTGCATGGAGTATCTTTATATCCTTTTTCTGGTACCCCACCAATACCCATGGATGCACAAACATCTCTGTGTTTAAAGCTGGAGATCGCTCTTCCCCCTGGCAATACCTCTGGGAAGGACCAGTCCTGTCCAGTCCTCCCTTGTGCCCAGTGTGAGCTCACACGTGCAGATTGCCCCTGCCATTTCAGTTTCTTTTAATTGATTTTTGGAATTAAGCCCTTTGTGACTATGAGATTTTTTAAGTGCTTTTGCTTCAGCTCCTTCAAATGTTGTCTTTTCGTGTGTTTGTTCCAAGAACGAGTGCCACCTTTTAACCTTTATATGACACCTCTGTCTTTGCTTTCTTACAACTGGGACAATTTTACTTACAGAATCACAGAATGGTTGGGAATGGTTGGGTTGGAAGGGACCTTAAAGCCCACCCTGTTCCAGCCGCTGCCATGGGCAGAGCTGCCACCCAGCAGCTCAGGCTGCCCAGGGCCCATCCAACCTGACCTTGAGCACCTCCAGGGATGGGGCACCCACAGCTCTCTGGGCAGCCTGTGCCAGGGCCTCAACACCCTCTGAGTAAAGAATTTCCTCCTGACATCTAACCTAAATCTCCCCTCTTTTAGTTTGAAACCATTCCCCCTTCTCCTATCAATACCCGACCATGTCAAAAGTCAGTCCCCTCCTGTTTGTAAGCTCCCTTCAAGTACTGGAAGGCTGCAGTGAGGTCTCCCTGGAGTGCCTGTGGTACTTCCAGGCCCAGAGCAAGGAGGGCCTGAGACTTCCAGTGGCACAGCCACTCGCTCAGGAGCGCGGAGGCTTCCCCCCAGCCCAGGGGTGGCACTGGCAGGGGCAGATGTTTCAGCACCACGCACTGCACAGACCAAAGCCCCCAACACCAGAGCAGGGGCTGCAGAGCCAGGCAAGTTCTCTGAAGTATACTCCAAAATACTTCTCTGACCTACAGTCTCCACTTTCCTAAGGTAATTGTGCGACCTTGCTGACCCTTGGTGACATTACAGTTCCCAGTCTGTTCTGACTTCACCTCCTAGCCCGCCATCACAGTGAGGTGATGTTTTTCTCCCGCAGAACATATTGCCTCTTTGTCTCTGTGATCATGAACACCTGCCAACTCTGCTGCAGGTGTTCCTAGGTATGCTTCCACCCCACACTCTTTATTGCCTTACATCACCTCAGCAAGAAAGTCGTTGTCCCTGACATGAGGAGCTCCCTGCAGTGTCTCAGGACTGGTGCCGTTAGCTCCGCATCCTCCAGAGCAGGACATGTCCCTGGGGATGGACCCAGCTGAGCAGCAATGGGGCTCCAGGAGAGCGGGGGCTCCACTGCTCACAATGCTGACAGGTCTTGCAGTGAACGCTTCTGTGCTCAGGTGAGGATAAGCTGCTCAAGTACCATTTGCTACAACAAAAAGAATGGCATACAGGGCAGGCCACTCTCCCCTTTTGGGAGATGGTTGCATTGAAAGACTGAGGCTGAGGAAGCAAGGCTGTGTTTTGCATCACTCAGGTCTGCGAAGTGTCAAGCGGATAAACCACACACCTCTGTAATGCACCCGAGACCTACTCCTGCAATTTGACAAGGGAGCAGGGTCAGCTGGGGAGTAGCATCAGTGCAACACAGACCTCTGGGCCTCCCTCCTCTGCAGGCAGCAGCCACCGTGAGGGCCCAGCTGTGGGACTGGAGGTGGTGCTGGGCTCGCTTTACTCACAGGCTGTGAGGGCAGCAGGGACCCGGGGGAGCTGCGAGGTGAGGGGGAAGGAGGCCAGCCTGCGGCAGGCTGTTTATGCCTTCATTTAGGTGCTCCATGTCTGCCAGTGAAGAGAAAGGGCCCTTCCAGGATGAGTCAGTGCAGTACCTTACTTTACTGCTTTAGAAGATCTTTTCGGTCTTCACAAGCTGTGGGGGAACCAGCACGTGGTGGTGTCACTCCTCCCCGCTGCCACCCTCCCTGCATGCAGGAAGGCCGAGCAAACCACACGAGGATTGTGCAGAGGCTGTGGTGTGGCTGCACAATGTATGTAAGGTTCTGTAATGTGCACCTTTTTGTGAAGGTGAGACTGTTTGCACAGGAAGTACAGACACAGGGAAGAAACATGCCACATCAGAAAATGTCGCCAGTCTGAACATGTTACGCACCTCTTTCCTTTGTGGTCCGTGTGCCTAGCAGGTCACAGCAATGCAGAAGAGCCATGTTCTGCCTGACACCAGTGCCAGCCCCTTTCTGGTACTGGCTTTGTGCCTCACCCAGCTCTGCAAGCAGGCCTTGGGCCTTGCTCACCCGTCACGCTGAATTTAACAAGCACAAATACACCACATCATCAGCAGGTGAGCGAACATGGAGAGCTGCGGATACCCTAGTGGCAAGGTTCCTTGAGGAACAGCCACCTCAGGGGTCTCTGTGTAAGACCTGTATGCAGGTACAATTTGCTACTTAGGAAATTGCCAAAATCTTCTGAACTCCAGAATGTTGCCAATTGCCTACGACAAAGAATACAGGCAAATCCAAGAATATGTAAGACTGTTTATACTGGGACACATATACATCAAATAAAGCAAAACTCTTCATACTGCACTCTCAGCAGAGCATTTAATCAAGTCAAGTAATTACCTTCCTGTTTGATGAACTAAGATGCCAATGGTTGGCTCTTCCACTTGATTGGTGCCATGGTTCAGACATCCTCCTAGCAGTCTCTTTTGTGTACTCCCTGGAACAATGATGTTGGCTTCTTTTTTGTTTGCTGACCGATGACTACATTCAGGGAAAGAAGTGCTGAGGCACTTGTTAATGTTGCAGACTTCAGACTGATTTCAGATCCTAGAATTCAATCCCTGACTGCACAAAGCTTTCAAGAGTTCGTGTTCATATCTAGCAAGAAAAAGAGGCCGGGGAGAATTTCACAGAAGGCTGTGGTGCTTCCTGCAGGAGACAAAATCTGTTCTAGTAGAGCAGTCTCCCAAACTGCTTTTTTTCTTAGAGGGCTGGGAGAGCTCCTTCCTCAAGGAACAAGTTCATTAACTGGAAATGCTGATGATAACTGCAGTGAAATCTACAGATAGAGAGATCGAGAAGCTCTTGTTATGCATGGAACAAAATTAATAACTGCAGACACCTGTCAAAACAATGATTACATATCAAGAATGACTCCAGATGAAAAAGGAGATGTTTGAAACTTCCTTCAAGCATTAGTTTTGGAGTCCTGAGACTTTCAAAGCCAGTTGAAGACCATTGGTATGTGCATGCATAATACTTAGTGGAAGTCTTTAGACTCACAGATGGACAATTTTTTTCCCTTGTTAATGAAGGCATTTCTTTTTTGCTTGACAAGTGGAAAATGCTGCCACCTGTGAAAAGATTAAATAGAGATTCTGAGTGGACTCTTTGTCTGCAACTGAGTTTTTTAGAAATCCTGGCTGTGGGCCAGCTCTCAAGAGGAATATTCCTAATGTTTGTTTTTTCCTATGATTGAGATTGGATCCTTAGATAATTTTGTCAATGCCACAACAAATTGTTTTATGGAGGGAATATACTCATATTTCCTGTGTCTCTAGAGTTACTGGAGCAGAAGTCTGTGATTCTCGTTATGTGAACAAGATGTTCTTAACGTTGAGACTGACTTTCCTTTCCAGCATGCCTGTGTTAGGCATAGACACATGGAATTCCTTCAATTTTATTTATTTATTAGCATGGGTAAATTCTCGTTCTTCTTTAAAATTTCTGATCTCTTATAGCTGGGACTCTGTTCTAGCAAAGACAGACAAGAGTGGAATCAATTTCCTGAGCTTAGTTTAGATAACATACAGTAACACCCCATTACGTTTAATTATAACATTGTTGGACAGTGACAAATGTTTCCCTTACATAATTATTGTTGGCACATTATTGAAAGAGAGCATGGGATGATTATTGTGGTTGGTGGAGATGCTGGTCCCTCCTTTGCTGGTGGATGGGTGCAGCTGTGCTGGGGGCTGTGTTCTCTCGCCGCACCTGAGCTTCTGTGCAATTATTGTGCCTCAAGGATCTGCAAAAGATTTCTTAACAATGTTGTTGCCGCTGTGATCCTAGTTCCGATCTTTTATTGTTGATCTTTCTGTATTCACATTCCTACTCCTTTATCTCTACTTTCTAGACTTCCAGTACTTTCCTGGAGGACGGGCATTAATTTTGCTACACACATTTTAACAATTTAAGCTTTTCCTTAAGTGGTTGAGTAATGAGGTGTTCAGCAAGACCTCAACTTTCATACAGTGACCTAAACTGATGATTGAGAAATGTCTGATTATGAGATTATTGTGGCAGTGTTTCATTCAACAGCCAGAGGAAATAGCTGGTGCCCAACACTGCATAGCTGAAATCCTTGTTACAGACGATATGGTTATGAGACAGTTTGACTTGGTGCAGCAGCAGCTTTCTTGCTGGCTCATATATGCAGGTCACTCGGCCAAAATGCAAAACTGGAACAGAAGTAGCAAGGACTGTGCTAATGGTTGGTCTCAATTTGAGACCAAGTACGATCACCTTGTTACTTGAGGATGTTCTCCATGCTTCTCCTCTGCTGGTGTCTGCTAAAGCTTGGCCTTTATCCATTTCTGCTTTTCTTACAGGTGTTGCAGATGAAAAGAACTGTACTATACACTTTTAAGAGAAACAAGAATGCATTTATTGATATAATATGGACATAATGTAGTAATTTAATAGGAACTTAACAAGATTTGAAGTGGCTGGATACACTTGATTTTTTACTGCATAGAGGGCAGGGCTAAACACACATGTACAGGAGCCCCTCCCTGCAAGTCATGAGGTTCAGAGTGGACCCCCTTGCTTTCTAAACTCCTTGAACCTCAGAGGTAAGGAACCTAGGTGCAGCTGGATCCACTCCTAGTCCCAGACTTGGTCAATGGTTTATGTCTAAGGGATCATACGTGTACAAGCAGCCTAAGATATAATCTTAGTGAAGCTAACAAAGCTTAAAACAGTCACTCACCAAGGATACAGAGGATCTGTATCGGCAAGGTGCCTTGATGCCAAGGTCTCTGTGCAGATGCAACCTTGAGAGGAGTCCCTACTCAAGGGCAGATTTTGTCACACAGAGCCCACTGCCATGCAGGAGAGATCAAGGGGCACTTGGGCTGCTCACTAGTTATGGGGTAAGGAGATTGACTCAATAGTCATAGGTTGTTTTTAGGCACATGCTCAATTGGCTTTCAGCTGTTGAACCAGGTGTCTGCCATCAGTTCTTTCACCCAATTTGAGGCAGATTTGTGGTTGTTAATCTGTTTTAGTGAGTCATCAGCGCTGTTGCTCATTGTCTTCTTGTGCGAGGCCAGGCCAAATGAGGAAGCTGGGAGAAAGAAAGAAGGGGAGGAGGCAGGGAGCACACCATCACAAAAGGTGATCCTGTCTTTATGGCTTTCACTCATGTGTCTGACTAGCTCCTTCTCTTTGGCTTACCTTGTATCCGCAGCTTCCCTGAGGACTTTCTGAATTCCCAAACAAAACTTGGTATTACATCCAGTGTGCCATTGTGAGCAGGTGGCAAGCTCTATCTGCTACCTAAATAACTCATCACCTGAGGCTGTGGTGCACTCTCTTTCAGCTGTTATTGGTGGTGACACTACACTTCCGAGGCATGAGTGTTTTAGGGCAGAAGTCACTCCTGACTCTCTGCTGGGTGTTGGATGAGCTTTGCCAGATGTATTACCAGCTCTATCTCCACATAGAAACACAAGACTGGAAAGGACCTACAAGGTCATCTAGTCCAACCATCCTCATGTCACCATTACTACTCTCTAAGCTACTAAATCATGTCTTGTCAAGAAGNACAGGGGGATGATCACCTCCCTGCTCCTGCTGGCTACGCTACACATACGACATTGAAGAGAAAATGAAGATGCATGCGAGAGAACTTGCTGTCTCTCATACACCAGCATCCTAGAGCAGCACATCCTCACATCCCGTGTGGTACATGGAAATCTGAAGTCTGCTGGATTTATGCTCATGGTGTGACTTGGTGTACGCCCATGTCACACGGTTTGAGCTGAGCTGGCAGCCATGAGAAGTTGTCACTGAGATACATTCAGAACGTGCAGGGAGCGGAATCTGTCCACCAGGGCCCGTGAGGGAAGTTTTCTGTAGAAGACTCAGTCTGTGTTGAAATGAAATACTATTGCTCATTTTTTTGCTCCCCAGGGCACCAAGAGAGAGCACACAACCTGTAAGTTATACTTTGCCAAGAATTTTGGACATCTGGGGATGTTAGTGTAAATATTAGAATAACTTGGCAATGACTAACTGAGGATGCACACAGTTTTGTGAGGTGTTAGGCCCTAATTAAAAGCTCTTTACTGTGTAGTCACATTTTATTACAACTTACATATGTTTGGAACACTGATAGAAAAGAAAGCACATCATCTATTTACAATCACTACACATTTACATTATATTATTTACAGGTAATGAATTCAGCAATATATATGAGCAGAAAATATAGCAAATATCAATACGAAACTGTACAGGGCTTAATCTCACGTCTTTTACTGTGGTTGCATTTCACTGTAATAATAAATACAGTTCTATATTTACAAATTTTACTTAAAATCTATTAAATGAATTTTAACAATTTCAAGTTCAAAATATTTGATCAAAATATTTCAAACATGCTTATAAAAATAAGACACAAAGCCTTTAGGACTTCCTGCAAGCTAAAAAAGTTTTGATAAAAGAAGCTTTAACAAGTCTTTAGAATTATAACATTACTTTGCTTCTCAAATCACTTTACAAACTTCTTAAATATAGCGAGCTGAAAGGAATTTCACTGACATTAAGCAGTGCAGCACAGACGGACCCCAGTTAAATTAAAGCTAAGAAAACACGGTAATAGGTATTGTGCAATGGTTGACTGATCCTCTGTTTAATCCAAAGTGGTTTCAGGCATAGTTCTCCAGCTGCATGCTGCACTGCTTCAAAATCCTCAAGAGATAAAGGATTAAGATAAGTACTCAGCTGACTTTATCATACAAAATTCCGGCATTGGTTCCTTTTTTTTTTTCCTGAAGGACTAACATGTCAGCCAAAGTCAACAGATGCCATCTGTAACTGCAAAACTGACAATATGCCAGTACCAGTGGACAAGAAAATCAAGGCATATCCACTGTTGGCAATAGGTTCGTTGTTGTGAAAATCCATCCTTTGAGTCCCAGGAAGTTACATATACAGTAACAGATGAACAGTGACCGTCTGTAACAAATTACCCTAATTACTGGGCTAGCCTAACCATGCTAATGTTCAAAAATTAGTCTCATTCACCTGGAAGTTGAGTGGCCATTGACCAAGAAGTGATTGCTGGGCTATGAAAGGTTACTCCTCAGGGAGCTATTAACAAAATTGTGCGCTTCCGTGTCTTAAATGATCAACTCAATTGAGCAAAAGGTGCCAGCTCTGAGAAAAGATGATTGGAAGGTCCTCTGATGGCTTTGCCAAGGTCAAAGACCATTCGTCTTCAGGGGGAGGGAAGAGAACTCTGTCTTCTGTGATATTTTGGCAGTACACTTGGAAAAGACCTGTAGACTCTTCTGATCTAATTGCACGATGTGTAAATGTACATGCCCTGATTTGTCAAAGTATTAACAGATTTCAATTGATAGAGGACTCTACGTTAATCTAATCTAACCCACTCCTAAACTAATGCCATCAGGCATCTCTGAATTCCAACAGCTGCTCCAATAACTTTTTTGGCAATATATTCAATTTGAATTTATACTTATTTGGTGACAGAGAGTTCACTCTAAGCCAAGCTAAATTGCTCTACTTGCTAGTGACCATCACTGTCAACAATTCACACCTTTATTTCTATGCTGTATATAACATGGGACCTTACCAGATTGCTCTCCTCTTGACTTAGTCCTCTGCTCTCAAACTTCTGTTTCCCAGAAGTCGCTGCTTATAAACAGTGGTCAAGCCACTTCTTTGACAAGTTGTTTTATAAATTTATGACATTCAAATCCTTTTTAATCTCCCAATGTTCTTCACAGCATGTGAATACAAGAACTATCTGAAGTTATTACAGTAGTGCTTGCACCAGTGCTAAGAACACAAACCATACAACCTCTTCACTCCTACTTAATATTCCCTCATCTATCCCTAGCCAAAAGGACACAGTGACCTCTAAATAGTCAACCAAATAATGACTATGAGGGGCTTTCTAGAAACACTGTTTCACAGGACAGAGATCATGCCATGAGCAGGACTACTATTTTTCTTCCTAGCCAATGACCTTAAATCAGTGTTTCTATGTGAGTGCCTTTTATGTCATTTATTTCTAATCGGCACACCACTCTGTCTGCCTGTATTCATGATCTTCTATTTCCAACCCTCAAATTCTATGAGCTTCTCCCCTGACAATTTTATCAACGGTAATTCTGGAAGTAATTCTACTGGCATGCTAGCAATTCATGACCAGATTGCGCAGAACATCACTAGAAAAATATCCATGTGGCAATGGCTTGCCATTTTTGATTCCATTTTAAGCACTTAGCAGGATTTTGATGAACTTCTTTCATACCATATTAATTGTGTAGGTTTTACTGACAAAATCCTTTGTCATGTCAGAAAGCTTCTAAGAAACTAAACCCAGCAGAAGGTAAACTACTAAATGAACTTTACCAGTTGACCATGGAGCTTCATCCCAGTACATTCTGCAAAAACCTTTAGGACTCCCAACAGGACTACTCTTCCACTTAGATACCTTGCTGAATGAAGACCATACACAGATGCTTATAAAAACAATCTTGGCACTGAAAATCTATTATTAAGACCAAATTATATTAAACGGGAGGAAAAAAAAAAAAGGCAACCTCAAACCCCACACTCCCAACCCCTGAAACAAACTGTGCCAGGTGATATGTTGAAGAAAAAGCTTACCAATTTAGTATGGTATTTTTCCTCTTGACCAACTGCTTTTTCTGAGTAGTGCTACTTTAATAGAGAACAGCCAGTACAACTGCAAAAGCTGCAGCAGCTTTCACTTTGTTTCTTCATCCCAACATCTCTGAAACTGGTTAAGAAGGCTCAAGTATTGGATTTTCAGCCTGCTGCAAGTTCTGTCATCTATTTTGTGATGCATGTAACAATAACTCAGAGGCATTCTCTATCTTGTATACACACACCCATACTTTCAGGCTTAAAATTTTTTGTAAACATAGATATTTTCTGCACTGCCACTGAAACTAGTGACATGGAACAAACGCTACGGATGAAATATTGCAGCTTTCTGTCATTTGATAAGATGATGGCATTAGTGAATTGCTAGTAGGCATGTCATACGATATGCTGGCACTTGTGAAGGTTACCAGTGCTTGTGTTGAGTCACAAGATTGTTTTTCTATGTCTTCTGAATTCACAGAGATCAGACTAGCATGTTTTGATCTCCTCCATAACAAAGTTTGCTTTCTCAAACTTCCCAAGTCCTCCTTGAAGTGTGGATTGAACAGTATAT
Organism: Penelope pileata; assembly: GCA_013396635.1. NCBI lineage: Eukaryota > Metazoa > Chordata > Aves > Galliformes > Cracidae > Penelope > Penelope pileata. The sequence goes on along the minus strand of WBMW01004354.1, from coordinate 215,013 downwards.
AAAGGAGTGGGTTTAGACATGCAGGCAGTGGGACAATTACTAGCAGTATTGACTTTATCACTTCTGGGCTAATGAAGGTGAGATTTAGTAAGGAGGAAAAAGATAAGAAGGCCACAGGGCAATAAAGAATGCAATTAGTAAAAAGTAGCAAGGCTATATGTTTGACCATAGAGCAATCCCAAATGTTGTCCAGTTCTCCCTTTTCTAAACTGCAATAGAGCTTTGTATAAGCAATGGTCATTACCAGGAAGCAAAGGGAGTTCAGTAAAACCAGGGCTACCATGTAGCCCATAGCAGTGGGTTCTCCAAATGGTAAAGGCAAACACAGTGGAGAAACCCCATACTCGCTCCCAGTGAGGAGTGGTATCACTGCAATGACTAGTGCCAGCATAAAGCAAAAGAAAATGGCAATTTTTACACTAGCAATAGAGGATTTTGTTTCAAACTTTGTGGCATGCTTTACAGAGAATGCACGCTCAAGCGCAGCTAGGGTAAGCAGGAAAATGGAAGCTTCTGAAGCAAAAATGGAGACAAGACCAGTCATTTGGCAACCAATTCCACTTTCCCACTGTGCTCCGTACTGAGCAAAGCTACCAAATGTTGATGCATCCACACTAGCCAGCACTCCACTGGAAAGACCCATCAAGGCATTTACAATACCTATTAGACCAATCAGAAGCTTTATGGAGGACATATACAATGGAGATCTGAAAACTGTAGCGGTCACCAGTGTGTTGCAAATGAAGGTCAGACCCACTATGGTCCATACTCCAATTCTGATGAGCCAGCTGCCAAACAGATGGTCACATGGTTTGAAAGGACCTGAAAAGACAGAAAAAAAAACTTTGTTCACTTCGTTTTCAGCATAGCCAAGTGGTGAATTTCACTCCAGAAGGGGATGTAAGATATTTTCTCTTTCTTTGGAGTAATTAGAGATCTCAATAATGTGTTGCTTATATGCATGTTGCATGAGTCTTTGTCCCTTAACTTGAATATTCTAGGGTTTTTTAATTTTTTTTTTTTTTAATCTACTAGTACAAGGGCAGTGTGAGTGCCATGAGTAATTCCTCATAAATAAAAGGATGGCTGTACCTTCCTTTTTCCTCAACGGTGGCCTCATACATATGCAGAACACCATGGTGGGGAAACAAAGAGGTTACCAGAAAATCCTGAAGGCCTGCCTCTTGCATTACTAGCTGGATACATGTTTTGTTATTGTTAATCTAATAGCTGGAGGCCAAACTTTACTCTGAAACTACTGACTAGATTCCTTACTTACTGAATGGAATGTCCAGTTTGTAGTTTCAACAAATGCTGTGATGTGAAGCTGAAGGAGATCTCTCACTAAACCAGGACAGGTTGCTAATGAGTCCTGGTGACTTTGATGTAATGGATACAGATAGATGCACTTTGGCTACCTAACAGCATGTCATTACACAGTCCAAGACCCCTTTGCAGTGCCTTTTCAGAAGGCTGCTTTGCTCTTCGTTTTCTCATCCACAGTGATTTGATGAGGTGAGTCAAATGGCTCTGACCTTTGAAAGCAAAAGGCCAGACCTACTTTTTGACATCCAACATGAGAGGAAGAAAACACTTTAATGCACGAAGCATTGGAGAGAGTACGAGAAAACCACTGTTTAAACAAATTAATTCTGAATAAGTTCAGGATGAATTTTGTAACAAACTGTGTGTGATCCAATGTGGTCTGAACTGCTGAAAGTCGATGCTGTATTTGCACTTGCAAGTGCTGCCTTTTTTGAGGTGCTTCTGATGATCTGTGGCTGAAGTCAGGTCATTATGACTGAAGCCCACTGTCCATTCTCATAGATTTGAGGTGTATATTCTGTGTGATTGAAGCTGAAAGCTCTGCTGCCTGAGAAACATTATTTATCTTGGTACTAGTCAGCTATGCTCCCTCAAAGCCAGTCCTCCGCAGTGGTCTCTGCTTCTCCATGAAGACACAACCCCTGCTGCTGAGATGTACTCCATCACAGACTACAGGTGTTGCCATGAGTAGGCAGAAGCATCCATTGTGTCAGTTTACAAATGTTTCCAAGATAACATTTGAAAGATCAGCATGGAAGCTAAATGACAGTGCTGGGTATTCCTTGTGATGGACTGTATGTATTTCAATATAGTGGAGTTTGGCATTTCCTAAATATTAAACTGTGCGTTGTTCAAGAAACTGAAGTGTAGAATAACTCAATGAAGAATTACTTCAGCTTTGCAAAGGAGTGAGTAACAATTCTGTTCTACTATTATATGTTTCCTGGCAGAAGAGAACATTTGCTTTCTCTCTCCTTTGGTAAGGGGACCAATTCCTGTGGTGGGCGACCTGGAGTGAGATTCTGCCAGGGGACTGTGTGAAACTTCTGGTACATTCATAGGTGAATTCAGTATCTGAATAATTTTCTGGACTTCAATACAGAATTTTTTTATTATTTTGCAATGTATTTGGTCTCACCGAATTATTGCAAAACATATTGCTACTGTCCTAATTTCAGATTCAGAGTTTGTTTTGCATCTCAAATATCCAGGAATCCTAGATTTGTATCTATCTGGCAGTTTTGTACCTGGAGAAGGTGAGCATTGCACTGAATGATGAGCTTTCAAATCTTCTTCAAAGTCAAGAAGAAAATCTTCAAAGTCACGCTCGTCTGTGAGGGAGAAAATACTCAGATTTGATACTGCATTTTTCAGGAAAATTTCTTTTTGTACGAGATACAAAAAAGTCTTGGTATTTAAGGCCCTTTCTCATCTCTTTTCCTGCCAAACTGTAAGCAGAAGCAGATGTATGCTTTCTTGGTTCTAAATCACTGTAATTAGGATTATTTAAAGAGTTGGCATCATCACTTCTCTGAAAATATTCACTTTCAGAAAGGTACTTTCTCCATTACCTTATTTGCAGTGTGACAACTGCCTCGGAAGGGGTTTAAAATATGAATTCCACTGTTGTGCCAGGCTATTAAGACTTAACCTGGGCTCTTTTGTGTTTCTTGTGTCATTGCTTCACCATCTATTCTTGGCTCGGTTCTTGGTGGGCCTGAACTCTGAGACGTACTGGTTTGCAGGAGTGGCGATAGCAAGGAAAGCAGCAGGTTGGTAAGACGTGTGTATGCTCATACATAACAGATAACAGATCACATAACAGACCTGCTGCTGAAGGGGAATTACAATACAGTAAACTTCTGTTCTGGAGAGCAGATGCACTCTTGGTACCCAGGAAGTGCCAGGAAAAAACCCAGCAGTTTTATCTAAGTAGCCTCACCAGCTCTGTGACATCCTGAAGCGTGTGCACAGCAGGATAGCCAAGGCAGTGCTGCTTCTTCCAAGGTTGGCAAGAAACTAAATCTTTGCTGCTCTATTATTTTACGGGGTTACATACCAGCACCACTTCCTTGTCTCTCAGATAAAGGGAAGATTTCACTTCCCACATTATTATGTGGACAGAAAGATGAGCGGGTGAGATCTTTGAAAGGCAGACCTGACAAAATGAGTTTGCTAAGCAGAGGAACGCTTGAATAACATATTGCCAGACAAGAGAAGGAAAGGCTGCCTCTGTGACTGTGAAAGAGTACTGGATTTGTGCAACACCACAGGCTGCTCACTTGCAAAATCACAGCCTTCAGGGAGATTTAAAAGAGAAAGGTGACAAATACCTTGAATTTGTAACAACCCAACATCCTTCCTGTGAAAATCATCAATGCTGCTATTCTCATCTTTGTTCCATTGGCTGGAGATTTTGTAGTGGTTCTCACAAGCTCCAAAGGCACAGCACTGATAAGCATATGGCATTTCCATGACCCTGCAGAACAAAGAAGCATGCCATGATATCACTGTACAGCACCAGAGTTACCTGATTGTACTGCTCCTCTAACGTTAGCACCAATGAACACGGTTAAATAGCCATGACCGAAAGTAGAAATATTGATGGGTAAAAATCAATCATGATGACACAAACTGAGGATTCACAAATAGAATTCCACATCAGACATGCAGATATTTCTAGGGTAATTTTAGTAAAGGCCTAATGAAGTTTTCTTACACATTTTCATGGGAGTTATGGAAGCAGAAGACACATGACCTGCAATTGAGTGAATGTTACTCTTGAAGTTCCATTTCTATTTTGTGTCTTTTAATAATTTTACAGTGTAATTCAACAGTTTCTTTGTGTTGCTTTCTTAATGGTTTCTTTTAAAAATGCAAAAGATCACAACTGTGCCTAACCTGACTAATAGGCAAAATTAAAACATCATTTCCCAAATGATCATTTCTCCAGTTTTGGGAAAACAAGATCTATTTTTCGATTCAGACTTCATCCATCTCTTCCCACATCAAACTCTTTTCATGGTAAAATGGCAAAAAGGAGATTGCCCTTTGTGCACAGACCAAGAAAGCACTGTTCTAAACTGAAAGGTGAATGATTCACACATGCAGCATATGTGAAAACAGTTGCTGCTGAAGAAAAGGCTTTATTAATTGTCACAGGAATGAGCACAGTCATCACAGGACGCTGGATGATCATTCCTGACTCCTTTAGTAAAATTGGTATTCCTAACGCACAACAGAGCATTGGTGAGGGAGTTCCAAAGATTTTGGAGTTTTCTTTTGCCAGAAAATTGCTGATTTCATGTATGTTTTGAATTCAATTCCTTTGGAAATTTGCAAATTCTGGGGTAGTACACAAGAACTACTTATATACAACTTTTACAGACTACTTCTTCTGTTCCTTGGACATGCTTCACTCACTGAAAGTAGAAATATTTAATTCACAGTTCTCCAGTAAGTACATAGTAAAACCTAGCAATTCACTGTCATTTTGAAAGCCCAATAAACAAAAAAATTTCAGACATAAAGAGGTGACTAGAAATTATTCTGACTGAACAAAAATAAAATAGAATTGTAGCCTACTATCAGATTACTCTCAAGAGGTTAATCTCATAATCAACCACCTCACCGTGAAGCCTGTTCCAGTAGCTGACCACCCTCACGGTACAGAAATGTCTCCTGATGCCCAGCCTGACCCTTGCCCAGCAGTTCTGTGCCGTTCCTGCCATCATTCCCAGGAGCAGAGCCTGGCACCTCCCTCTGCTTCCCCTCCTCAGGGGCTGCAGGGAGCAGCGAGGTCGCCTGTGGGCCTCCTCTCCTCCAGGCTGGGCAGCCCCAGTGCCTTCGGCCTCTCCTCACAGGACGTGGCTCCAGCCCTGGTACCTGCCTTGTTGCCCTCCTCTGGACGCTTCCAAGGACCTTAATGTCACTGTTACATTGTGGAGCCCAGGGCTGCACAAAATACTAAAGTAGGGGCCACGCCTACGCTAAACACAGTGAGAGAATCACCTCTTCTGACCGGATGGCTCTGCTGTGCTTAATGCAAGGCTAACAGTGACGGACTTCCAGACTGTGTTGGGCTTTTACCAGTCTGTGGGCCTGTCACACAGTGCAAATGTGGAGCTCTCACATGTTTCACTACTTCCACAAAGTGGCCAGAAAGAATGCTGCTTTTAAACTATCTTTGGTTAAAGACCAAGACTCCCATTTCTTATCCTCTCTGTTGGACTTTCTAAAGTCTTTTGTTAAACCTGAGAGGTCGATTTTTTTCTTCCCCTGGATTACTAGGTCATATATACATGTCCCAAACAGGAAAATACTTCTGAATTTCTGTGCAAAGCACATATGCACAGACTGACTGAGACCCAGAACGCAATGGACAAAACATACTTCGCAATGCGGAGAAATTGCTGTCAACTCTTCTTGATGACGGAGGAGTTCCTTTCTTGCAGCAGCTACTTTTAACTTTAAAAGGAAAAAAATGCAACTCTCAGCCATACAGCGCCAGAAGCAGTCCTTTTTACGGCTGGTGCTTATTTGATGTGAGTGATTAGATTTGGACTTTGTCAAATTGTAGTCTTGTAGAAACACTGTCTGAATTTATTTTTATATACTGCTTATCTTACTGATGGTATCTGTACCCCTGACAACTTTTTCCTGCAGCAAGGAATATCTCTTTTCCTGTTTTTAGATCAAACAGCAGAGAACACAAGGTTGTTTTCGACCTCACAAAGGTGCAGGGTTGATGGTGAATAGGAATGCACAGTTATCATGGATGGAGCCAGTCACTGGGTTCTTTACAGCACCGAATCAAAGCATCAGATAAAGAAGGAAGGAGTGGCTGGCAGCCTGTCTTTTACTTCCTCATAGCTTGCTATAGCAAGCTGGGCTCGGCTCTGCGAGCATTCTTGTGCCATTGCTGAAGGTGGGGTAGAGGATGCTCAGCTCTTTGATGTGTATTGAACAGCAATGACCCATTTAGATGGGCAGGAAGCGTTTATACAGGAATTTGTCTTTAATGTTGTAACCAATGTCTAGTTCCAACAATTACAAAGGGTGAAATTTCATTTTGTTTTAGATCTCTGTTCAAGTTTGTTGCTTCATGCACTGCCTGTGCAGCAATCCTCTGTGAAGTCCTGGCCTCATTTTAATTTATGGCACAAGTCCTATGGACTCCAGATAGGATTTTACCCCATTCTCTCCTGAATGGATATAATTTGCTTTTACAGAAGTTAGTCAGCTCTCGATATATCAGTCCTACCTTTTACACCTTTTTAAAGAGGTAAGCTATTGCCTGATGCATCCTTTTAAATTACTTATGCAGACTAAATACACTGCAGTTGCATTTTAGCAGTGTATATAATTTTACTGGTGGAAAAATCCCATAAAGTTTAATATTGATAAAAGAATTCAAAAATCTAAGTTGCATGTAATTCAGTTACATAGTGGATTATTCAAGGACTACTGCAGGTATAGGTATGGTATATATATTACTATACATCTGCTATTTTGGAGTGATCAATTTTCTTGCGTTTACATTCTTTTTAAGAGCCTTCAGGCATTTTAGAATTATCACCTGCCCCAACATGCGAGCTAGGTCAGTGAGAGAAGAAAAACAGGTAGAAGCTCAGCCTCAGACATTGATGACTTCTTATGATACGTGCTTCTTGACCTCTGAGACTCATCAGAAGACTTATATAAGGCCTTTAGTACTTTGAACACGTATGTTATAAAGTAGTTTCACACACCGTGATCGAGTTACTGCCCCATTTCCTCTGTGACAAACTACAAATACTGGGTTTATTATGTCTTTTAAGGCACTGTTTCATAACCCTTGAACCATTTTTTGTAGCTCTTTTCTCTGTTTATATTAACATACCATCACAGAAGTCCTCTAACGTGGATTTCTCCAGTGGTTTATGCAAGCATTTAATCACCTCCCTGCTTCTACCCATTACTCCCTTATTCATAATGCCAAACACTCCAGTCTACGCCATCAAGCAGCATGTCTCCTTGAGTTGTCTGCCTACTGTGACTGATGGAAATTTTCCAATGCAAAAGATAAATCTAGTGAGGATATAAGCATAGAGTCTCCTTCCTTGGAGACCTTCAAAATCTGTCTGGGCATGGGCCTGGGCAGCTGGCTCCAGGAGGCTCTGCTTGAGCAGGAGGTTGGATAAGTTGATCTCCAGAGGTCCTTCCCCATCTCAATCATTCTGTGATTCTGCAACTACGTCCATACTGCTTAATTGCTTCAAGTGTTATGATAGCAAATCTTTTACATTAAAGTGAGGAAAAAAAATTATTTTGCAGTCTGCAGCCTCCAATTAAAACATGAAAATCAAGGGAAAGTTAAGGGATGCTCCCTAATATCCCGAAGTCAGAGGCAAAATTATTTACTGTGACTTCTCTATGGTCACCCAGTGACTGGCAGTGCTGCAAATAATCTCTAGAGAATGTTTCCTTCCTTTACCACAGAGCTGAAAATTATTTCCATCAAAATGTTTTAGTAATAATGGCAAAGTTTTATCTGAGTCTTAAACAAAATATTACAGAAAAAAAACACATTCATTTCTCCTTGAAACAAAAACTGCCAAATATTTTGCAACTTCACTATTATATTTTTGATATTTACTGACTTCTCTCTAAATTTAAGTTCTGTAAGCACAGACCAGTAGAAGGACATGTCACTAAGGTGCTAGCAAAATTGTTTTAACAGCTTTTGAAAGATCTCATCAGGAAGCAGATGTGGCTCATATTAAGCAACTACTGGGGTTAATATTTCAAAACACTTCATAGTTTCTTCAGTTAAAAGTGAACATAATAAAATAAGTCTATCAATTTTATCATATTTGCTTTAGTTTTAATAGCACAGATCAAAGACTGACAATATGAAGCAACATGTGTTGCACACTGACACACCTTCCACTGCACATGAACACAAATGTGGCGTATTAGTTTTAATGATATACTCACTTGAGTTCTGGAAAATTGTCCGATGATATCAAACTTTGCAGTGCATGATTTCCTGTTAATTTTAAATGAGTCAAACCATGTAGCCCCGTCACAGGAAAAGAGGACAAAAGGTTGGATGACACATCCCTGCACAACAGCAAATAAAAATCAGCTTGCAGGTTCTCATTTTTTAATTCAGCACTAGAAGTGCCATGTTGGAGAAACAGGCTGTACTTTTCTAAATCAGTCAAAAATGACCGCCTTATACAGAAGCCCCAGCCAGCAGAGCAAAGCTGCAGCAGCACCAGGGAGCATACACCTATGTTTCTAGCAGAGAGCTAACAGCACATATCTAGCACTTCACTAAGAATAAGCTGTTGTCAAAGTTTGACTACAAGCATTCGAGTGCCTGTTTTGAGACCAGCAAATGAATGTAAGAGCAGTTCGTTAGACTGTTGAATGAAAGGGAGCCAATACCAGAACAGATTCCCCCACCTTATAAAATTCAGTGGGATTCTAGAAGGCATGGCTGCTCTGAAATCCCCACAAGAAGCAGGATGGGTGTACAGGGAAGAAGTGTGTGCCAGAGGAGGAGGGGTTTGGGCTGGAGAGAGTGAGGGTGACAGTCCTATGCTGAGGTTTGTCTGAGGAGCTGGGAGAAGACCATGCAGATGAACATGGAGACGGGACTTGGTGAAAGTAAAACAAGTGAACGAAAAGTGGCTGTGACTTCTTTCATGTCTTCCCCATACACCCCAGGGATTCACCTTAAAGAGGTGTTGCAATTACAGTGGGAAGAAGGAAAAGCTTAATACAGGCAGAAGTGCTTGTGAATAAGGCCTGCAAAATCGGACTTGCGGTGTTTTGATCATTAACTGCTTTGACTGAAGTTTCTAAAGAAAAAAGGTATTCCATTAAATGAGAAACAATGTTTGTAATTTAATTTTGAATCCATTTTCTTAGTTTTGATACACAACTAATAAGGTATCTGCCCCAGTGCTAACAGAGACTGAGCTACTAACAAATTGACAGAGGAAAGGCAGATACACTGCTCTGTTTGATGGAGCTCTGATCACTGCCATTACACTCCGGTATATGCAGCTTTGCCATAATACCCATGGGAGTTGGTGAAGCACAAGAAAGCAAACTTTTAGATATGGACTCAACAGACCAGAAGGTTAGGACAGAGAAAGCCTTCATTTCTGCTGAGTGAGGCATCAAGTTACTAAATTTTTGTATGTACTTGCAAGAAAAACGTGAACATTTAAATGTAAAAGATACATAAATACTTACAGTTTGATCAGAGATGGTAAAGAGGAGAAGGCATTGGGGTGAATAATTTTAATTTTGTTCCAAGCTAAATCCCTACAAGAAAAGTGAGTGGAAAATTACATACCCACTGAGTGAATATGGAAGTTTTCATACACTTGATTAGGGTGCCTAAATATAAAAAAGGTATTAATTACATGCAAATATTCTCAATAAACTTCTGCTGTCTCATGCTGCAAAATCTTTTTGAAATTTTTAAAGTTGTGTTAGTCGGTTAATGGTGTTAGCTGCTAAGGTGACAACATTCTTTAAAACTTCTTGATGCCCTTTACAGTCTAACTCAGTTGTTCCCAGTCTGCTTCAGATTCCCAGGGCAGCAGAAAGAGGAGTGGGTTGTACAGACTGCTTCTAAGAGGCCCTCACGATATGACTAGGAACAGCAGATCCATTGTCAATAGACTTAACTTCTAAATCACAATCTTCACCACCCCTGAAAAATCAAAAAGATTACACCCAAAACACAAAACACCCCAAAAGTATGGGCTTGACCCTGCAAAAACTTCTGAGCAATTTCTCAACGAAATTATTCTGCTGTGTCTGTGTGAATAGTAGACACACATACAAGTTTGGAATCTATGAGGGCTGCTCCAAAACTGATGTCTCCTGACCTCTATAAAGATTTCACGCTCTCTAGAGCTGATTCTTACATAAACTGGCCAACAAATACTAGCTCTGGCACAGCATTCTTCTCCACCTCTATCAGGAATGTTTAGAAGTAACAGCTTTTATATCTGTAAGTTTACACCTTTGCATTCATTGCTCAGATTTTGACCTTCAGGAGGTTTGTTCGGTTTTCACAGTTATGACCTACTGGATGAAAGATCAAAGAGAGGAAAAATAGAAGCAAGGATGTTTTGGGACAGACAGTGAATAGATAGTGAATGTGCCCCATGTGTTTGAGAATGCAGGTGAACCACCGCTGGGGCCGTACTCACAGAGAACGGAGAGAACTCAGCTGCCGAAATGTGTCCGCTTTGATTTCATCGATTTCGTTATGATGCAAGTCACTGAAACAGCAATAAGAATCTCCTCAGTTTCAAAGGCACCCAGAAGACACTCCACAGTATTTTAGACTATTTATGATCTACTTCGGTACATTGTAAGGGTGTGCATCTGGGTATGTCAAATTGGTCAGCAGTAACCGAATTAACGATGCTCAAGAAAATTTGTACACAGATGCCTCTTTTTAGGCATTTTAGGACATTTTGAAACTTACATTTTTTGAAGCTTTTTACATGCAGTAAAACAGGGTAAATCTTCCAGCAGATTGTAAGACAGATCCCTGTAATACACCAGAAAGAAAAGAAAGAAAAGATTAACATTCAAAGTAATGTTAAAAGAAAAAGATTTGCTTTCCTTGCCTCCCTTCATGCTCAATTTGAAATAACTTGTTTTTACAGGGGAACAGAAATGTGCACATTCAGTTGTTATCTCTCATCTGTCAGATTTTGGTTTCTAATCGAAGAGGGGAAAAGGAAAGATGCATTAACTCCATATCCTACTTCTGCAAATTCCTTGCATTGTCTGACAATTTCCTGCTTGAAGCGCAGACTCCTGAGTGCTTTGCAGTAACAATACTGGCAGCCTGCTGCTAGGGAGCATTGGCTATGCATCACAGGCTTCTGACAAATATTTAACCATTTTAAATGATCTGAGGTGTATATATATGCTAAATACATTTTTTCAGAGAATATCCTGTATTTTTTTGGCAATAATCACAATGATCTGTAACCAGCTTTCAGTTCTACGTTTTTAATTAAGCAGCATTGCCTCTGATCCTTAGAACTGTTACATCTCATAACTGAGTGCTACGGTTAAAGATATGGGAACTAACTTTGAAATCAATCACTACATGAGGGGAAAAAAACCCTTAAAAAGACTTGAGCCAAAACTCAACAAATTGCAGAATAACTGAAACATCTGGACTGACTTACAGTATAATCTAACTAATCAAAAACAAGCCCAGGCAATTTGCAGAAATTGGAGGGAAACAAAAAGAAGGAAAAGAACCAAACACCCCTCTCCTACCCACTCTAAATAGTCTCATCGTACATATACATCTTGTTCAGGGAAAACTGAATCTGAATTTTGCTGGTGAATAGAAAAAAAGCTTACGGGTATAATTACAAAAAATGTCCTTTTTCACAGTTATTTAATATTATTAAGTAAAAGAGTAATCTCTTCATTCCTGCTTTAGATCCTTTAAAATTGGATCATATCTACCCATTTGTTTTCTCAGAAAAAAATTATCTTCACTACTACTATTCTGATGGAGCACTTTGTAGATTCTATATTTGACTTGTGAAAATGGTGCAAGTAATGACAGCGAGGGATTTTAGTGTGTTCCTCTCTGTTTTAACTGTGCATGAAGGCTAACATTTACATCCACAGGTTTTTGTTATAGCAGGGAAGACCATTGCCTCTCTTTTTGTGCTGTTCAGAGGTACTCTCTGGACCAGATCAGACATGTCAAAGGAGAATTCGAGTAAGCTGGAGGCTTTTAGGCTAAGGCAAAAGACGTTCAAGGATTTTTCTCCACTTTGTTAATACATGAGGCTCTTGGCAGCAGCAGAGGGCAAGTGGTCCCCTGTGGAGGGGCGTACCTAACTGTGCTGAGAGGAGACTCTTGAGGAGTGCTGGGACCATGTTCTCACAGATGCTTCTACTGCAGAGGCACAGACACCAGAGAACCTCTGTGTAGGTAGGTCCGTATCTGGAAGCACTGGTGGCTAGGCGGGATACACAAATTGGCTTTCAAAGTAGTGTTTGTGCTTGTGGGATTTGTGTCTCAGGGTAGGGTGTTCTGCTCTGAGACAGGAGGCCCCATCGAGATCACAGCCTCCAAGTAACCGGCTGGGTTTGGTTAGACTTCGTGGCACAGGCATAGCTACGTGAGCTTGGCAGGTTTGTTCCAATCTGATGGGAATAGGGAAAAAGCAACGCTGTGTACATGAAATGGCTGTTGAACTGGTTCCCCATCCTTTAAAATGTCAGCTTTAATATCATTGGGTGATACTTGAAAATAAGGAATGTTGATTTCCAGTGGAGGGTCCTGCTTTTCTATGAACCGTACAATTTATTAATTGCCACTGTATTTATTTGCCTTCTGTTTAGAGATTATTTATTGTTTTTGAATAACAAAGGATATATTCAAACTTAAGCCTGTCTGCAGACATTCTTGTGGAAGCAGACTCTGTCCTTTATCATTCTGGAAATGATTCTATCGAGTCATTCAACTAAAACTTAATTTTTCTGGAAATGTTCATGACAGTCACGCTGGTATTCGAATAATGTGTTATAATTAGTCCTATTTCAATGTTGGCCAGAGAAGCAATACCAAATACATTCCAAGTGATGTAATACATAGAGGAAAGTGGTGTTGGCTGATTCTCAAAGAAGCGGACACAATGATTACATTCGTTAGTGATTAAGCAAACTCCAAGGACATTTCCAAGCTAAAATAATATTGGGTATTTAGTATAAGAACTACGCCCCAGCTATGCCAAGTAATAGTCTATTAACATTTCAGTCAACTACTTATGTCTGTTTGGAAAAGAATATGAAAGAGAAGCATAAAAAGCACTCAAAGCTAAACTCCTTACGTGGTTACATTTTCCATTCACTTCACTGAGTTTTCTGCCTCAGAAAGAAAAGAAAAAAAAAGGTACTACAGTGGATTTGGAATGAATGAAATAAGGTCAGTGAAAGTAGCTCTACTGTTTCTTAAAGAAAATCAAGAACCATTTTACCTCTTCCTAAAAACATGCAAAGTAACTATCTTTTCCAGCGATGTATGGGAAATACTGACTGGTATGCGGATTGTGAACTTTTCGAGGACGGTGTTTTTGAGGACCATGCTCCCTGCTCTGGTTCCTGGGCAGAAATGTGATACACAGAAATAGCAGCAATTGGGCAATTTTGAAATCATAATGATTTCACTTGTTCATTAATCTTTTGTATTAGTGTAATGTTATTAATCTTACTGAAACGTACAGCACTTGGAGATTAGGTAACTGGTCACAAGCTGATTTGGGGAGAGAGGTGATCTGGGCTCCTGTGAGTGTCCTGTTATGAAAAACAGTGTTAAAAATGTGTCAATATTTAAAAAAAAAAATAAAATTACTTCTTAAAGATTGCAATACAAATGGTTTCTTTGGGACATAAGTTAGAATAAATTAGTACCCAAAAATATAAAACAAAGCAAAAATACTTCTCTAGCACTTACAGACTCTCCAGACTTGTAGTCCCAGTCAGATCCGGAAACTCTGTTATCTGTGAGGCACCATTTAAAGTCCTAGGATTTAAAACATCATTTCAATATAATTGTGGTGAGGGATTTGAGGGACAATTCTAACATTGCAATTAAACACAATTAAAAAAAATTGAACACATACAGAGTTCTTAGTTCTGGTAAGTGTTGAAAAGCAGATTTTCCAACAAGCTGGATGGGGTTATCGTAAAAATGTCTGCAAAAAGAGGGCAAAAAAGACATTTTATATGAAATATTATACAAATAACATGTCTACAAAATATTATATAAAATATTTTAATAGAGCCAAAACATATTACATAAGCATATTTCATGCAAATGAATAATCTCTGTATGCTCACAGACCTGGTGCACCTGTGGGCATTCTCACCCACTGGCCTATGTCCATCAACCATATTTTGAATACTGAAGTAGCCAGTTTCCTTTGATTTAAAACCAGAAGCCTGTCATTTCCTCTTTAACCCAGAAAGATTGAAATCCAAACATAAAGAACTGCATTATGACATGATACAAAGTTAGTGGGTGAAGAAAGCAGAACTTCACATACTTGGAGGAGGTTGTCCATCCATAGCGTTTGAGTACCACTGCATTTTTGAAGGCATGCTGCTTTTACTCATAAAAAACACTGCTCAAAACGAGTTGCTATTTTTCTTACATTTATTTCACAATTTCTTATTTTGAGGATTGCCAGTTAAATGCATTCTCATGTCAAACAATGGGAACCGAGACTGGAATCCATCAGGATTAGTTTTTGCCATCTTCTACATGGCTGGTAATGCTAAGAGACCTATAAGGAATAGTTCAACTGAAAGGTCAAAAATGAGGTAGCAGAACTCAATTCCTTTAGATAGGGCATGCAAACTGCCACTCTTTGCACAAGGCTGGAAAGATACAAGCTTGTTTGCTTACGATATTATGTGGTACACGGTACACTCACAAGAAGATCTATTAGACAAATAGCCACAAGCATGGTACTTAGTGCCACATTCTCTAACAAGAGTCATTGAATAAACTGTGATCACTTACATGGTAATAAGTGACGGATTACCCACAAACGCACGCTCAGGTATTGACTTGATGTTATTGCTATGAAATCCCCTACAAAAGAAAAAATGGTTTACACAATAAAGAAAAAAAATGCTAAGGCACAATCTATATTCACAACGCACAATTTTTTTGTCTGTAGCAAGGAAGAACATACCTATGTGTAAAGGTATGTTCTTGTTTTCTCGGGTAAGACAACTGGAAAAAGCAAGAGCAAAAGGAAAAGCAAAGAAGCAGCTAGAATTCTGCACTCTTCTAAATGAGAAGTGCCATTTGGATGAAGCAAACTACAAAATGGCACTTTAAAATTCAGATGCTCACAGCAGGAAACAGTGATTCACAGCTGCATGTCATGTAGGTATGAACGTGTATGTGATGTAAACGTAGACATGGAATAGTCAAATTAACAGTTCAATAGTAACAATTAAATCAATAACAATAAAACTGTGTGCATGCATATATATCACCTGCACCTGTTAATTTGCAACTATTTATTTTCCTGGGACAATAGTGAATTACACAGATTTATCAGGTAAATTACTTCATGCATTATATCGTTGAGTCTCCTACAACCACCTCTTTGTTGGAATATTTTAGATGTAGACATGAACAAACTATCTGATGTGCCTGCTGGATAGAGGGGCAAATCTTTGTCTCATCATTAATTACTGGATTTTATTCATATGAGTAATTCTCCATTGTGAAAAACAAAAGAAACAACTAAGGTTTCAAATGAACAATGATGATTTGTGTGGGAAACTCCCATTAGTTCAGTCGGGTATGAAAAAGGCTTCCCAGATTAAATTTATACATTTAGAAAGCCTCAAATTGTTCGCTGATGCAAGCACATTTGGTCATTACTTCAACAGGTCCCACATTACTGGTTTCACTTGTTTAGTCGTTGTGCTACTGCTGATGAGACGGAGCAAGGCTCTAAAGCCCTCGTTCTTCTGCACGCAATGAAAACTGCATCCATGCAGACACAGACTCCAAGCAATATGAGGGTCCCATTTCATCCAGAACCAGCAAACAGACTGGTTCTGTGGCTGTATTGAATGGGATTGCTTGCAAAGCAGAAAAGTGAAGGAAATGGCATGACTACTTCCCAGGGCAATGTCTGGCCCCTCCTCACCATTGACTTAGTCAGAGTGTGGGAGAAGCCCCATCATCAGCCAAGAGCAAATTTCAGTGCATTTCCGTAAAACAGAGTCTACAGCACTTCTGAGCTGGCTGAAAGAGAGAGTGACCATGGCTGTAGCCTGCACCCTGGGTATGGCACTGCACCCCAGTGATACACCCTGTCTGGACTGAAGGTACATTACTGCCCATCAGTTCGCGTGCTGATAAAAGGAGCTTAAACCCATCTGCATCCCTGGGTAAAGAGACTACAGTAAGGTCACATTAGGTAAAATGCTTCCACAGGTATCTTCAAAATCCAGTTTGACAAACGTGATGTAGGCATTAGCTTTGGGTAACAGCTACACCCACTCTGGAGAGAGAGCTACCCCTACAGCTGAGATCGCAAAGGACAGAGCATCTCGGACAAGCCGACACAGCTCTGACTCACTGGCGTGATGTCCCCAAGCCAAGAAAAAAAAGCCTGTTTTTGATCCAGGCACAAATTCTGAGAGAAAAGAAGACTGACCCAGAAATGCCCTTAGTAAGGTAGCCCTGCAATGAGCTGAACCTTTGTGGTCCTGGGTCTCACTTGGCGATGATGGAAGGGGCTGCAGAACCCCATGGGAGACACCTCATGCTTTTAAGATGCTTTTTAATCTTCCAGGACCCAGGCAAAGCACTAATGTACACGATCAAGTTCTGCACTGGATTTCGGTATTCAGGTTGCAATTTCATACTTCGAAGTTTTCCTGCACCTAGGAGATCAGCTGCCATAAGCAGTTTGATACCTAGAGGTGGCATCCTGTGGGGTCTGGTAATCTCAAGAACATCAGGCAGTTTGCTGGGCTAGACAGGGTGCATATACTGCAAACCCAGGTTATCCACGTTTGGCTACTGACTCCAGAGGTCAGCAAAAAGGCAGTCCTTCAAGGCCACTGGATATCATGCCAACTGTTTTAGCCCACAGGAGACAGAACAGCAGCTGAGAATAGCTGGACTGAGAAACTCACAGCCCCACTGCCTCCTCCAGAGCCACGCTCCTGGACAGCACAGGAGGTCCTGAGTTGGAGTCATTGCTACCTGGGGATTCCCTGCTTTGGAAAAAACCCCAGGTAGCTACTTAAAGTGGCTTTGCCATCAGTTTGTGATGGAGTAGTGCTACAGCTGTGTCCAACAATCGCTATACAATTACCCAGTTCTTGTGAAAATCTATGCTGATGATACCAATAATGTGTTAAATATTTCAAATGGAAAGAATTCTGAGCATACACGCTGTTGCACACATTGTGTTTACAATGTGTGAATATTTCATTCATTCTTTTATAATTCAGCTGTCTCTTACAATAAACTTGGCAGGTTTCTTTTAATTGTCGACATTATTTTAGGGAAACTATGTTTGTGCATCCAGAAGTGTTTTATTTACAACATTACAAAGGACTACTTACATTGAAGAGAGACTGCTTTAATTTAATGGGGGAGGAGGGATGGAAGAAAGCATTTAAACCTTATTGGCCACTAACAGGGCCATGTTTTTTTCTTAGTCTGATATTTTAGATTGCTTAAAAAAAACATCTGTTGTGTTTGGGATTCAAAATGAATTAACTGTGCTTAGTATTTACTGTACTCCAAGGATGAAGTTTCTGAAAAAAATCCACTGCATGTTGCAGTATAAAAGTCATCAGAACGTGTATACTCTAAATTGTATATTGAAAATTTTCTTTTATGCATGTTGGCATGTTTATCAGTTTTTCCTAGGATATTAGTTTTTTAGGATTACTGACAAAATCACCAGAGCTAAAAAAACAATCAGTTTAACACTAGACAAAACATCCTCCATCCTGATATAAGCGCTGTACTTACAGTTCTTTCAGGTTTGTTAGTGTCCTGATAGCAGTGGGGAACTCGTCCAGACTGTTGTAATTTAAATCTCTGTGTGAAAACAGATTGCATTATTTAGGTTGTGTGCTGCATCAGGGAAAACAGAATTGTTGGTGTTTGTAATGAAATATCATTTTCCATGCATTGAAAGAATACACATAGCCCAAAGCCAGGAAATCTTTCAAGAGTAGGGATGTTTTGTAAAAAGCTCTATTTTTTTAGAGCACATTCTCATTCCTATTTTTTTTTTATCAGCATCCTAATTTCAGTTGTGTCTTAGCCATTCTGCAAGGAAGAAACCAAAAATGGATTGAGATACTGTTTAATGGATCTGCTCTTTTGCAAATTGCTTATCCTTGCTTGGAAGTGTTAACAGAAAGAGAATCTTTTGTACAGAATATTCAACAACTTTGTATGCTGAGCTGAATTTTACATGGCTGATACATTTTATCACGAAGGTCTCATTTCTTTCAGGACTTAGATCAGTCTTTTTCAAATCTGATGTACTTTTCATGGTCTGTGAGACCAAGAAATTTTAAGCAGGAAAAACAAGAGATATTGGAGTTTGGAGGGTAAAAATGATTCACAGAACCCTTCCTCTGGCTACCAACTGTATCCTGGGCTGCATCAAAAATGATCAGCAGACTGAGGGGGGTGATTCTTCCTCTGCTCTGCCCTTGTGAGGCCCCACCTCAGTACAGAGTCCAGTCCTGGGGCCCCAGCACAAGGAAGACCTGGGGCTGCTGGAGTAGGTCCAGAGGAGGCTGCAAAGATGACCTCTCCTACGAAGACAGGCTGAGGGAGCTGGACTTTTTCAGTCTGGAGAAGAGGAGGCTCTGGGGAGACCTCATTGTGGCCTTCCAGTACCTAAAGTGGGGCTACAGGAAAGCTGAGGTGGACTCTTTGTCAGGGAGTGTAGTGACAGGACATGGACTAATGGCTTTAAACTGAAAGAGCATAGAAGTTCTTTACTGAGGGTGGTGAGGCCCTGGCACAGGCTGCCCAGAGAGCTGTGGGTACCCTAGCCCTGGAGGTGTACAAGGCCAGATTGGATGGGGCCCTGGGCAGCCTGATCCAGTGGGTGGTAGCCCTGCCCATGGCAGGGGGGTTGGCACTGGATTATCCTCAAGTCCCTTCCAACCCAAGCCATTCAATGATTCTATGATTTCAAAACAAGTAGGAAAACATACAGTAAGTTCAACTTTATCATTAACTGTATCGTTAAATTTAAGCTTTGGCAGTATTCATGTGGAGAATGTTTCTAACCACACAAATTGTAAAAACAGTAGTTTACCTAGGGTAGTGACCTTTCCTTTAAGAACTGCTCATGCTGCAGCGGCAATTAGACTTCATTCTGGTAAACTGAACAGACTGTAAGCATACTTCTGCCCTGAGCATGACATGCACATCCCTTAGTGTTCAGGAGACCCCTGAAACTAAAACTGAGATGCACCTGCTTACTGTGATGTTCCCTGAGCACTGCTGTGTGAAGAACATCGTCTGAAAAACTTGACTAATGGTCTTTTTGAATGGGCAAAACAGAAATCACAGTTTACAATAGATGGAAATTGAAACAGTATCAGGCTGAAGTAATGCAGGCAGGAAACTGCTGTCTGAACTCAGCAAGGCTTTCCTTCCTGCTTGTAAATCTCTCTCTCCCGCTTACTGACAGAAAGAGATTACAGGCATGTACAGTTCGGCTTTGCCCTCCAGAGATATGTGATTTCCAGACCTACACGTTGATGCAAACAAATGGCCTTAAAGCTGGCGTCCATCATTTACTCCGAGATCTCTTTAGATTATCTTGAAACTGTCTTGGAATTGGTCTATACAGTATGCAATTGGTGTGCTTGGGGCAAGTGCTACACTCTCTTATTGCAGTGAAGTGGCTGTATCTACACTTATTCCCTGGTTCGTGGCTGTCCTCTATGTTTTCACCTCTTTCATACCAGGTGGCTGGGACTGGGTTTGCAATTACTTATTCCATTGTTCTTTTTTTCCCCATTTTTGACCAAGTGCCATGTGAATCTCACTTAAAAAAACAAAACAAACTGTTACATTTTCCTTCTCTCTTTCCCGTCCCCCTTTCCGCTGCTACACTAAGGGACTTCCTTTCAACTCACAGCAGACTAAAAGTCAGAACTGTAAAACTGCAGCCCAGTTCTAAGGCATAAATGCAACTAGGGATTAAAAAAAGAGGTCAAAACTTCTTGCTTTCCGATCTTACTGAAAAGTGAAAATGAGCAGTACATACTTCTGGGGATGAGAAAGAAAACAGTTCCCTTTAGACTGGCATTACTCAGATTTGATACTTGGTCTATTTGCTCCCCAGACCAGGCCTTTCATCCTCTGCCCTGGTTAGGTGAAGTCCATAAAATCTCTGAGAAGGATTCAGCTGATTGTGGCAGGTGGCAGAGCGGAAGATATGCAAGGTTTTACTGTCCCTGCAGCATTTCTGGGTTCTGCTGCCTACTCTAGCAAATATGAACAGAACTGTGGCGAAAACTTCAGGCAGTTTGAATCTTTACCAGTGCAATTCTTTAGCAGAGCTCTTTAAAGACAAAAACTTGGATACAATTGAAACATTCCTCTTCCCTTGTAAAACATACATGATTTGGCTATTTGGCACTTCCTTTTTTTCCAGCGATAAAAATATAAAATCATCTGATTTCATAACTCTCCTCTGCGGTGATACAGTTTCTTAATGGCAAACCTTTTCACTGCGACAGTTTTGCAATCCAGCTATTAGCTTCATTGATTAAACAAGACAAAAAAATAGTACTAAACTAGGCAAACATAACCGCTCATGAATAGCCACTTCTTTTTCAATGTGCAGTACAGTTCTCAAATATCCTTTAAACAATTTATCAACTGACAATGCTTACCAAAAAGGCAAACTAATTTTATCGTCAAAAATAGGATTTACTATATAGAGTCATTGTAAACCATCACTTAGATCCTGTAGCGATTAGGCAAGCCAAAAACCACATTTAGCTCTTAGGCTATTTTTATTCTTTCAGAATATTAATGAAAACACTGAAAAAAAAGGAAACAAATAAGAGGTCAACTCACAGAGTCTCCAGGCTGTGGAGCCCATCAAAGCATTTCTTTCCCAGGGAGTAGATTCTATTGTTATGGAGATGTCTGAAGGGGAACATTAAGCACACAGTCAGGAAAGCACACTGCACACAGCAGACTTAAGCAAAACATTCTGATGCTTAAATCAAAAGAAACTTATTTTCAGGCACGCACCGATTATATGCAAGTCATGCTTTTGCAAGAGGCACTCTCACTGCTCTCCCTGCTTTCCCCTGACATTTCCCCACCCAGGCTTCAATTTGGTTCCATAGAAGGGATTTGTTTTACAACCACCTACGTGGCTTAAAAAGAGTATATCCTGGAACAGTAGTTTGGGGTTTGCATATTAAATGCTGTGAAGTTGTGGATGTATTCTCAGCAGTTGTTAATTAACACATTGCCTTTAGAACTGTGGGAGGTGTGCATTGGGAAGATGCATATTCAGAGGCTGTTAGAGGGGATGGCACAGGTTGGGAGCAGGTGAGCCGGGTAATAAGGCAGAAACAGCTGGTAGCCTTGCAGAGTGAAAGAAGACATAAAGCCATGGGATGAGGAGTCATAGCTTCGCTGAGATGAGTAAACTAGACAATTTTTAGGGTGCCTTAATTTGCCTTCCTTTGAAGCTATAAAATCAACACCTACTTTCTCAAAAGTTCAGCCACTGAAAGTAACTGCTGCATGTTTCATTTCAGTCAAACCCTCCCATGTGAAGGATCATAATGCTGCCTGCTTTACAGACTGACATGGAAAAATTCCATCTGTGTTAAGCTCATTCATGGAAGTAGGTGCAACTTAGTGCTACTTCAGGTTGTTTTATAAAGAAGATGCTTTTTTCCCAGCACACTTTTATTTTATTCTTCACACTTCACTCTTGCAGAGGAGGGAAACTCTGGGGGTGACACTATAAAAGAAGGGCTGTGATTGAGGAACTGCCAAGCACATGCCCTTCAATGCTTCATTCTGCTCTGAAAATAATTTTAACGATCGCAGAACCTGGAGAAATGGAGTTTCCCTATCCATAAGCAACAGGGTTCCTGATGGCAAAATAGAAATGTTTTGTAGGTTTTCCCCTTCCTAGGAAAACTTCATCATTTTTTTTCAAATGCCTACACTGCGCTGTAATGCTTCAGTTAGCATGAAGAGTGTCCACAACTTCCAATCCAGTTTCAATTGCTAGCACTAGAGCTGCACACTTGTGCCAGCTGAACATGCATATTCACACACAGTTGAAAATGTAGTTGAAAATTTGCCAGACTGAACAGAGTAGCAAACAAAAGAAAGCAGAACCACACACAAATATTTCGATCAACCAAGAATATCAGATGTTGCAGATCATGAGGAATAATTCAATTATTAAACAATATGAAACCCTGAAGACCAGAAGTAAGCATGGCAGATCTAAAATCTGGGAACCTAGGTGAGCAGAAACAATCAGGGAATCAAAAGAGGTCATTTTCTCCAGGATTTCTTATCTGTCCTCCTATCTTTGCATTTCTGGCAGGGATCTAGGACTGACATTCAAGATGCTCTCTGCCTCTAGCATTACTGAGACGTCTAGGAGCTCTGTTAAACGACAAGCCTATCCACTCCTTTAAAAACTTTCACTTGAATGAGTTTGGTACTTGATGTAAACATAGGGCAAAAATTGTGTACTACAAGGCAGCTATTGCTCATCTGTTAGCGGTGCCCTATACATTTATATGAATACACTGAGCACTAGGCAGAGATGGTGACTATAGTGCTCAGTAAAGAACCCTGAAGTATGCCAGGTTCAATGCTTACAGTGAGGTTAGAATATAATACTCTAAGTCTCTTACAGACTATGGTTTCAGACAGCTTGTAAATCTTGACTATATTATTCTCTCTTTAATAATGCTAACATCTTCCAAAGTATCCTGAAATAACTTCTCCCCACCAGTCTCCTCCTCAGTTTCTCCAGCCAGTCTAGAATTTTTTCCGCTTGGTACATTCCCAGAAGATAAAAAACTGAAACCATGTTCCAGAGTATTCTTTCCAGATTTTGGTGTGGGTTTTGCATCTGATTCATTTAGTTGCATTGGTATGCAAACATACCAAAATATAAAACTACACTACTTAATTTCTACTGGACAGCATTCTTTCCAAGTCACCCAGAACGTTTTCAGTTCATTTCCTTTTTCTAATCTTCCTCCATTCAGTACTGCCTTAGAAGGCATACAATTCATCTATTCTTGTTTCTTTTGCTGACCAGATATGGTGATTTTTTTTTTCTTTTATTCCCTTATATAGTTCTTTACTGGAGATGAAACTTTTAAGCTAGATGAAAACAAGCAATTTAGAAAATGTGAGTTTAATGCTAAGAAAATGTAGAAGTTCTGTTTCTCTATGATATATATATATTTAGTACTTATACAAACAAACAAAAATAGTTGTATTTCAGAAAGAACATTTTCTGTAACAAGTAGGACTGAACTCTTGATAAAGGAGTATCATCATTAGGCCTAGTGCAAAAGTAGAAGGGAACTACAGCTTTATAGTCCAAGAAAGCTAAGCTAAGTTTAATACCGAAAGTCAAAACGGAGGCTTAACTAACCCATATACATAGCTATTTATCTATCACTTACTAACTAGGGAGAGACTAGGGCATGTTAATTAAAGATTGTCTCAAGCAACATCTAAATTAAACATTACATCTTTGAGTAATTTATCGCAAGGAGATCAAAGCCCTGCAAAGAAACAGAGATTGTGGCTAAAAAGCAATCAATAAAACTTACAGAACTACCAAACTAGAGAGGTTTCCAAAAGCATAGTCCGGTATGTAATGAATTTTATTCAGTGCCAATGTCATTGCCTGAAGTGCTGGTAAACTTCTAAAAGCTTGGATGGGTATTTCTGTCAAAGAATTATCATCTAGCCAGAGGTGTCTAAGGGAGACCAAGCCATTGAAGCAGTTGGGGGGCACATAGTTGATGTGGTTGGCATCCAGGCGTCTAGGAGAAAAAGAAATAGAGAAAATTCATTCTGAGAAAAGAACAGTGGATTTTCACAAGAAACAATCAGCAAGACCACAACAAGGAAAGGAGTGGCTGCCACATCCATTTTTCATTTCCTGTAGATTCTGCATTTCCATCTTGTTTGCAACCTCATCTCTGGGACCTCACATGGTGTTCACAAATCTCCAAGGCAGCTGGCTTGCTGCTCGCAGCTCTCCTGTGGGGTCATCGGATCGCTGAGAGCACAGACTAATCACTTTTGAACAGAGCCTCTCTATGGACCAGTCATGAATTTATTTACTTTCCCGGTTATTTGGAAATAAGGAACAAAAAAGTATAAGAAACTCAGTACGACATTCTCTTTCAGAATCTATAGAACACTGAGTCGTGGTGCAGAAAGCTGTTTTGGGCTTCCATACACTATCCATCCATTTTAAAAACCCAAAATAAAAATCATTTCTGAGTTTCTGCTCTTGTTTTACCCCTTCTTAAATGCTGTGTAGTCCAGTGAATCCAATAAGCAACGAAGGTATTAGTTTTTAATATTGGAGAAAAATGGTTTTAAGCAGAGATCAGTGTTGCTAATGCAGTTGATTTATCTTGAAGTTACTTAATGCACTTCAGCTGCTGCAGAGCCAACAGAGGGAGCTCAACTGCACGTCAAAGCTCTCCGGAGGCTGCAGGTGATACCTTGCTTTCACACTTCTGCAAGTAAGGATTAAATCTATTGAACTTTTTGCAGACATGGCACTAGAAACACTATGTCATTTTAAAAATCATTTTTAAATTTTTTTTTTTGCTTTCCCATTGCAATGCTTTAAGGGAAAGACTTAATAATGTGCTTTAGATTACTGCAACTTCGTGAAACACCCAGACGGTGACCTGTCCTCTAATACATTTTTTCTGCTTTTAATTTCTTGTTTGTAACACAAAAGACACTCTAAAAGTTTTCTGTACAGAGGTGAAATAAAAACAAATTTAAATAGAAGTTTTGAAAACACTACAAAACAAACAGACACACCCAGGGTACAAAGAAGTAATTCTGTACAACCTAAATTCATTCTGTTTGAGAGAAATGTAATGCTCTTTGTGGCAGGCACGGTAATCTCTTTATTTAAAGCTGCTTCCTCATTTACAGCCATGTAAAATGTCAGGTCCGTTCCATCTCCTGCTCTGTGCTCCTTCTACCTACTGCATGAGAACAAATAATGAACGCTAAGGCTCCGTGCCAGGCTGGCAAATAACTGAGACAAGGTCAGTTGGAACAAATTTATAAAGTTCAGTGTCAAAGCCCCTGTACAATTAAATTTTCAATATAACAACTGACATGGCAGGCAGCAGAGACAGAACTTTCAAAATAACTCAAGGGTCGGTCAACAAAGGGGTGAGGCTGGAAATGTTTAGAAATAGCCATGCTGTACCTCCCCCATTCCCCAGGCAACAACCATGCCATGCCTGTGTTTTCAAATAAGGTATAATTTGAATGAGTCGATGAGGTTTCTTTGTATTTGGTCAGAAGTAAATTTCTTCACTGCGTGATGCTGGTATGTAAACTAAGAAGTTACAGTTGCATTAGTTTGACAGTTACACTGATTAAAGAATGGAGGCTTTACTCAACCTCAATGCGTTGCTGTATGACAGTCAGCATCTTGTTCAGCGCCAAGGCTGACTGTGCAGCTCTGGCCTCCCGGAGGAGTTACTCACAGAACCCCTGCTTGTGTGATGAAGCCAGAAGTCAGCTGTTTGTGTGATCCTGCAGCAGCAATGGCAATCCTTCTGCTGTCCTCAGAGAGGTCAGGGTTTCTACCTTACCACTGTTCAGCAGCAAATCAAGGAACCCATTTTGTTTATTGCTGAAGTTTCTAAATATAAACCCACCACTAGCTATGTAAGCAAAATAGATGACATAGGACTGCTGTAATATAAAGGAGATTCTAGGTACTTGGTCTATTCTCTAAATAAACTTTATAAGAAAATGAGACAGCAATGATTTGCGTTGCAAGTCCTATTACTGGATTACACATTCTACCAGTGCTTGTAAGTATGGTTTCAAGTGCTCTTTTGTTATCTAATCTTTTTAGAATTTCCAAGTATCGTTTTCCCTCTCGCAGATAATAAAACATTTCAGTAGTGGTTATGTTTCCTGTCATACTGTAGGTAATGCACACTGATGTAGAAAGCATTGATCAAAATCATTGTTTTCAGCCAATTGTTTTACATGCGTTGATCAAAGTTTTGGCACTTTCAGAACTAAACCCATTAACTCACAAACATGACCCTATTTATAACTGAAAATATATAGATAACATGTGGTGAGTTTGAAAGCTGCTATTATATTCCAGAGAGAGCCAATTCAGGGAAGCAGAAAAGCTTGATCTTTTCTGATAGGCGGCATGTAAATAAAGCAGCCAGTATGAAATTCACCATGAGCTCACTTAAAATGTCCAAACCTTTCAAAGAAAATGCTTGAGCTATGTGGACTGTATCCCACTGGTGTTTCCTGTGACATACTGTGAATGCTAGGACCAGATGCATTATCAATGATGAAAAGATACTATTCATATAGTATTATAAGCACGACTAATTTACTGTTACTCTGAAAAGGGTGAAGGTAGATCTTTGAAAAAGTTTTATATTTTTTGATCAATTCAATACGAATGGACACCTAGCCTTATGCCACTGGTAGGTCTCCAAAGGAGTATACATGTTTTTTCCCCTTTCTCTGAGTCTTCTTTCAAGAGCGAGCCCAGGTCCAACCTAGTGATATCCGGTTCTCAGGAAGTTCCTTAAAGTCATGTTGGTGTGTATTTCTTATTCATTCAAGGTTAAGTCAAATGCTAAGTATGGGATCAGGAACAAAACTTCTCCCAGGTCATTGTCCCCTCTGAAATATACATCTATTGCATGGATTGCCTTTTCTTACAAGGGATGAGGGACAGAAAATAATGAAGGGACCTTACAAGAGGAAAGTTACAACAGATAAATAAGTCAAGAATACAATGTTACTTCTGACATTTAAGTTTAGAATAGGACAAAACCAAATGATAAGGGCCTATAATCATTGCAGGGAGGGGAGGCAGGGAACTGAGCACACAAGGACCGATTGCAGGCACACAGATGGCAGAAGGGCATGTTCCTCCCTCTCCTACCACTGTCCTCCTCCCCAGCCAGGCCCTGTTATGCAGGGAGCAGCAGACAGGCCTTGCTGAAGGTGTGGGGAAAGGACAAATAAGGACTGGGGACGGTCCTGGGGTGGGTATCGCAGGCAGGGGAAGGTCATCTGCAGCCCCACCATCCTCACGAGCTTGTGGTGACACAGACCCTCTCAAGACGTTGTTCATAGGAGCTAGGCTAAAGCCACATGTAAGGAATGGCAAAAGTGACATCAGAACTGGCTCTGAAAAGTGGGTGTAATGAAAACAGAGCTGGCTCCCGAGAGCTTGGTTTCTCAAACATGGCCCTTTAAGCAGGATACCCCCTTCAGCCCACAGGGGAAAATGCTAGGACTATTGTGAAAGCTTAATTGCAACACACCAGCACAGCAGTTCTCACAAATTTCAGCTTTGCCCTTGTATAGACTTGTACAGGACTGATACAAGAAACCCTGTGCAGCAACAGCAAGACTGAAAGAGGTAAAAAAAGTCACAAGTCAGAGTTTAGGAGCATTTGTTTCTGCCCTGTTGCCTAGTGTAAACTCTGTCTGCACGTAAAGCATGAGGAGGCCTCAACAACTCTAAGAGTTTTGATCCTTAGTGTTTCTCTTCATACCCAAATATGCTGCTCAGGTGTATCCTGGATGGTGTGCCAGGGTACTAGCACGTCGTATAAAGCACAAATATCCAGTTCCAAAGCTATTTTCATACTAAGATTGGCCTCAAAGCCCCAAAAGTGAGAAAAAGTGGGGCCAGCAGGAGTTTTTGGGTCATGCTAGAAACCTGGCTGCAGGCCAGAGGTCCGAGACCAGACATCTTGTGTGTCTGGGAATGCTGCCAGTGACCTCTCCTGGCCTCCCAAATCAGGTGGCTGCATGCAGGATGCTGACACGATGGCCCAGGCTTGTGTGAGCTGCCAAGCGGCCCCAGGGAACCGCTCTGCCAAACTTCAGTTGGCAGCGGTCAGAAGTGAGGCAAGGACCCCACTCACAGGGCAGCAGGACAGACGGTCACGGCCCATGCCTTGGAGCACTCCTCAGCTCTCCTTGCTCCTCTAGGCTGGCTTCGGCAATGCTGTGTCACCGTATGGTGCCCATGGGAACATCCTCATGCACCTAGCACAAGCCTCACATTGCTGATCATTTCAGCACTTGCCCCTCTCATCCTCTTCCTACAGGCTATGTATGTCCTGATGGGGTTCAGCCATGCAGGAAGATTTCTCATTAGTAGTGCTCAGGTTGAGAAATGTCTCTTTTACAGATACGATTCAAAAAAAAAAAAAAACAACACTTAAGAGATTACTCAGCAGACAGAAAGGAGTCAGACATCGAGTAGCTTCAGCTAGGTGCAAGAAAACATCACACGGCAACCTGCAGTTGCAGATCTAGTTTGGATTATTTGCACTCCCTTTGAAAGCAATCTGACCCTACAGCTGGTTGTGCTAGGGCCTGGACCCAAATAAAGTGGTAGCACATACAGCCTGGGGATCCCTGCACCTCTGCCCCCCTCTCAGCTGCTTCTCAAGCTGGAAAAGTGCCTGTGACTGAGAAGGGTGCTCTGATGCTCTACTGGTGCTCCATGATTCAGTCCCTCTTCCGTTATCTAGCGTGCCTGGGGCTCTAGTGGCTCGTATGGATAAAACATGAAGTAGAATGAGAC
This sequence comes from Penelope pileata, assembly GCA_013396635.1. Classification (NCBI taxonomy): domain Eukaryota; kingdom Metazoa; phylum Chordata; class Aves; order Galliformes; family Cracidae; genus Penelope; species Penelope pileata. Next base: position 186,229 of record WBMW01004354.1, on the reverse strand, counting down.
TGCAGCAGTAAGTTTTGAGACATCTTTGTGTATGTGTACAGATGCGTGCATGAGTACACACAGCCTTGATTTAAACTGTGGGAAATTCCTCCTCAGGGAGTCTGAGGGTAACTGTTGAGGTACTGTGTTTCCTAAGAAGGATAAAGCCTTCTGTAGGCTTCATTAGCGTGGGGTGTGACGTGAAAAACCACAACTAAAGCTCTTGTCTTTTCATGAAAACAGTTCTCTTGGGAGAATGTGATTTCATCAAAGTTGGTTTGTCTTTTAACTAAAAATCAGGATTATTAAAACAAGCATCATACCGGGAAAAAAAAATTGTTTATAAAGTTAACACTTCAGAAAAAAGTCTTTTTAATTTCAAGACTGAATTGGACTCATCTCAGAACTCTGTACCATCAAAGTCTTCAACTCCTTGTTCAGATTAAGAATTTATTTTGAAATGTCAAGTATTTACAGAAGAAGGGAGAAGGAGACGAAAAATCCATTTTCTGACCTGTTCCAGCCAGGCAAATTATTAACAACATCCAAGATGACTTCTAGTTCATCTTATATGTAAAACTGCATCACCATCATGTGCTCTGCACATATCAACATATCTTAAAAATAAAACCGAAATGATTTACAAATTCTGTCAGAAAGTTAGAACAAATTTCATTTATATTATTTTCTTATCCTGTACCTGTAAAGTCAAATCCATTTGCTGTACTAAATTCCAACTTTGAAGGTTTTCAGAGAAAAGATGGTTTATTTTTTCCTTTATCAATTGTTTCCAGTATGTTGGAAAAGTGACTGCCTCCTATTGTGCCCTGTTTTTTACTATTAAAGTTCTTCTGAATTTTACAATAATGAAAGCAGGTGGTGTGTGTTACTGTAAATAATGCTTTTAAATACCCTTGATGGCTGGTTTGGCATGGGCAGTGATATAGTCCTTGATCTATTCTTGATTTTGATCATTTCCATCTGACAATGCAATAGGAAAAGATTCTCATTAACGATGATATCCAAATGAGGAAATAAACAGTGTTAAATTTCACCTGTGGCATTCACTGCAAAGTGTTGCATTGCAATAGTCCCAATAAAAGAACAGCAGAAGCTTTGCTTCTTCATTAGCAGTGCCAGTTAGACTTTCCTCCTTTATTTACTAACATTTGCAAATGAAGATCTCCAACTTATCAGTTGCTAAAATATAAAATTGTACTCAGGGAACAAATCTTTTAAAAATAATTTGTACATCATTGCCCGCTTTATCAATCCCTTCTTGTTCAAAAAATACTTAAATGACGATTCTGGTACATAAGTGATGACACTAGAAAAACCAAGACAATTACACAGAAAAAAAGCAACAAACCTATTTAAACAAATGCTTAAATTCAGTGAAAACAGTTGGTCAGAAAGCAAGGTGATAATTGATAACTATTTTTGGAAAATAAATCAGTATACCTACATAAAAGGCTTTTGGACTACACAGGTATACTCAGAATTATTTAAAGCCTTCTTGATTTAAAAGCAGAATGAAGGTATTGGAGCTTTGGGAAATACAAAATCCAGAGATCATCTGCTTACAGTCAGTTCTAAAGAAAAGTGAATACCAAGGGAGACAGCATTCAAGCGACGCTTCAAACCCTGCTGCCAAGATCTACGTTGTGACACCAGCCATTGTGTGTTAGCTGTTTTCAGTCACGGAATTTGAGAACGTATTTTCCCCTTTTTGGCTTAACAGAAACAAACGTAATTTGAATTGTTAGGGCTAGTAAACCAGGTAATTTGTATTCACAACAGATTTCAAAAGAAAATTATAGCCCACATAATATGATGAATGTGGAGATAACCACATCTCAAAATCCATGTGTTCAGGTTACTTCCTTAATTCCTCATGACATAAACGGAATCAGAGTCCAAAACAATAATCATCCAAGAAATATCCTCCAGAAATATCTTTTTTGTGCAAAAATTCAAGGTGAATTTGTAAAGTGAACACGGAAAACTTGCGTGTGCATATACACATTGTAAGTAATGCCTCCTATTTATTTCCATGGAAACTACAAATATACAAAGAGCACAATAACACCATTTAGCAGAGCAAATTCTCAACTACAAAACACTGCTTTGCAACATAGTCACAACAACTAGCTATGCATTTTTGCCAGTAATGAACAACAACCTGCATGCTGTGTTTGTAAAAATCCGCATGGCTGTTCAGAACATGGCTTGTCTTTCATGTTGCTGTCACCACAGCTGAAACACATGACCCACCACCTCACTGTGCTCACATCCACTGTTTGGTCTCCATCAATGTTCAGCAAGCAGCAATTAACGTCAATAGGTGACATTTTTTCTGCATGGAGGAATTCAGTGCCACCCCTTTGCTCCATCCGCACTCCCATGTCAGACGCCATTGTGTCAGAGTGCCCCTCTGCTGCCGTCTGTCACACGGCAACGACATGGAATGAGATATTGGTGGGAAGGTTCAACCTCTGCTGCCATCCCACCAACATCTGCCTCTGACATCATGGGCCAATATCATAAAAATAGGAGGCATTACTTTCGGAGCAGCCCTCGTATATGTCTCCTCTGTGCACACACAATTACATACCTACTTATATAAAAATGATTTGAACATACTCTTCCTCACGTTTACAAAGGTAGCAAGGTACAGCTTGCCCTTCTACATGACTGCTCTACTTGGGTGAAAATACAAAAGGCAGCTCTCAGCCCTGTCACCAGCTTTCAGTTTTTTGCAGCTATACTAACCTAAATAAAAGGGTTAATGAGGCTTTCAGAAACCATGCCGCCTGTTTAGTTAAACATAATAAACATAAGAAGTTGTTATCTTATAGAACTTGCCTTTGTGTAGGCTTTTAACCTCTTAATTACACCCTTGAAAAGACTCCTGCTATTTCAAAGGTTTCAAGAAATAATTCCTATTGTAAATCAGAAATCAATGCAAGAACCACCTTGTGAACAGAAAATTCCTAGACTCTATGAAAGAAGAAATTGAATCTACGCACACCTTTATCTGGCGGGCACAGCCCAGTTTAAGCAAACAAAAGAACAATAGTTTTCTTTTCCTCAAAGAGATCTCTTTTGCCAGTGATCGTCTTTCAGCTGATAGTAGCTTTTCTGTACAAACCCGTATCGTTCCATCTTGGGTCTGCTACGCAGCCGTCTAAAAGTTTCTACTGACCACTCCTGTTCTCCCTCTGTTTCACTTTGTCACAGAATACCAGTCCTTTACACAGACTACACAGTGCAACTATGTTTGGTTTACTTCTTCAGCTTCTCCACCTATGGAAAAGAATATTTGCAAAAAAGAATGAGTGAGACTGTCATTTTGTTTAGAAACTGTGCTGCAAATTCAACAGTCTCTTTCAGAGCAACAAAGGAACCCTTGTTTGCTTGGCTTATCATGTTTTGGTCCAGAATGTGTATAGAATGATGTGATCTCAGCAAGACTTTTTTTTTGTTTGTTTAGCAGAAAGAAAATCTAATATAGTCACTAGACCAGCATTTTCTCATGACTTTTAAAAAGATCAAAGGAAAGAACTGTAACCTCAAAAATATATGGCTAAGATATTTCAGTCTGTCTGGTCAATAAAGAAAAAAGGTACAGACCAAACAACAATTATAAGATAATTAATTCTTAAGGCTCTTTCACCTTTACAAACCTTAACGAATGCTTTGTATATTAAGGAGGTAAGTACTGTTCAACATGGACAGAAGAACCTGGGACCTAAAATGGGATAATGTATGCCTGTGTAGTGGTAGGTTACACGCAGATGGCAAAATGTGCTAGAAATCATTTCATTTCTTTAACTCTGTTCGTCAGATTTTGGCTGAATTGAACGTAGGCAAAAATATTACCTTTGTGGTAAAGCTTCTTTATACACACACACAAAATAGAGAATATGTTTAGCACAGTATGCTTCCCAATTGAAATATCTCAACTCTAACCAGACGAGGTAGATTGGTATATATGCCACCCTTGTCGCTGTTAAGACTTTTACCAGTGATGTCGGTAATTGCTGCATAGTGTAGCAACATTTTTTTGCAATAGTATCTTGAAGTTCCCTAATGATTTCCACATTAGGAATTTGGAAAATAATCTTATTTCAAAATAATTCAGTAAAAATATATGGCGATCAACTAAAGCACAGTCAGCTGATGGTTTTGTACATACAATGAACGTGCCTATTTTCTATAATCTAGGTATTTCATGCTGCACATTCAAAGTTAGTACATACTTTAAACAATTTAACCATCTTTTTTTCTCTTATCAAGTAATGATGAAATTGTGTGGATAATTCAGAAATAGAATTTATTCTGCATCCTGTACGAAGATAACAGAAGTGCCCTTGTAGCTGCAAAATGTGAACTCCAAGTGCAGCAGAAGGAACTAATGATAATCAATTGAACAACAATATGGCAGATGGGTTTCAGTGTAGGTAGATGTAAAGTTAGGCACATGGGGAGAAGTGAATTCCCACTTGACATGACAAAATCCTGAGTAGCTATCAATATGCTAATAAAAGCATGTCTTGTAGTAACTGTGAAAATAATAGCTCAGTGTTCAGTAAGAGTTGAAAAAAAAAAAATTAAACCAAATGGAGTTTGGAGGGTTAGCAGGAAAGTGAATAACAAAAAAAACCCCTCCATAATTCCCTTCTGTAAATCCAAGCTATACAAACACTTTCAGTATTTTGTGTAGATCTGATTCCTCCTTGACTCATGTTAAATCAAATATAGAACTGGAAAAATGTTCAGTAACAAGAGTAACAAGGATGACCAGATGAAGGGAATAGCTCCCACATAAGTGGGAATTGTAACCATTGCAGCTACAACAGAGGTATATAAAATCTGGGGTGCATCAACAAGAAACAGCTGCTTACACCTTTCTCAACGCTGGATCTATTACCATCAAATGTGATGGTAAGTTCCGAGTAAATATAATGTACCTCACCACAGAGTTAGCTGATCAGCAGATATGCTGCTGCAGAAAACAATGGGCGTTACGTTGGCTCAAACAGCAATTGTACAAGCTCATAGAAGAAAATCCTTTAAGAGCTATCAAGTTCAAAGAAGCCGCTCAGTGAGTCCCTGAGTGCCAAGCTTTGGCGGTTGGGACAGTTTACCAAGGGAGTATTATCTCATTCTTCACTTGACCTTTTAGTTTTCCTTTGGTATCTGCTGTTGAAGACTGGATACTAGGCTAGGTCAGCATTTAGCATGATGTGGGACAACCATCCGTAAGTTACTGGGCAGAAGCACATAAGAATAGTTTCATTCCTATCAAGAAGCAGCCAATCCTCACTCCTGGTCTAGGAAATCTGGCAAGAGTTCTGTTAAAACTGAGCCTTGTAGACTGAGTCAGCATGGCCTAGTCAAGAACTATGAATATGGAGACCTGCCTGAAGCACAGAATGTAATTAAGCATCCTCTAGTACACTTTGTTTCATGAGCTAATAGCATTTTCCATATTGCTTGAAAAGAAAAAATTACAGCAAATGAGAAAAATCAAGGGTGTCATTTGGGATTCTTTATTTTCCCCTGTAAAGAATCTTAACAAGGAATCATGGGAAAGATCATTGCTCAAGGGGCCATGTACTTCTTGACAGACAGAAAGTCTTGCAGGGCAAGAAGTATCCTCTCAGGTGGAGAACCGGTTTATAACACTGCTAAGAAGCTGCCAATGTCACTAAATTATTGGAATGAAATCAGTCACTTTTGATTATTAATCAAGAATACAATTCTCTTGAAAAGCAGTTTGAAGAGAGGTAAAAGAAGAAGTCAATTCAAGATATTTTGGAGTGATATAACAGGTAATTAGAAGGTAATCGTATACGTTATTGTTAATGCCAGCTTAAATGTTGATTTATCAAGTATACTTACAGAGACTGCAGGCTGCGCAAGTTCTGGAGTGCTTCAGTAGGAACCTGGCGTAGCTGGTTATTCTGCAGCATCCTGCATTTTGAGTGGCACAAAAAAACCCAGAATCAACACAGTAAAGATTTTTTTTTTTTCTATGGCAAATTTCCTTCTGAGCTTACCTCCTTTGTGCTGGTTTTAGGTCAAGATTACAAGCAAAGGAACAATCTACACAAATGCTCCTTTCCCCTTGCCCCTTTCAAAATGCTCGTTCTCTTCAAAGCAAACAAGCCCCTGTAGCCCGTTAGCTTTGTTAACACATCAGCTTTAAGCAGGATTTTCAAAGCAGGTGAGGAAGTTAATACATTAAATCTGACCTGCTTCTGATAGAGCTTGAGCTCCTGCTTGCCTCCAGTGATTCTGAACTTGTCATCCTATGTACAGGTTTCTTTTTCCTTCTGCAGTACTTCAGTTTCTTACTCAGATAAAGCTCTGAAGGATCGACTCTTGAAAATCTCACTTAAGAAAATGCTACTGCGACCGACAGGGTTTTTAATTGTATCAGGAGTTTACGATTTAGTTTGAATAAATTTATCTCTGTAAGAACTGCTGAAAATTGCCCAAAGAAAGGAGTTTTCTCAAAAGGAAGTTTGCTAGCAATGATCTCACAAATTTCTTTTCTGAAGCTGCATTTAGCTTACAAAGACAGAAAAACTACTTTTAATTCCAGTAGAAACTTTTCTTCCCTTTGAATAAGGTTTCATTCACACTGCCTAACATCCTTGTTCAGACCAACTCCTATATATAAAGGAGGATTCCATCTGGGTAACACTGAAGTAGTACATGTCTTCAAAATGAGGCATACTCAATGGGATATTGTAAACGAAATCATTTTTGGCATGCTTAAACCTGCTTAGGCCAACAAGAGCTACAGCTGGCCAGAGGAGATGGAACAGGAAGCTCTTCGTACCTCTTTCCCACTTATGTATCCTTGCAGTAGAGCTCAGTATGCTTTTATAGTAGCAGCTGGCTTGGCTTGACACTGCCTAGGAGGTTGGCACTGTTGCTAATAAAACAATTTCTCTGAACTTTACATAGGACAAGATCCCCTTTTTTAGATATGTAGTGAGATTTGGGCTCTCAATAATTTTAGTAACTGTACGTATTGTCCAAGTAATACTCCAAGTGAAATACAGTTTAGTCCTTTTTGTTACAAAAAACAAGATACAAAATAAGAACTAGATTTTAAATTGCATTGTGTTCTGCAATAATGATTTTTCCCCTCATCTCTCAAGAAAAGGAAAAGACAATTTACCCCCACTATCGTGTGATCATGAGAAGTCCAAGGGTTTTTAGACCTAAACTCGGAGCTTTTGAGACAATTAAAGAAACTATGAACCAATTTTTACCTTTGATATTGTACAGAGACATCTACTTGATGAGCAAGTTGTTTTTAGAATGCCATTAATGCTTTCCAACCTTTGTGTTTAGGATATTTTCTATATGAAAAAACAAAGATTTACTGATGTTCATATGTATCTTCACTTCAACTGAATTGTTCAAAATGAGCTGATCAAAATATGTAATTTACTTGATCAAAACTTCACTGGTTAATTAGTTCCCTGGAGCATTTAGGAAATCAGAAATATATCAAACAACACACAGTTTACTTACAGCACTTTAAGACTGAAAAGGCCAGCAAATGCTCCCTTAGGAATGTATGTCAAGCCATTTCCTGCAAGACGTCTGCAAAGTTTGAAAAAGGGAAAGAAAAAAGGAGTGAATACTTTTTCTCTTCATGTGGAATTAATTTGGTTGTTAAAAAGTGCAACACAGCTATGTTTGAACGACTGATGCCAGAGGCAGTAGTTAAAGAGCCTTGTTTTGTCATTAATATACTTTTAAAAGCAAAAAATCAAGAGGAACCCTTAACTGTACACTTGATTTACTGACAGCTGGACTGCAGAGACAAAATGCAAGTTCATTATAAATCAAGCTTATGCTTTAGAATGCACATTTAATTCTTTGTAGTTTTCTTTTTAAGCGTTAGAGCAACCTCAATAACTAAAATACAGGTACACTAAGAATAATTAGCAGCAAGAGACTTAAAGGCATGCACTCTTGGAATTGTACATGAATGATGCCTGTGCACATTCAACTCAGCTATGCACTAAGTCATTTGCATGTAATATCAGAATATATCCTCATAGTAATGACTACAGCTCATTTTACAATAACAAAACACAAAACTTCTGTACTGGTGGAATGACAGTGTATTTGCTAAAATTCGTAGAGATTTTTCCTTACTTCTTTCGTATTCTCCTTCCCAGAATGCCTCAAAATACTTTACAGACCTAGGTAAGTACAACAAATATCTCTAAAGTATGGAACAATGATTAAAATAAATAAATAAAAGCAATACATAGGATTTGTTCCCATGGAAGAAGTTCTACGTGTATTTGATGTGAAATGCCATTGGTGTGCTCCTCAGCAGTGGAACTCCAGAGCATCTTGCACTCACCCTCCTGACATTCCAGTTCAGCAGAAATGTGCCCTGACACCTGTCCACAGCTGGAGAACTGACTGGCTAGGGTCAGATTCTCAGCCAAGTTGCTGTGTGTCAGTAGAGCCTTGCTGACTGCTCTTAGGTGGCCACGACTGTGGGTTGATGTGATTTGACCCTCCTGTTTGCACATCAAGTTAAGCCAAGTGAAATACTTGAAAATTCCCATCAGCTAAGATATTCTGCATCAAAACTGCAGTTAGCACAGGCCAGCTGATGTGATGAAAGAGCTGACGTTTGATTTGGCATCTGACCCCTTAGGAAACACCAGAGGACGAGCTCTGCCAGAGAGGAACCCACAGCACTGAGGCAGGCACCAGAATTGCTAATCCTGTTCATGGAAAGAGTCAGGAGCTCAGAACTGCAATCCCAAAGACCCAGCACGGACTGGTTCTTAAACTTCATCCTCCTTCAGAGCTTATTTGCCCCATGATGTCTACAGGGTCCTGGGCACACTTGGTCTTTAGACTTCCATACAGAAAAGAAAAATTAAGCTATAGAGGAGGAAAACATGATTTCAGATGCCAAATCCAAAGACTTTACAGGCATCTTAACTTTGTGGAAAAGCATCTCCCCTTGTGCACACACAGCTGCTGAGTGAATTGACCTGCTCAGGGTGCAGTTCTGTTCTGCAGAGCTCACTAACAGACAGGGCTGCTGAGCTTGTCCCTCACGTGAGATGCTCCAGGGCATAGGGACCAGGGTACATGCACCTGCACTCCTGCAGGAGATCAGTGAGCAGAACCTGGCTCACTCTTGCTCAAAGATGAGGAGGCACTCAAAGGCCAAGCTAACTTTATTTCAGATGTGTGAAGGGCTCCTCCAGCTTCAGCTTTCATTCTGAGTGGAAAGGAGTGGCAACGACAGTGGGGGTGCTGCTGGATAAAGCAGATGTGTGCTAGGGTAGGCATCCCACACCAGTTCCCTGGAAGTAAATGCCATTTGTGGATCACAGACCAGCAGAGATTAGGGACCTCTCCAATGCTGATCTGAGTTTATGATGCGGAGTTTTGGAGAGACTACAGACTGCTTCACCACCTCATCCTTTTGCACTGTTATTTTACTGATGTGACTGGACTCCAGTCTGGACATGAATCAGAAAGCAAGGAGTCTGCAAAACTTTACTGGAAAAAAGAGCACGTACAGGCACAGAGGTTTCCACCAACTAAATGCCTGCTTTGAGTGTCATATGGAAGGTTCAATAAAGAGCAGAGAACTAAACTCGTATTTCCAAAGACTCAAGCTGGTTCTCTGTCAGGCCACCATCCTGTCCTAAGAGTGTCTGTGTCACACTGAATTTCACTTGTTGCAATGCAAACTGCTAAACACACTATATGTTCCCACTGCCTCTTAGAACTGGAATATTCTTTATTAAAAAGGTTAGCTAAGAAAATTAGACCTTTTTAAATGCTCTGGTATGGTAAGCATGCTCCTCCCTGCTCCCAATGCTGCACTGAGGCAATGTAATTGGGACACTAACCAGCTTTTTTGGTTTCAAAGTGTAAAACCAACTCTTTCCAGCTTAACAGCAAGTCTTTCTGTGGTAAGCCTTAATGTTTCTAGGTGTTTTTCTTTTTTTTTTTTTTTTCGAAAATAGGCCGCCGTAATTCTTAAGATGGCTTTATGATACCTGTAATGTATACCAAATATAGTCAGGAAGAAACACCTATGCACGGAGACCTACATGTACATGTACATGCTACATGGCTCATGGACACTCAGCGTGGTTTTAATGAGACTGTATTGCAGAGAGTTGTATTTCAGCTAGACTCCAATGGCTAAACTATCCATGTGTTTCTTTTTCCTGTTTTCTTTTCTTGTCAGGTTTTGTGTCCAGAAAACTGTCTTTGAGAGAAGATTTGCCAGAGTAAACTGTTGTCATTCTGATCACAAGGCCCATTTGGATGACACAGCCACTCACAGCCACCCTATGAGCATGACCTGTCTGCACGGCCCCAGATCCAACACGTTTCAGAAGAAAATCTGAAGCTGACAGACAGCTGTAAGCAAAGGCTGCTGAACCCTGTTCCTGAACTGTTTGAATGATAGTTACCTGCACAGTTAAACTGAGATGTCATTTTTCCCTCTTTTGGTTTTCTTTGTCTTTTTTCAGATTCCAACCCTTGTTTTGTATTCTGCTTCTTTTCCTGTTAGATCACAACTTTTCTAATCTTGTCAGTTAAATATCTATCCAATTATTAATTGTCCGCTTTAGATAGAGGAAACCACGTCAATCTCCTATTTTGTAAGCAGAGCCTCTGCATTTATTCCTTATGAGTTTTTTAACCCCAAGGTCATTCTTTTAGCTCTGCTTTGATTATTTTTCAGTTTGGAAAGAGCTCCTATTGATTTTATAGGCAGTGAGTACCATAATTTTATATGATCTTCCTGTGCTTATGCAACAGAGGATCATGTTCATATTTCACAAATACCAAAATAAGTCTGTGTATGTATGCTTGTATGTCTGTGCAGCTCCCTTACAAAGCAAACTGATAACATCAGAAAAGGTAGACTTCTGGCAACATTTATTTTCTATATAATGATGTTGTCTGACCTTCAATTACCAAAGTAATTTCTTTCTCATGACATCCTTTCCCTAATTTTCTGTGGAATCCAACTCAGGCAAACCACCTATCCACTCCCAGGATGCTCCATGAGACCACTTCTGAACACTGGCACAACAGCAGCATCTTCCCAGTCCACTGGAATTCCCCAGCATTGTGGGATTTGGAAAAAATCAGCAATAATGATTCATAGAGCTCATTGTCTAATTCTTTCAATATTCTTGGATGAAAGTTAGCACACCAGTTCTTTAAGACATACTGCAAAGATCATTAAATTTGGCTTTTTTGTTCCCAGCCACTTTAATGCCTTCCTTCCGGACTTTTTTTCTTGCTTTTGCTGTTTTTCTATTCTCAGTCTTGGCACAGGGGAAAATGAATCCCCTTGTTGACACTACAGGTATCTATCAAGCATCTGTCAGGGTTTACTCTTGTCCATTTCAGGGATTTTGTTTTCTATTACCCTAAACTATTTGAGGGAAGCTGCCCAGTACTTCTACTGAACTTTGGATGGACTTTGGGTAGTGATTTCAGTCTGGATAGGTAAATGTCTCTTTCCCTGAATGGATGAGGATGGACATCCTATCTGTTTCTACAGTCCACCATTTAGTTAATGATTTCTGAGAGCAGGAATGAACTAGCTTGTTCGTAGCACTTACATAACCAAATGGCTGGCTTCTGTCATTTGAGGAACTTTGAATTTCAATTTTTAAAAGTAATTTCTTTTATTTCCAGCATTTCTGAGATTTATTATTTTAGAAATAACACATTGAATTAATTGAGGCTCCAGGTTATCACATCTGTTTAATGAGAAGATAAACAAAAGTACACAGTATTACTGACTTTGGATCACATTTTTAGAGCTGTATTATTTTATAATTAGATTTTACCTATGCTGTTTCATATTTCTTGCAAATTAAGACACAAGTTAATGGCAGCTGGAAAATTTATGGGAATGTGTCATCATACGCTTCCCTTGGCACCTGCTACTTGACTCTCTTGAAGACAAGATACCGGGCTACTTTTGGTACAGGAATAGGTTGAGTTTTTATACTACTGCATATTTCTTTCTAAGAGACGTAAAATAAAAGATCTGACAGAAAAGCACATTGCCTCTATCTTTTCCAATGGCAGCAATTTATGAAACTGTTTCAATGCAGTTCAGCCCAGCTGGCAATCTCTACTTGGTGCTGGAATAGCTGCTGCGCTGCAGGTGAGGTTCGTGGCCTGTGCTCAGATCTAAGAAAAGGCGTATCTGGTGTCTCCTGTGAGCAGTGCTCATCTATTCATCCCTTTTGTATATTTTGACCTCTCCTGCAGTGTCACAGTCCTGAGAAATGGTTGTCCCTAAGTCAGGAGAACGATCCTAAAGACAACACAACTGATAAGACACTCACAGAAAGTTCTGAAAAGGACCAGAAACTTTTTGTTTTCCTTCTACTGTTTTTCAGGTCTGAAAAGATTCAGCCATCAGAAAGAAGCAAATAAATATGAGGTTGTGACTGAACTCAGTCAAGTATTTCCAATACATTTCTAGTTCAAGATTTTTTCTACCAACTCAAAATTGTTTTGTGCTTGTATGTTCTCTGCATCAAAAGAAATCTTGCCTGGCACCAAGCCTCTCCTCATTACCTACTGAGAAGGAAGGTGAACTGGAAACGCTAAAAGTCTTCTCTCTACAGCTAACGAACTGTGGCACTTGATAAAGAAAGGACCTTTTCACTAGCCATTAGAAATTTTTGCAAACCTAACTGAACTACTCCTCGCAATCTGCAGCAGATACTGACAGCAGGATAAGGGCTGTGGCTGCTTTGTGTCTTTGTCCAAGTTGAGATCTAGTCCAACAAATGCTGAACAAGCACCTGTAAAGTGTATTTCAAAATCTGGTAGTATCAAAACTATAGGAAATATATGAAAGGAAGATAATAGTCTTGTTGGGAAACAGCATATATTTATATTAATTAACACTCATGTTAACAGGATTAACACAATGGAATTTTCTTGAACAAGTTACTGATCAAGTCTTGCAGTGTAGGAGAGTAAAAATTACTGTGGATCTTGGTAGGGCTCAACGTATAGCAGGAATAAGCAACACAAGAAGCTCCACTATTAAGAAGTGAGAATCCAGTGGAATGCTGTAATTTTCATACTGAGCAGGCACAGTGATGAAGAATCTCATTGCGCCCAAACTTAGGGTAAATATATCGGACAATATATAAAGGATGTATTGGACAACATACTGAAAGAAAAGGTATGCCCTTTAACACAGATTGGGTCACATCTCATAGACATCAAAGACTCCTTACCACTTGTGCTGCATTATATTTAGTGCCTCACATGCTATTTGCTTGTATGTATTGCAATATTCAATACATAATAGGAGTGCAACTCAAAATCGTCTGTCAACTAAGCAAAGGCATTCAGGGATATCTACAGAAATCATTCCCTACTATATTGCATTTATCTTCCTTTGCCTCTGCATTTTACTTCTGATCATTATTTTGCTGATTGTATTTGAGAAGTGAGAACGACTGCATGTACTAAGAGAATGCTATTATGAATTTGGCCATATAAATATATACATATAAATATATGCTTAAAGATGGGTAGGTTACCATCAACAATGTTACAACTCAATTTAACATTTGCCTGCTTGCTTTGAAAACGTTTCATTCCTTATTTGCTACATTGTATTCTGCAATTAACAAAATCTCCAGACAGCAAATTGAAAAACAAATTGTTTAGACAAACCCAGAAACTGGTGAAAGAGATCTTTGTTTTTGCAAACAAAAATTGAAAGTATAGAAGGCCTGAGATGGTGAAAAATCCCCTCAGCTGGGCCAGTTCTGCTGCTTGTGGTGCTAGCCTTGCTGAATTTGGTTCTAAAATATTTGTACACCATGTAGAAAATTTCCTTAACATTTGTGAAATAGTGGATCATCTCTTTTATACCATGGGCACAGATAAGAAATTCTCTTTTGTAATTTGAAACTTCTTTCTTGAAAGACTGATCCTCCTCTCCAACTGCCATAATTGTTCTGAGTAACTGATAAAGATAAGCAGTGAAATCTTAGTCCCACTGATGTCTGTGAAAAAATTTGTATCGACATAAGTAGAAATAGGACTCGTGTCTGCATTGTGTCTCAGTATTGTATCTGCCAGTGATTCACTTCTTCTCCTACGAGTAGTTTTTGGAGGGAAAATGTGGAAGCAAAACATGAAAACGTACTTTTCCTTTTCCTCCCCCCCCCCTAAAAAAGCTTGTTCTGGGTTTAGAAAACATTCCCGCTATTCAAGGAAGAATTAGTCATCTTGAATTTTTTGCTTCAATTTTGTTTCCTGTCAAACTAACCAAAGATACACATGTACACAATACATACACTATACACACATTTAGTCCAACTGTATAAATACATAGCCAATATATAACATACATGTCTATGATCATAATTTTCCTCAGTTCACATACACATCTATAAGTAGATAAAATCTTGCTTGCCACATTAAAATAGCTCTGACAATATGGATACTCAACAATGCAATAGAAATGAATGAATTAATCGGTGAGTATTTACTGTGTTAATTATTAATTAATTAATGGATGATAACAGCATATATCTTTCAAAATGTTTTTGAGGAATTCATTTGTTAGACTGGGAATTTAAATGCTACTGTGCATTTTAATTATATTTTTATATTTCAATCTGTCCTGTTAATTAAAACTGTAATCATTATAGTAATACAAAAAGAAATGTGGGTCAAATGATATATTAAAAAAATCTGATGCTCAGAGAGATCAAAGAACAAAATATAAAGATGTTCTCCTCTCCTTAAAAGAGGAGGAGGGGATCGTGCAAGTCATAATTGTGCTGCACATTATATTGATTGCTACGTATGGTTTAGTTGGAAATTCACATACAACACAGCCTGCTCTTGCTTTAGGGCTTAATTGCCTTTTAAAATGTGTGTGCCAAACTCTCAGAGGGTGTAAACTGGCATAACTCCAGCTGACCTCAAGCAGTTGGAATGAAATCAGTGTGTATTTGATCCTGAGCTGGCTTTCATAAAGGAGATCTCAGACTCTTGTCAGTTAAGGACATGGTCTAAAATGTACTATTTTTCTGCCTACCTACAGAAGAGCGAGATTCTTCCTGTACCTGGCATGGTCCAGCAGTGTGACTCCACAACTGCTGAGGACAACTGCCGTGCGGCTGCCCATGGTCGGCGCTGAGAACAAGCTGCTTTGCTCTCAGCATGGCAGAGATCAGCATCCTTCCAGAGGGCTCCACTGGTGCCCTTTTGCCGCAGGGCCAGGTACTGCCCTCTGACTTACAGCACAGGGAACTCTTAGGGGATATGCCAACGTTAGCCAGGAAATCCCATGCTGATTCCCAGGAGCAGATTCCAAAGATACCAGCAGTAAGAGAGAGACTTTCACTTGCACATGTGAAGAATGCTGTCACCAAATCACTACTCCCAGAATAATAATTGTTAAATTTGTTAAATTTCCTTCCTCTGTGTTTAAGAGTTAGAGCAAGATGGAACAATAAATGGTAGGTCATATAGGTTACATTTCCTACTTTTAGCCTTCCAAGTGTTGTTTACACTTCTGATACCAATTTTGTTTTTATCTCAGTAGTGCTGGTATCACTGGGATCATCAATAACAGGAATTGACTGATGTGTACTGTGGAACGAAGGACACGACCAAACTGTCAATAATGAAGGATGTCCTCACTGTTCTGTCCTTCCTGCGTGATAGCCAAAGGACACAAACTGTGCAGATCCAAGTTTGATGTTACTACTTTTCTCCAAGAAGTACAATGAAGCAATACTAAAGAACTACAAGAGAAATTACTTCTACTCCTGCTTGAAAATTCAAAAAACCCCACAAAACTTAGAGATAAGAACTGTGCTTGTGAAGTTAAAGAGATATAAATGAGACACAGACTGAATTCAGTATCAGGTATCAGAACCGTTCACTGCACTGACATGAAGCAGTCTACAAACAGGCTCAACTTCCACTGATAAAAAATTATTTCTACGTACGTACTCCTACAGCACATGCAGAACATGTAAGACTTAAATTAAAACCCTGCCTCAGGATCTACAGATATATAACACATTTGATAAAGCATAGTTTCATCTCAGTTAATTAAATATAATTTCACTATCTGTATTAATCGCGAAACACAAAAAGCTCTTCCTGTGACTATTTGATAGTGTAAACTAGTTCCTAATGAGTACTGCTGAGTAATAAATTACAAGTTCCAAGAAGCATTTACAAGTTACAAGCTGAAAACATACTTTAACCTGCATTCAGTGAGAGCAACGCAGCAGCACTGATGGAGCTTCTTGGATATCAACACGGAACATGCCTTGTCCTTACCTGCATGCACATCTCCCTATTTTCCCTTCTCTTTGTCTTGCCCCCCTCACCTTCTCTCCCACTGCCCCTTTACACCACAGATGTGCAGCAGTGTCCGGGCTGCTCCCTGCAGTTTGTGTTAACATTTCAAGAATAATTGTCTGCCAATAACAAGAATAACTGTCCTCAACAGATCACCTCCGCATGTACGCATGTATGAAGCGAAGACATTGAGTTCACAATTTATGTGAGGAGATTGAACTCAGCACCAGAATTACACATGGGATCAGAAGTCATTTAGCAGGGGAAGTTCTTGAAATATTCGCTGATGGAGATGGCAGAAGTTGATTTCCACCAGGACCAGCTCCAGCAAAGCTTGCCATGCAAAACCCACAAAACTGATGTTTAGCTGATGCTAAGACGCATGTGCAGACAGTCTGAAATTCTAGATGCTACCCTCCTTTTACTTTTGCTATGTACGTCTGTTGCTGGTATTTTTACTTTTTTTCCTTGAAGGTTTGTAAGCCTATGCAGATTAATCTTTCAAAAGGACTTTGGTATTTTAGCATTCTGTCCAAAGTGTGTTTGTGTAAATTAAAAGATTCCCCCACTTTCTCCAAAATGCTTTGGACTGCAGCTGCAGCCCTGTAATACTGCTTGCTCATGGAAGAGTAAAAACTGTGAAACCAGTTTTCAGTGCTAGCCACAAGATGCCTGCTCCAGCACAAAAACAAGGACAGTACATGACTGCAGGAGCCAATGCTCTCAGTTTTCAAAGTCACAAATGACTGGAGAACTTGGTCCTGCCACTCAGAGTCAGTGGGGAAAAGACTACCTGATTCCCACCAACAGCTTTGAAAACTTCTTTGCAGGAAGAGAGAGCAAACAGAAAAAGAAGTCAAAGGAAAACAACAAATAAGAGTAGTCAGCAATGGGCTGTGCCAGGTTATTTAGGACTTCATTTCCACGTATACAGTGGTCTCCTAACCACTTCTGCAGTGCAAAGGGATTTCCACACAAATAATGGTGAGGTTCACATAATAGGTCTGTTCCACACCGTGTCTGTAATTCTGCCTTCAGAATTGTATTAAAATGCATGTTTAAAGGCACTTCTGCCTGAGTAACTGATGTAACAACACCAAGGGCAATGCAAAAAGCTGTGGACGTGGGTTTCGGTAAACTTTCCTGTGCCTGTATGTAGGTTGCAATTAATTTAAGGTGGCTTTGTCACTTGATTTTGTGAAATTGTCTTACTCTGTAGGTAAAACATGTAATAAAACAGTCCTATTTTTTCTTGCTGTTCTGCTAAAATATTTATTCTGAGTTGCTGAAAAATGGCAATGCACTATCAAAATCACTTGGAGATTTCCTCATCTTTGGAGGGTTCCTGTGTTTAAAATTGAAACAAAAGCTTCGATATATGTGTGTGCACAGATGTGTGTGCACATATTTATCTGTATGTATACGCATATATGTATGCATGCACGTGTGGAGATAACTCTAGTTGATGATAACTAGAGCTGATTCAGATTTTTTTTAAACGATTATTGGCTTTCTTCCTCACTCTTCATAGAGATATCAGTGGATAAAACAAAACACTTTCAGGCACTGCTTTCAAGTGTTAGTAATCTCAGAATGATATGTCTACATTCAGATGTAGTTGTCCGTTAAACTCTTAAGAGTCCTAGGTAATTCTTTTTACTTTGTAAAGAGATTTTTTTAATGCATTACCCTAACTTTTTGCTCTACTAATACAGGCATGCTAACTACATTGTAGCTAGCATACATACATCTAGAAAAACTCCACATAGGACTGAGTCTTGGGCTCAGTCATACTGATAAATATCTGCAGCTATTTTGAATTTATAATGAAGAATTTTACTTAATGGTGTTGTACAAGTCTATGCAGAGCAACTTGCTGATAATCAAGCAGTTGAAGCACAGTTTTTTCTTGGTGGGAGTTCCATCATATACATTTTAAGAAAAAATGATGGGTCTCAAAGGCCTGAAAGACCCATCGTTTTGCAAAAAGATCTTGCTCAAAGCTACACTTTTCAGAAGCTAGAAAGGTTCAGTTTTCAAAGTGCTACAATATTTTCCAAAGTTTTTGGAGGAAGAGGCACCTCAAACATACAGCATAGTTTCAATATGTTGTTGTATTGCAGTGATCAAAGCCTGTGGTTAAGGATAAATACCAGCCATGATCATCAGGACTGCAAGAATGTTGCTTGCAGAGGTGTTGAACCTTGGCTACAGGAGCGAATCGGAGTCAGCCTCCGAGGTCAGAATAAGCTGAACAGAGCTGAGTTATACATCCTTGCTTTAGAGTCAAAACAATTAGTTTAACTTTCTTAATAAAATCTCAGTTCTTTTGGGGTAATGAGATATTAGCATTGCTAAACCATGCATCAAGGACATAGCATCTAATCTAAATCTCAGTGGATCCATCGTTAGCCTTTATCAGCTTTTTGAACCAGGCCTGTAATAAAGGGATTACTAACACATTTTTCAATGTTAAAAAGCCCTAGAAAGTGCATTTTTAAGCTCCTGCTGTTGTTGCATTTTAAAGAGTGGATGGACATTTCTAAGATGCATTTTAATCTCATGGAGACATTGCTTTGGTACAGAGATCTTGTAAAATCTTATTTTTTACAATGTCTGCATTATAGACCAAGTCACATTTTGCAATAGTCCCCGTTAGCTGGGCCACATCAACAAAACAGAATTCCCAGGTAAGCTGGGAGTAAAAATCTTGCAGCAGTGCCTGGATGGGTAAAATATGTTTAATACATGTGATCACTGCTCAGAAATGAGTATAAAAGGAGCATGGAAACTACAGTGGTTGTTACTCCTCGATTCAGAACTGAATATCCAGTTCCCTTTCCATTGTCTATACTTTTATTTCTACGTAATACTAGACGGGACTGTGTTATATGTGGCTCTGAACACCAAAGACACTCCCTGCACAATGTGTTTGAATTTGCCTTAAGAAGAGGAAGAAGAGGTAATCAGCTACCTCACATCTTCAAAGGGTTCTCTTTTCTATGCTCATTTGAAAAGTGGATTATATAAATTGGAAGGCTGTCACAATGAGCATCAGAATGGTTGGCTTCTGTGAAACAAATGGAGGAGCTGACAGAGTGCATGGAAGGCAAAACGCAGGGATGAAAGATTTTCCTGGTACTATCAGTGACAAAAAGCCAAAATTACATAATTTGGAATAAAGGGTTATAGGGATAGTGGGTTCATATTTAAGGTGGAAAATGTGAGTCCAGCACAAGGATAACATTTTCAAATGCTTCCAAAGTTCTTGACCAGGGAGATGAAGTAGACTGCTGACCGGTCTCTCAAGCAGTGATATAAGTCTCACTGTTTGGGTCATCTTATTTTGATAGTGAAGGCAACTTGGCTTCATGCATTAGAACTCCCTTCCAAGCAAAGCCCAAACTTTTTTTTTCCCCATGAGGTTGACCAAGCAAACATGAACATAAGAAAGATCTACAAGCAGAGTCTTCAGGGCATGATTCCCTTCCCACACGCTTGATAGAGTAACACTCAGGGTGCAACATCTCTCCTTGTTATGACCCTGTCTGTACAGTGGTTGAAACCTGCACCAGCAGAAAAACAGACGAGAGCAAGGAAGAAAGTAAGGGAAAATAAAGAATTAAAAGAAACGGTGCTTTGTAAATGCAAGTTCTGCCAATAATAAAAATAAGACCAACAAAAATCTAAAGGTGAAAAGGGAAAAGAAAATAGAAAAGGAAAACCTGTTTGCAAATAAGGTATTGTTCAAACTCAGTATCACCAAAATGGTTTTCTATTTTTTTTCTCATAGATGCCAATTACAAAACCAGGTGGCAAAATTCAAATGAATGTTAGCAAGGACACCCAAAGTCATCAGTGCAATACTCACCTAAAGGAAAAATAAACTGCACACTTCGTAGCTTAAAATAAACTGTCTTTGCAAAAAGGGCAGAACCATGACTTCGCGTATCTTATGTGGGTTTTATGGTGTGTTAGTAGCTAAACTTGCTATAAAAGAGGGGGCTTTCCTTTTAAAAGCTTATAAAACACGATTCATAAGAGGCTGGATGCCTACACAGTTCTTTTAATCAACTTTTAGGGGTACTCATGCAAATGCAGGTGCCAGCGTTTTCCCACAAGAGCTCTGGTGCATCATTTACAGAGCCTCCTTTGCTCCTCAGGATCCTGCATTTTCTTTTAAGCTTGGGTCATTGTAACTAAGGTCACTGCTAAATCCAGGTCCCATGAACACACAATCCTTTTCACTTTTGGTTAGTCACCATCACTTCAAACCTGCATTCCTCTTTTGATGTTGTGTTTGGTTAGCTGGTATCTGCAGTGTGCTTTTTCCCCTCAGTGAACGCACTAGATAGCGTAACTAAGCTTTTTGTAGGGTTCTGCGTTTTACTGTCGGCCTTCAGGGATGCTAAATTTAAGAGTAAGGAAACAGTAATTAAAAGTGATTAGGACAAGAACCCTTGATACTATGAAATGTGCACTCAATTGTCCTTGACAGAGGCAGAACGAAGCCATGGGTTTTGGTTTTGATTATAGCTTTACTTGCAATTTTAATAAACATGAGCCAGTATTCAAACTTTTAATATCCTGCTGCTTAACTATTTCCAAAAAGCAATCCAGCTCTTTTAAACAGCCCTTGTTTGAAAATTTTAATTTGTTTGGCTCTGTCCCTGCCTAGAGAAGTTGTAGCCTCTCGGTAACTCTTTTATAAGTTCACTTCCAGAATCACAAGCAACCTATTTTTTCAACTAAGTGTTTCCGCATGTGCCAGAAGTGTCAGGCTGACAGCTTTCCTGCACTGTTTTATCTGGTTCCCACAGTAAGTAAGAGAGACAAACACAGGAATGTGCCTAGCGCTGACTGTGCCCACCAGGGATACAATGATACTTACAGTTCTTCCAGGAAGCGGAGATTGTGCACGGGGTTCGAGGGCAGCTTAGTAATGTTGTTCATACTGAGATCACTGTAGGGGAAAACAGACAGAGACTTAACATGGCACGCCACAACTGTGATATCCAGCTGTTCATTCCACACATTTTTAAGTACTACGTTAACAAAAATTAGTTCCTCTGCCAGAACTGATGAATCATTATCTAGTTAGCACTTTAAACATTCTGCTTTCATACGAAAATGGTTTGTGAAAGCAATACAGGCTGCAGCATGTTCCTTATTTCCAAAGATTTTGGAATGTTTTATCACACTCTATAAATCAGCTGGAATACTTAACGACCCTTTTAGTCTACATAATTTTAATAAACCACTGTACTGTATTAAAATTTATTTGGAGTAGTAAAGGAAAACTACTCTGATTTTCATTGTTGCTGCACTGTAGCACACTGCAGGTTTGCTGAAGCAGTGCACAGATGCAAACTATTTGCACGATTCTTCGCATTTCATGGGTGTGGAAAAATAATGCTTTCACTGTACAACCTGCTGCATGGGCCTTCTGATTTTCCTTGTGTCACATCAGGTGTCCCCAAATCCCAACGCACTTGAGTTAAAAAAAGGACGTATTTTCAAAAAATAAACATCCCCTTTCTAGAGTGCTCTTTTTTTGCAGGTTCTTAAATTGCATTAAATAAGTGAAATGAACCATAAAACAAGGGTGTAATGTGATCCTGCTCTGTAGCACACTTCCTAGTGGGGTTCCACAGTAGTTCCTGGCCCAGGAAACAACCAGCCATATCAGCTCTGTCAGAGCTCATTCAGGCTATGGTTTGGGCTGCATTTCATATAATAACTTCTTATTCTGTACGTTTGTCTTCATTACTTTCCATTGTCTTCCTCATGCCTCATACTACCATTGCAATTGATTTGTGTTAGGAATAGAAACTGTAAACAGATTGCATAATGAAATTCAACATGGAAGATACCACTTACACATCTATGTCAAAATCACTATAGATGCTGTTAAAATAAAAATGTCAGAGGACTGCATATTTTATGCAAATGTTATGTGATCCTTTTAATAAAACAATATAAACACATATACTTGCAGGAGCACTTATAGGTTCTAGCTGCTTTGGGTAGTATTTGGATAACTTTACTTCTTCCAGCTGCTGAGAGCTCACAAGGTAAATAAGCTATCTGTACTTTGGTGGATAGGCATCCAATTCCTTTTCCTGTTCCTGTTCCTGTTCCATCCACTTTTTATTACTCACAGTCTGTTTCACATTACAGAATATATGTTTTTAGTCAGCATTGTTAATTTTGATGTTTGGTCTTCTGCTGAATTTTAAAGCGTATAATTTAAAAACATACTTCACGTAGAGAGTTTGAAATAAAGGAAATGTGTTAATACTCCAGGACAACGATCATATCACTATTGGACAAGGTCTCTCTGCATCCACTTCAAAATCAAAGTATAATTTCAGAAATGTACTTATTAAATTCATTCTTTACGGTAAGACTTTACCACCTAATTCTTCCATACAGTTTAGCAGGTTATTACCCTTTCACTTTGATAAACACTCAAAGAATTTATTCTGGCAAAGGAACAAATACACGGGTTTATTTGGCAAAAGCAAAACTCACTCAGGTAGTGAATCATATACTACTGAATATGAAGACAAAAATGATATTTAAACATGGTTTTGATTATGGGATTTCAACATTTGTCCTAATAGGGTTTTGTAAACATACCAAATGACATTTTAGACCTAAAAAACCAGAGTTGGTTGAAGGTGAGAGTGATTCTTCTTCAAACAGACAAGAATTTGGGGCACTCTACAAAACCAGCACTAAATAGTGCTCTGGCTGACCAGGAAAATGTGAAGTGTATTTTTATAGTATATTAATTTCTGTTAGTAGCAGACAGGACTTGTCTGATATCCCCAAGACTCCAGGGGGTGCTGGTGGATGGGAAGCTGGACATGAGCCAGCAATGTGCCCTGGCAGCCCAGATGTCAGTAGGTGTGATTTCTTCCACATGGAGGAACTCAATTCCACCGCTTTGCTCCATCCGCACTCCCATGTCAGACGCCATTGTGTCAGAGTGCCCCTCTGCTGCCATCTGTCGCATGGCAACAACATGGAATGGGATATTGGGGGGAAGGATCAACCTCTGCTGCCATCCCACCAACATCGCCTCTGACATTGCGGACCAATATCATAAAATAGGTGTATTCGGAGCACCCCCAACGTGTATATATGTACATATGCATATTTTTAACAGCTTTCTCATAAGCATAAATGATTTCCAGATTTGTTCAATGACATCTTTCCAAGCCAGTTTTTAACACACTGCTAACTAACACACTGACTACTGGAGTCTACGCTGGCAATGTGTCACTGTTGTAGCTGTAATGGTTTCAGAATCTCGACGACTGTAGGATGACTGTAGGTAGAGGTAGTATCTTCCAGTTAGACTGATACAGTTGGAAACACAAACTTTCAAACACAAAAATCAAAAACCTCTTCTTTTCCCAACTGTAACAGTTGGCTGATTAGATGACATTATTTCACCCCTATAAACCTTACATCACTTGTGCTGGCACAGCAGTTGCTCATCTGCACTTACAGTTCCTAGATTCAGAATACTCTTTTGGGTCAGAATCACCGTGGATGCATTTCATCCAATTTTGTTCACTGAAGGAACTAAGAGACTTATGAGAGAAGTCCCATATCCCAGAGATACTTCTGGAATGATGTTCAGAGAAGTGAGACAAACGAGTTAATGCAATGCAATCAGCCATATCTCATGTGAGGAATACTGCAAAGTCTGGGCTGCTGAGCAGAAATTCTTCATAGTGCTCCGAGACAAATAAAGGAAGTTCTCAGCAGACTTGCCAGCCTCTGGGCCATGTTGCCAAGAAGACCTGTCTAGGATGAGATTTATGGCCACTGGTTAGATCAAGCACAGCTAACAGCCAGGAAGAGCAAGCTGGTAAATTGTAGGCTTACATATCATGACCATGAAAAACAGCAACAATTGTGATGAATATGTCTTATGCCCTGCACCTGTAATGGTTTCTTTCCAAAAAGGGCATCAAACAGCTTTTCTTATTTCTCCTGTCAAAAACAGAAATTTGCTTTCACTAGAAAAGAGGAGATGAAAGACGGCTTGCATATCAGTATTTATGCTGTAATATTGAAAAAAATACTAAAATCAAGGTACTAGGTCTCTAACTATCCCCAGAGGAACTATTCTGTTTCTACATCAGATCCATTCCCCAATTTTCCTTGTGTGCTTGTGCATACATACTCAGCAGAATCAAAGCAGCTGAAACTGCAATCATTTTTTGTCCAACTCAGCAGAGTCTTACAAGCTACTGTGATGAAAAGCTTACAGTTATTAGCATATTGAAAAATCTTTAATGAGTTGATAGAACACAACCTTCCCTATATTCCACCATCAAAGCGCCTGAAAACTTCACTGATGTCAGTAGGAGCCGCATCGTTAAGGGCGCATGCTGAGTTTTACAATGCTCCTATTGCAAATACCAATAGTATTCAGATCAACATGTATGAAAATTAACCTCAGCATGCGCTTCAGAACTGCACTGGAAAGGCAGTGGGTTATTTTGAACAGTCAAATGAACGTATCTCATCTCTCATCATGATCCCTGCAGCCTATTTCTAACTGCCGATTCCAAAAGCAACACACCAGCAAATGACACTTCTCTCAGAAGATAAAAAGATTCGCTTCAATGACTGCATTAGCAACAAGGCTCACTATAATGATATCTTAATTAAACTCTGTGCCAATCAATCAATCACTGGGCTGTGTTTCCGGTGACTTGAGAAAGGAATCCTACCTGTGATGAGACTCTAAAGCACTTCTGCAGCAGGTTGTTTTTTGAATGGAAAATACCACAAACTGCACTATACCTCTGTCCCTTTTTTCTTTTTTTTTGTTCACAATAAACTCCCGAAAGCCAGTAAAACAAGTTAAGTGAACTAGTTCTTAGCATACAGCGGCTGAGTCTGGAGGCCAAGTTACTAACCTGTTATTAGCTGTTATTACAAGAAATGTTTCAGGGACTATTCATCTTGGAATCGGTTTTCCACATTGTTCTTATGTCCTTTAAAGGAGAACAAAAATCTGTCTTGGGACATATGCAAGGCTTCTGTTGGCTTCCACCAACCTACTCATCTATTACTTGGTTATACTTCTATTATACTAAACATTACAAACTTCCCTACCCATCACAGAGCTAATACAATAATCCAGGATTAAAGACAATGAATTTTGTAGTCTATAATTTTTAACAGTTGTAATCTAATTTTTAAAAAATGGTCAAGCCTCACTATTAGGATTGCTAGCTATGCTTTCTCTGGGCCTGCCTTGCCCCATCAAGATGTACTAATAATTATTTTTAAGGCTATCTTTGAAAGATAAATCACTCACATAACAATACTGACATTAGACTGAATGCATTGAGTTCCTACCAGCTGAGA
The DNA here is from genome assembly GCA_013396635.1 of Penelope pileata. Lineage (NCBI taxonomy): Eukaryota > Metazoa > Chordata > Aves > Galliformes > Cracidae > Penelope > Penelope pileata. Next base: position 160,435 of record WBMW01004354.1, on the reverse strand, counting down.
ACAGCTCTTAAAGTAAGACCATTTCCTTAATCCATTTACAGCAAAATTGGACACTATCTTATATGCAGTGATGCAAGAGAATGAGTGAGAATTATGGCTTCTCTTCCCTTTCCATGCCCATCTTTTTATTGCAGCACACTTGCTTTCACCGTTAGCAGAACACTTTACCACCTCGCTGGTTGATAGAGGAATGTGCCAGCTATTAAGTGCTTGTTGTCTACTACCACAATTGTTTCTCCATAGATATTAAAAATAACTCCATCTGCTACAGCTACTAGAAGTAGATAAATCTATTTGCAAACACTGTAGTGGTAGTTTCTCATAGAATCATAGAAACACTAGGTAGGAAAGGACCTACAAGATCATCTAGTCCAACCGTCCTCCTATCACCATCCCTACCCACTAAGCTACTAAATCATATCCCTTAGCACCTCATCCAGACGCTTCTTGAACAGCGCCAGGGACGGTGACTCCACCACCTCCCTAGGCAGGCCATTCCAGTGCCTGACCGCTCTTTCAGAGAAAAAGTTTTTCCTTATATCTAATCTAAATTTCTCCTGGTGCAACTTGTGGCCATTCCCTCTTGTCCTGTCAGTTGTTATCTGGGAGAAGAGGCCGACCCCCTCCTCACCACAACCTCCCTTCAAGAAGTTGTAGAGTGCGATGACGTCTCCCCTGAGCCTCCTCTCCTCCAGACTAAACAACCCCAGCTCCCTCAGCCTCTCCTCATAAGACTTTCTACTTCTTAGAATAAATTCCTGCAGCACATCTTCATTCAAGGGTCTCCATCTACAAAAAGAAGAATAATTACCATCACTTTATAGAAGGGAAACTAAGACACCTAACGGTGAAGTGGCACGCTCATAGTCAAACAGCAGCTTGTATGCCACTGAGGAACCAAACACTGAGGTGATTTGTCCAGTGTCCTTCCCATGAGATCCCCCAGTCTGCCCCACTGCACTCATGCAGCACTCTTCCAGTTGGGGATGCATGAGTTGTCAACAGCCTCACAAAACGGCTGCACAGAACTATGATCAAGTTTTCACTCTGATGGTCCTAGGTTACACTGTTTTCCGAATTCAGCATACAGACTGGTAGGCACGTATTTCCATGTTTAATTCACTTGTGCAGAGAAGCACAGGGCGGAGCCACCAACACTGCGAGCACTTCCTGGCAATTAAATTATAGCAGCTCCTCTCACAATAAGCTGCTAACTGCACCTGCAGCTCTTTGAAGGACTCCTTAGTGAGCCTGTGATTAAGATGTGAATTTCCATATATGATTCACGTTTGAAGCAGCAAACCTTTTTATTTGGAGAAATCTTCTGGAAAAAAATGTGGTAGATTTGCAGGACGAAGCCATGAAGAGGGAGAATTGTAACAGACATCGCACGTAGCAGGCAGCCCCTCCACCACCAAGCGTCAATGCCATGGATTCTTCTGTCCTGCGCACTAATAATGGCAAAGGCTAAAGTTAAATATTTAAAATGCCACTCTACCATGCAATATGACTTGTAATTACAAATTAGCGGCAACCAATCCTGTTCTGTACTTTTTAAAATTAACACAGAACTGATGCAAAGCTAAAATAAGGTCACTCATTTTTTACAGAAAACTTCTGTTACTTCACACCCTGCACGCAGCAAGTGAGGCTGTGCCATGGCACCAGAGCAGGCCTTGCAGTGACAGCACGCGTGTCGGTGCCATCTTTACGCCAGTGATCCCACTGACCCCCGGCACTTTGCCTTCTGCCCACCGCTGCTGTGCCTTCCAGCAGTGCGCTTTGCTTACAGACGATATAACCTCTGCAATTGTAAATAGATACCTATGGGAAGGATCCCACAGATGGCTTGAACTTAGGGAAGCCTCTAAGGCGACTCAACAAGCTCGGGAGGGCTCTGCCTGCGTCTCTCCTCTGCTGCTGGGTGAATATTAAGTATTGGATCCAGGCAAACCACGTTGGCAGGCCATGGCTGGATTAAATACAAACTAACAGAACTAACAAAACGCTATGTTCAAAATCTGAACTGCCTGACACCTGCCACTGGATTCCTCTAATATCACATAAGGTGAAAAGTGGTTTATCACTGAAGCAGCTCCGTGCCACTCTCATTTTAAACAGCACGCGTTATTCCTGAACGTGGTAGGCAATTCTGTCATGTAAACAGCCATCAAAGGCTTGCTTAAATCTAGACTGCAGAACATTTGTAAAGCAAACAGTACGTGCATGATTAATCTTTTCAGGAAACAATTTTGCCATTCAGTTTATCCAAGACTCCAGCAGAGGGAGCAGGGCAGAGCAAACAATTAGGGTCAAAAAGAAAGTAAAGATCAAAGATCAGATCAAACAAACACAGTGCTGAATTAATCTGACAAGTACCTGACATTTTATTTTAGGTACAAAGATTCTGACACTCTGCTTTTCTTGTGCATCGAATTCATGATGCTCCCTTGGTGAAATTATCCCTTTACTTTCAAAGCTGATTCACGGCTGTTCACTTGGCGTTGAAGATTCGGTTTGGTAAGTAATAATTACCAGGATAAGTTACAAAAGCATTCCAACATGTCAATCATTTACTGTACTTAACTCACATAATTTACAGCTTAAATATCTAAAGGAATATTTTATAGCACAGGAGCCAGCAGGAGCAATTAAAAGAGGCTTGAATGGAATTCCTCTTCCTCCCATGCCCACAGATTGCATTAACATGATTTTACTTTGTGAGTTATTACTTGTTTCTGCTGCACTAATTCAGATAGATTATATGAGCACTGCAGACACTATTTATCTTGTTCAAATACTGAAAACAATACACAACAGATTTTATTGCAATTTATGAAGAAGACAACCAGAATGTCTGTTCTGTGTTTTATCATTACCTGTTTGTTTATCAGATACTGTTTATCTTGTTTTTGATGAAGGACAGTACAGATAACTTCAGAAAAGTCGTATGTTAGAAGTGACCAAGTCTAAGAAAAAACATCAGAGTCTCAGAATATTTCCTGCAACTCCAGGTTTTGCTTATTTTTATGACTATTTCATTCGACAATGCCAAAATTTGGGAGAACATTCATTTTTTCCCCTAAAAGGGCACATTTGTCCATTTCAGAAAATGTGGGCCCGATTTCCTTTTAATTCTCGGTTTATAATTTCATCCCTCAGAATTCAATGAAGTTATTCCTAACTTATGGTTATTTATACGAGAGGAGAGCGTCTAACAAAGTGCAGGGTACTTTGCTTACTGGCACACTATACCTTGCCAACAGCAGAAATGAATTCAGAAGATACCTGATTATTGACAGACTCAAAATACAGGTCTAACGCCATAAAGTACACTGTGGGCCACACAGCCACTTGGACTCAACACCAAAATAGGGGGTATGCACAGCATAGATCATTATACACAAATAAATTTTAAACCTCATTTTCACCAAAATATCAAATACCACTTCAGTGAGGCTGCTGAGGGTGGAAATGCATTGGGATTCGCTTGATTTCACTCACAAGATACACTGTAAATAACTTCTGCTGGCCTTAATTTGCCCCAACTCTATTCCATAGCACAGATTTGAAGGTTAAAAAAGTAAACAGCTTTGACAGCACCTACAGCACCTACCTACATTCTAGCTGTGGTGATGTAAGTCTGGGTATCCAGAAATTTGTGCATGAATTTGTGCTGCATTTGGAGCAGGACATGCACATGCTCCATTGCCGGTGCTGAGAGCCCCAGGCGCAAGTGAGTGATCTAGGTCCAGAGCTGGGAGCTATGTTATCACGTCAGGTGCTCTCAGAAAAGCTAATTATCCCTGACAGCACAGGATGCTGCTATGGATGCACTGATTTCACAATGCAGGGGCTTTGCACAAGGTTACTTTCTATGAGGTAAGGTAGCAGCCTTATTAGACATAAACTTGGCAGTCCTGAACTGGTTCCAGCTTGGTAAAGGAAATAGCAAAAACTTCATTCAGCCATGCCAAGAGTCCACCTCTTTCATCTTAACTAATATTTTTATCTCAAGAGTTTTCAGTAAAATTTTGGTTAGCTTCTTCACTATCCCCATTCTCTGGGTTCCCTTTGGTGCTGTATGATTGGATTTGTTTTAACGCTACAGTGTCACTCCTGCTTTCGTTACACTTCAGCAGTACTTTGTGTTGTTGAAGAGTAATCTAAGAGTTTCATCAGAGAAAATGAAGCTATGCTGTACCACAACTACTAGAGTTCTAGTCTGAATTATGCATTTGACCGTATTTGTGTTGCTGCTTAGCTGAAATGTTTATTTACAGAATCTTCTCTTTGTCACGTGGGCAATGTAAGGGGCTCTGTATCACCAGCACTCTCTTTCAGCCAACTTTGCTTCTACAAGAGTTACTTCCAACATCCTCTCACCTCACCACTGCCCCTTCCTTTCAAGGATGCTGTTGAACCAAAGTTCCATCTGATCTGGACTAAAACAAATTCAGCAGGAAAATAAAAAACACCTTTAATGCAAATCAGTTTTCTGATCTGGTTTGTTGCATTGCTGTTCGTGCCACCACAAGAAAATGTACAGAGGGGAAACTAATAAGGGAGGTGAAGTAGAACATTTTTTTTATTCGTCAGTGTTAGCTTAGTGCATTTCAGGCTGATCATATACATAGAATATATATATCCTATATTCTATATCCTATAATATATAGGATGCAAATATATATATATCCTATTATATACAGGATGCAAATATTCCCAATACTCCTCAGATACACAAAGTTGTGGATTTTTTTACACACACAGTTTCTCTTTCTGTCTAACAAAGCTTGTTTGCTGAAATACAGCAGGACCTCTGCATCCGCCAGCTCTTGGCTGGCTGACAGCCTCTTACAACACCTCCCACGGAGCTCTGTGCAGTGACAGAGCTGTCAGACTTTTCCCTGGCAGGCTGAACACCAAAGCTTCTGCAATAATAAGTGTCAGCAACTATTTATAGCTTGATTCTTACAAAGATAATGCTGCACTTCTGCATCAAGTTATGGGTTTTTTTTGCCTGAAGTGTTCAAAATTCTCTCATCATGAGATACTTCCACATGGGCTGGTATTAAATAGTCTGAACATACAGATATCAAATCCTTAATGTTACACAAACATCATGTATACCTGGTCCACACACATTTTGTTTGCTTGTAACTGAATGGCTGCCCTTCAAGTCAGCAGAGCACTGGAATTCAGGTCTTGGAGTAAGGCTGAACATGTCCTAACTCACTATGCCAAGGGGAAATCTCCAGTAGAGACCTCACGTATAGGACAGGGCTGGCATGTATTTTCATGTGGTTATACCAGCACAATCTTCAGGGAAAAGGGCTGTGCTGCTTCTTGTATGGAAGTGTCTTCTTTTTGGATGATTTCCTTACCTTCCCAATAGATTTAATTACTGGAATCAGAGGTGTACGACTAATACACATAGGCAATACAGAGGTGTACAATTAATACACTGCAGGACAATTTCTACTGAGATCAGCTGGGCTAACAGTTGGTCTGAGTGGAGTTAGCAGACTCTGATCCAGACTAAATGATCTGTTTCCTTCCTTTTATTCACAGTGTTTACACAATCTACTGTTTGGCAACTTCATTTTGAGGCCAGTGACCCACCACTTCTTGTGATTGTTACAATGATCTACTGAAAATCTCTTCAGGGTAAGAAATTAATCAGCGTTGTTCAGTCACAACCATTGCTATGTCTTAGTTTCAAGTTTCAAATACCAGATCGGGGTCTTCCTGGAGATAACACAGAGCAATATTATAAAACATCAGTAGGCAAAACAGACCTTTAGCAGATGTAAACTAGCAAGAATTTACTAGCAACGGCTAGCAACAGAGTCAATTCTATTGCACCTGTGTGCATACATGACATAAGTGTGTTCCCTATACTGCACCTGTCTGTTCTGCTCTTTTTTTTGCACATTAAATAAACTTTCCAAGATCTCTGTTCTTTTCTTTAGCAATTCCAAATGCCATAAAAACGCTGAGAAGAATCAGTTGTCCTGTTATTTACATGACTTACAACTTAAAGCACAGCAAGTCAATGTCAGCACTGGAGCAGTGCCTGGGGGTAAACACCTGGCTCCACTGATGCTGGGAGCAAAGCTCCCACTGATGCCCATGGGAGCAGGACATCATTCCAGGCCTGCTGTGCCTCGTGTCAGTGTCTACCCAATAGGCAGCATTGCACAGTTGTGGAAATTGTGCAAGAGCACATCATTTTGCCTGCAGAAGTGAATGGAGTAGTGCTGGGTGCACTGGGAAGATTGCTAACTATTTTTTTCCAGCCCTTTTATTTTATCATTTCTAAAATCTGTTGAGTTAAAGATAGAACGCTAAGGACAGGAAAGTGCAATATTGGCTGCTGACAAAATGAATATTATACATCCTTTTCCAAGTTAAAAGGTTCAAAAACTGTAAGGATGTAGTTTATCTCTGTTTATTTTACTTACATGCTGCTCACCATTAAAGCTTTTATTTCTTTGTTATTTGCTTGTAATGGCCGCTTCCGTTATTTAGGTACTTATATCTTAATTCCTGGTGTGTATCCAAAGCAATTTGTTGGCTCTTCTTGTTTTTCCCATCCACCTCTTCTGAAGCCTTTGCTCAACTTTTGTCTCATGTAAGGTTCAGCTTTCCAGTCGGCTCCACCAGGAGCACAGCAGGTCCACTCACAACAATCTATATTGTCATAGTTCTTTCCAGGTGAAAAAGAATTAATATTTTGGAGCTAAAGGCTCAGACTCTGTGACACCCTGAGAGACATCAAGGCTTAATTTACTTTGTGATGGTCAAGTAGCACAAAAGAACACAGCACGGCCTACCTCCCAAGAGGCAGCAGCTCTTCCATACAAGGTGACAAAATGGACGCCAGCTTGAGAATGGCACAGGTGGTAATGAAATACAGGACAGCAATAAAGTGAAAGCACTCACAAAGCTGAAGCAGGTCTTCAAGAGAGGTGCTATCCTATCGCCCACACTCTCCAGACCCAGTAGCCTTGCTCTCCCCCCAAGGGGCGTTTGAGGTTGGTGGGATGCAGACTGGTGCTTCTTTCCACCACAGACCTGGTACACAAAGGGCCCACCCCAGCCCACAGACTGGTGCGAAGACTTGCTTGGTGAAGGATTACCGTCTCGGTCATGGTTTTGGTATTTGGATGGCAGCACTTTCACACACTTGCAGTAGATTGAAGACGATGGCACTGCATGGCTCTACATGCATTAATACCATTGCTATTAAAAGGACCACAGGCTCTGGCAGGTTCTTTTTTTTTCTTTTGTAGCTTTATTAAGTTCGTCAGAATTTTCATCTCGGTTCCTACAGATCCAGCACAGCACATGAAAAAGAAAATCCCAGGACTTCAAGCTATTCTGATCCTAAATTAAAACCCCTTTGACAAATACATGATAGTTCAAGGTCTCTTTTTTCCCTAACCTAATCCCATAATGGACATTTTTTAATAAAGACATGTGGTTTGAAAATGAGCTTTTAAATAACCAGAGAAAAGAAAGGACATAGAAATACGTTTTAAAATGTCTGTGGAAAAAAAGACAGGGCATTATTTTAAATAATTAAACTCAAAGCTCAGGTGATTTATCTTGTCACATGTATAATGCATGAGGTTACTTTTATTTAAAAGCCAGAGCTAAAGAAGGAAATGGTAGCATCATTAACTAATGCTATAGGGCAGAGAGTCTTTTCTGGACAATTTTTCAATTCAGTGAAATTTTCAAACTTGTACTTCACCATTTCCAGCTCACATATTAAAAATCTATTAGCAGAAAGCCTATTGAAAAGCTGACCATGAGCACAAGAGACTTTTTCTAGAAACACTCCTATTCAGTTCTCATGGCTGAACAAAAGCAGATTGGCACATTTGGTTATATACAAACGCCCTTGAAGGGGACCTTCCCCCCCTTTCCCATAGCCACGCGTTTCAGGGCTCTATATGCTGAAGGAAGGCAGTGAAAGGTTTGGAGGGCTGGGGAGACCAAGGGCTTCCACCGAGATCCTTCAAAGTCCTTGTCTTCTATAGTGGGAGGATTTCCCTTTAAATTCCTTTCAATAGCATATTGATGGCTTTGAAAGCTTAAATGGCATTTGTCAACCATCAGTAAATCTTGAAAACTGTTTCTGCAAATAGCCCAACTCTGAGTCTCAGCTTTTCCCATTAATCTGTACGTAAGGCCACTGAAGACTTTTTCAGAGCCAAGATAATGCCTGGATTAAAAGGTCCATTCAGAAGGGAAAACTTTAGCATTCACCTTGTGTACATAGCCATTTCACCAGTGGTATTCATGGGTTGTTATTTCAACTCTGCATTTGTCCTGCAAACAAGACATTTTGCCACAAAGACTTGGTAGAGACATACTTTAGGGAATTACTGAAACCTAGCCCCTCTATTTGTCATGGCTTGTTATTTTTATCAAGTGTAATCAGTTCAGATAGGAACCCCACACTGACAACTTTACAATTACTTTACCATTTTAAGAGTGGAAGGTATGTTTCTTCTAATGCAACAATGAAACTGATTAAGGTACAAACTGATTGCTTCATCTAATGAAACAGCCTAAAATTCCCCTTAATCAGTAGACTTTTTGTTTTAAAGATAAGAACTTTGTAATAACCATAGTTCAACATTGCTACTTCATAACATTTTATAAAAACTTTATGCATTTACAAGGTTTAATAACACACACACACACTTGCATTTGCTCTGTTGTTATGTCCTATTAAGGTTTGTGTTATCTCTTTTCTGATTTTTTTGCATTTTACATCCAATAAGTAATACCATTTTGAAAGGTACAAAGCATTTCATTGTTGTTATTAAAATAATCAAGATAAAATGCTTGTGCATCACAGAAAAGAAGAAAAACAGAAACAAAATCGGAAGAGGTGCCAGTGACACAATGCTAGGTACACTTTTTAATATTAAAAAAAAAAGAGAAAATACACCCTGCCAAATTTCCCCTGGTGCAGATAGATTGCAGTGTCTGAACAAATAGACCTTTTCACCATACTGGACGATTTACTGTGAATGACAACAACATCCAAACTAGTGTGATCAGTGAAATTCACTGGACAGCACGTACAAGGATACACAAAGATCACCTTTCTCTCCCAAAAGGGAAAACCTTAGCCAAATATTTACAGATATAAATTTACATGACCTATGCCTGAAGGTCACACCTTGCATCTGCTTCTTTTGTCTACTGTACTATCAACCTACGCGGACAATGCCCCACATTTTCTTGCTATCAACTGAAGAAACTTCATACTTCTAAGTAGGAGCTCTCCCTGTGCTGTGGATGTGGCCTAGCAGATCACCCATGCTCAGCTCAACTCACTGCAAAACTAATCTGAAGTGTGTCACACAGCCTAAGCAGCAGGGTTTTTCCAGACCAAACCTATCTACCAAACTCCAAGTCACGGTGTTAATAATGCCACATTTCTCCATGTCTCTTGAAGATTTCTGGAGGAACTATGTCAGTGATCTCATGGCCAATTAAAAGTAAACTAGGCCAGAGCTTATCTCTGGGTCACTTCTTGAGATGCCTTAGGGCATCTTGCCTGGCTTCCATACAACGCTTTCCACAATAGGAAATGTTCTTCCTGTAGAGCCCATCTCATATTTACCCCATGGGGACATGTCATACAGCCTGGAGTACCTTAACTGGCATTAGATAGGTACGTATGAGCATCTAAATGCTGCATCAAAGAATAGAGAATCAATTTAGTTGACTAAACATAGAGCCATCTGAAACATTCTCAGCTGAGACCTCCAAATGAGCCTGGCAAATACAACATTATGATCTGCAACAAGCCCCACTGCCTTTTCAAAAGACAGCTGAAGACAAGGCAGGATACCCTGAGGCAAATTAAGTGCGATACTTACCTAAGCTTTGTCAATTGCATTGAGTTCTGAGACTGGGATTCAGACAGTCATACCTGGTTGTTTACTCAAGCTTTTATTCTAATGGAAGAAGCTAGCTTTTTTTATGTGGGAAAGTGAAAAGTTACTTCTACTTTTGTCAGTACATGTTAAGACTGTTGGACTTTGTTTTATAAAAATAGGCAGGTTCTTGTTGAAATAGAAAATACTTATTAAGAATCGTTTAATAAAAATTAGTAAAACTCTACCAAAAGTGAAGGCAAGTTAGACTGTGACAGCACTTAAAGACTTTAGAAATCTGTCCTCTCTGTAATTCAGCATATGTTTCGTAAGAGTAGAGCATAGGGAGCCTGGCTATGAAGCAAGTTTCTATCTTGTAGTTGGATTCCCTTAGGTTCAACAAGACGGTGCAGGTTTCTCTTCCATGCAGATTCTTAGGTGTCTCTAGATAAAAACCATCTTTTTTGGTATGGTTAGTGCTCAGGTAAGGTTAGACACAGTGTTTTGCTGATGGTTTCCAGATGATCAGAACACAGGCAGAGCTCACATATCTCTCTAAAAAAATCTGTGTAGATGTTACTTCAAATGTGTGTTGAATCCTTTGGGACTAGAAATGAGTGATATCACAGAAAAGTAAAGTGATCCTTGTAAAACTTAGTCTGTACCATTACGAGAGTTGGATTTCCAGATTACAACCAGAATGTTATTTAAAAAAACCTTGGCCTTCTAATGAACAGAACGTTATGGAAGAAGGACAACTTTTAGAGCGAGGACCAGTGTTTTCCTCCTGTAGGAGACATAGATCCTCTCATTTCCTCATAGTTTTGATTCTAAAAAACCTCAAGGATTTAGGAAACTAATTTCTGTACAGCTCAGAAACAGGAACAAAAGCAACTTCGTCCCTCCTCAGATCTGTGAATAAAGAGCCGCAGGGATCTGCACTCTAGCTTGCATCCTACAGAAAATCTGATGTAATTCAAAGGTCTGAGACACAACTGGGAGGGCCAGAGGAGTGACTTTTGCCCACCAGTAACCAAGAACGATGTACATTGGCAGGGTGCTGAGAATGTTCTGCACAGGAACATCCTATCTGACCTGAAGTAATTATGTGCTTGCCAGTTCTTCATTTCTGTACTTTTTTTTTTGTACCGCAATATTCTATCATGCCGCACTTTTCAAAAAACTCCCTAAGGAAGGAGTTAGTTACTATTTAGAAGTTGAGAAGATTGTAAAAAGGGAGATGAACTAATTTTGCTGTGGCACGGAAAAATACAATTGAGAACCTGGGAAGAAAATATAGGTCTCCTGAACGTCAGATCAGTGCTTTACCTACCTGAGGAGGTGCTGCCTCCTTAGGCATAAACAATAAATATTCCCAGGCTAACTGCAACTCTCCATAGTACTTCAATGAATACTTCTACTTTTCATTGTAACTCTTCCATCAGTTTTTATTTTTGTGACCATGTTCTCACATTCAAACTAACATAGCTTTTGCAGCTGACATCACATGGCTTGGAATACAAATACTGCAGATGTTCAGAATGTCAGCATATTTTAGGAGATAAAAAGTCAACTGAAAAATCTGTTGTCTACTTCAGTTTTAGAGTGATATCATATGGAAATATGCTTTTTTTTTTTTCTTTTTCCCCCTACAAATACTATTCAGTTCATCTTGCTGGCAGGGGAAATTAATTTTCCAAACTCAGTCTTTAAAGGATATTATTTTTTTAATAGGAGCGTCTTTGAGATAGAACATATGCCCCTGTTTTTCTATCCACACCATAAAACGGTTTTCTCATTCATCACAAATAGCTGTTTTTTTTTTTCTTTCCCTACAAAAGCTTTTATAGAGCCTAACTCTGTATTTTAACTGTTCCTGACACAGTGGATCCACAATACTGATTATGGCTGTGGACTGCAATACAATTGAAACACAAATGATAAATAGAATCCTTATGCTTATCTGACTTTTAAATATAACTTTCAGTATATAAAGTTGTAGGTGGACAGAATTATTAAGCAGGCTGGTTGTTGCTGCCTGCTGAACTACTCAATTCATAGAAAAATGGGGAAACCTGGGAGGAGACATAATTCTTAACTTTCCTTTAGTACAGCCTAAGGTTACATGACTCTGCTCTGCATTATTATTGCATAGCACAAATGTATGCGCAAATGTAAGGTACTAAGGTTTGTCTTGGCCCTGCAAGGAATGGGTGTTTTAGATGCCAGTGCCGTCCCCGAAACACCTTCTATACCCTTGTAAGACATGTTTGCGAAAGTGAGATACCTAAACTCTGAATGAAGTGGTTCAGTAATTTTATTCTAAGTCATTTGTGATGAACAATTTAGAGATCTGCTTATGATAATGGCCATGTTACTGACAGCATGTCAGACTTGATTGGCAGCAAAACTCAAAAATGACAGGAGTATATATTCTTTGAAAGCTTCTTAACTTAATACTAGTTAGGCTGGTTAATAGGTATTTCCAGAACAATCTTCATTTTAAAGACAGGGATTAAAAGTGGAAGATTCTGTACACCACGGACTTCATTAAGATTTTCTGAGCGAGAACTGTTAGCCTGGGTAAAAGCTACAGGGCCATGCCCTGGCACTTCATACTGTTTGCAATTTGATGGTTTTAAAGTGAAACTTAATCTCTTTCAGGGTGTCTTGATTTATATTTAAATTGAGTAGTTGAAGCCAAGGAGAAGAATAACAGCTCCCAAAAAACTTAGCTGAGATATGCCATACCACAGGGCGTGTGCTGGGCTGACAGCCACAGCTAGGCCTGCAGAGCTGCACAGCTGCTACCTAACTGAATCAGGAGGCAGGATGTCCAGCAATTTGGCTTAGGCTATGGCTTTTTGCTTTCGCTATGTGGACTTAAAATCCCTCATCTTTAAGTCTTGTGGCAGCAGTAGATCCAGACTTTAATTAACCATTGAATTATTCTAAGATGACTGCGGAGAAAGACACCAAAATGCTTTGGGAAATCAAACAGTATCCTCAGTGAATGATAGATGTACTGTTAATGAGGGATATGTCTTTTCCATAAAGGAGAACAGAACCTAAATATACCAAAACTGAAGTTAAACTGATCTTCAGAAACTTTTAGCTGCATAGCATTACTGATCATTGTGTACGATGATACCCTGGCCCACAAAACCACCTTCATCAGGGCCTCTCTCTTATGGCTCCATCCCATTTTCAAGTAACAATGCTTTCAGATGAGCCGAAAAGATGTACTGTGCTCCCACCATTACAATTTCTGCTCTTCTTTTCTTTACCCTTTTCAAAAACATGAAAGCATTGGATTGCTAATTACTTTTATCCAGCCTGTAGGAAAATTAGTTTATCTTCCCGATCAAAGCAAATTAGGCAGATCATGGCTGATTAGAATGCAACAGTAAAATCTCCATACTTTCTATTCCACCCCCTTTTCTCTCAGAAATGGGGCCTGTGTCAAATATGTAGGTATTTCCCACGGCCGGTCTGGACTCTGTTTCCAACAGGCTCTGGGGCTGGGACAATGGTTCTTACACAGACACTGAAGTTCTTTAGTTCAGTCATTGTGCAAGGAAAGAACTGGTAGCCCCTCAGCTAGCATTTGATGAAACATCTAGATTTACATATTTCCCTAATTGCATTTTTTGAATGTGAGTGAGATTTATCTGACCAGAGTTAAATGCCTCCTTTATTCTACTACCCAAAATACAGATCTAGGAACTGCAGGCAGACTTGCATTTGGTTCTGATCCCAATTGTGGTTTTCACTATAATGGGACAAAGCAACGTCTACCTTTCCTTCTCAAAGCACACCCTAAAGAATGGCTTGGCTAGTTGCTTCCAAGGTGGCTGTTAGGTGACACTGCAAAACTGAATACTACTCCTAAGTAACTGCTTCAAGCAGTTAGCTTATGATTCACTTCTTACCTTTCATAACTCGTTTCTTTTTGACTTGTGTTCTATGGCTTTAACAGATGAAAGCCAACCTGTACTGCTACTTTATTTATAACCAATTACTAGAAATTAACAGTAAATCTCACATTTAGCTCCATTTAAACATCACTATGCAGCTGCCCATTTGAAAATAAAATGGTTGCCTTCTTTCACTTCAGTGGGCACAATACAAAACATCCATTGAGCTTTTCCTTTATTGCAGCTGCCAATGCCCAGCCGACTTTTAACAAACCAACCAAGCGGAATAACAATGCAGCTGCAACATTTTATGGTATTTCTGTTAGTTCTCTTTGGAGACTGAAGGTGTTAATTAGGAATCAAAGAATACAACCCTGCCAGCTTTCTTTCACGAACTATGCACTGGCCACTGCAGTTTTCAGAAGAAAAATAAATCTAATAAAGGGACAAAAATGTTGTTTGTCACACCAGTAACGTGTATTTAAGACCCTTTGATCATGAGCTTTTTATGTAGTCTCGTCAGACAGGCTGAAAATATTTTTTCCTCTCTTTTCTCCTTTCTTTAGGCTTTTCTGAATACTGATTCAAGGGTTGTCTGGCAAGGTAAAAAACGCGATAAGAACTGGAATGTTCTACAGGTTAAAATGGCTTTGCTGAGCAAGCCAGCTTTAAATCAGATCAAATCAAAACTGTTCACATTTTTGATTCAAGTGTAAGTTGTTTTGAAATATACAAATACTCTGTTCCTATTATACAGTTTACTAGTTCTACCTATCATTTAGTATTTCAAGCATTTTAAAATATGCAGTTGTTCAGTATTAATATATCAATTCTTTTGTGGAACCTCATTTTAAATCCTCAAAAATGACAGCTTGCTGGAAGTCGTAAAACATCTATTACATACATTTTTTCATGTGTACCATGAGACGTGTGCTATATTTTATTTACACTCACTAACTGTAATTGTATTAGAGTATCATATATTCAAAGGTAGCAGCATGAAGTCATTACCTTTAATCTTTAGTCAAAGTTAAAACCTTAAAATAGGTTTATGAAGTTAGCACAACTGAGAATTAGTCAAGCTTGCTAGCTTACGCAGCAAGAGCTTTCACTGTTAGAGGCACAGTCGTGCCAAAATCCATTAATCCTGCCAGAGAATGGCAGAAAGAAGCTCTGCTTGTTGATTTAATGATAATGAAATGAACATGCTCTTGAGGCTACCTGCAGAGTCTTCTGAACTGTAAAACAAATAAAGTCAGTTCTAAGAAATACTTATTACAGAAGAATATAACAGTTTTATCTGCCTTAAACACTATGTAGGAGAACCAGGGCTTCAAGATACAGCTCTACTTATCTTGTTATACTTTCAATGCAAATCCTTATGTTATATATATAAAATGTGATTACAAAAGACATTTGGAAGTGTTGCTACTTAGTATCAAGAAACAAAGAACTGGCTCAATAATGTTAAAATACAAACCTTAGTAATAAAAAAAATTATGATCAACATTCTTATACACTGCATCTCATGTCAAGTGCACTCCCTGGCTACTGTACCAGACACACAATGAGATGATTCATTGTTATAAAGATACACTTTCTTCAATGCTCAAAGTGTACCATTTGTTACGTCACTGAATTTTTAAAAAATGAAACATAACATTGGAGAACAGCTTAAATTTTGAGAAATATGAGTGTGTTTTCTCTCTCTCTCTCTTTTTTTTTTTTTTTTGAAAAGTGATATATGAGACGATAACCTACTGAAAGTGACTGCCACATTTTTATCTGTTTTACTCGTTGGTTGGGGATGCATACAAAAGGCAGAATTTTGCTTGATTTTCAAAACAACCAACAGTAGCTCGGAGATGGAAAAGAATAGTTCTTTTCTGCATATGGGATAAGGTAAAAACAGAAAATATATTTGAAATGGCTGCTCCAGTCACTTATTATAACACTTTTCTTCCCTATTGTTGTGTCATAACTGTGCTGCAGTGTCAAAAGGAATGAAATTAGGTTTGTAATTGATGTCACACAAGCCATACTTCTCTCCATAGGATTATAATAATCATTAGAGTCTTGTTGCTAATAATTTTTGGGAGTTCTGCTCTGGACAATGTAATTCATACACATTTCAGAGTAAGGTGATATTTTCAACTGTGGGTTCATACTCAACAAGCCTTTTTTCATTCATGGACTATTGCGGTCTGTGGGTCAAGGATATATGTATCGTCAGTGAAGTTTGCCATTAAGTGGACAAAATGTTTTATCTGTGGAAACATCTTTACGGAGGTGAAGGGTTTTTTTTCCCAGCCACTATATAGAAATTATTTAGTGTATTAACTTCATATTTATTTGACTCATAAAATTCAAAAACTGATCTACGTGATTGTTTTAATACAGCTATATCTGGGTGAAAAATTCGCTCTGAGTTTACTACTAAACTGAACACTCATGTAAACCAACTCACGTTCTCTGAGCACGTTTAACTGTTCTATAGGTTTTGCTTGATTCTTGACTCATTTGGAATAGTCTGAAGTATTTATATTGTGCCTCTTATAAGCACGTACAATGAAAGTTTTACAAAATGCTACATTTCCCAACCACACAACTAATCAAAGAAAAGTCCTTGGATAATGAACACATTAGTACAGCTAAACCATGTGTTTCTATGTGTTCACTTCTGTGTTGAAAACTACAGTGGTACAAGAGTACTTGAAGAGTTTTCCACTCCCCCTCAGCTGCTGACCGTTCTCCCTTCTGTTGTCCCTTCATCTGTGGTGGTTTGGCTGTTTCTGAGGCCCTGCTCTCTTTCATTCTGTTCACTAAACCATCAGTGGTATAGCATTTCATGACTTAATCTCAAGTACAGCCTTTGGAACAATCCAACACATCCACTCCATCCTCATTCTGCTGTCCCTTCAGGCACAGTAACTATTGCAAAGATCAGGACCAGCTCTCAGTCACAGCTCTGCAACTGTACTGATTTTGAATTACTGCATTTTTCTTTATTTTGTTAAGCAAAGAATTGAGGGAAAAAAAAAGAGAAAAAAGAAATGCAGTATTCATTGAATATCCACCATTTTTGAGAACACCTACTTTAAGGAATTCAAAAAAGACGTAACTGGATACAAGAAACAGATTGATTTTTTCTTTTCTTGTTTAGAGAGAAGATGAAAAGGATTGTTAAACTATACCTATGTATCCTCTTCAAAATGAGAAATAATCCTCTTCATAATAGATTCCTGTGATAATAAAGCTATAAATACTTAACCATTAAAAACAAATACTTTAAAATCCACTATACTTGTATCTGTAAAAAATTATTTTCTTGAGGCAGCTGAAATTAGTATTTTGACAGCATTTAGAAAAGATCAGTGTGCTCTCAGGAACAAAAATATTCATAAGTATATTAAAATACCATGGGACATAGGGATTTGTTTTCACTTATAATGCAGCAGTTAAAAATCCTCCAAAGCACCTAGGTGTGGTTGCTGTTAGAATGAGATATAGATTTAATCATCTTGGTCTGATCCCTTCAGAATAATAATTCAGCTCTGATTTTCCTCATTTAATTGCTTTATAATTTGCACACTAAAAATTTGACTATAGCTTACCAGAGCTTACACAGTTCACTTTTATAACAAGATCGTTCAGTTTTCAGGTTTATTTGACAAAAAGTACTTCCACAGGAGGATGGACCTAGGAACACGACAGAAAATTAGCCAGTGACTGAAGATCAAATTTAAACAGGTGTCTTATTCTCTACTACTTGTACACTTGCGGGCACACTTGCCCACGATCAATGTAGCTGCATGCATTTGCAGCTCTCCAAAGTGACTGCCAGGCACATTTAAATGATATAGAGTATAAAAATGAATGTAAAAATAAATATTCTAAGTCTTAAATATTTGTCAGAACCTCTTTCCCCATCTGCATACAAGCACACAAATACATTTCTACCAACTTCAACTTACAAAGGCTATCCATTCTTTGTCTTATCAGCTAACATCTTAAAAAGTGAGACGAAATTCAGATAAAATAGCTAGAAAAGTCCTATTAAAATATCTTCCTGGATCTGGAGTAGTAAGCTGAGAAGCTTGAGTAAGCCATTAGTTTTCCATTGTAAGGTGTCTCCTTCCTACTTTAATAGCTTAAAGACTGTAGGGGTAAAGGTCTTAAAAGCAATATGGTCACATAAGGACACAGATAGTGAACATAGGCTTACTAGAAATGGATCGGGCACTGAGTAGATAGAATGGAGGTAATAGTCCCCACATTGGATTTCTTGATGTCACACCAGCTACACAATGATCTGTCTTTCTTTCCTAACACAAAATAAGTAGGTCTATTTTTTTTTTGTCATATGCGTACCAACAGTACTCCATGATATCTTGTGCTTTCAAGTGTCTAGTTTGATTTTTTTAGCCATCAACGATACGTCTTATGTTAATACTCAAGGTATTACATTAATGCAGCTTGGACTGAGTGCTTTATATCAATTTTAAATTAGTGTACGATCCCATGCCAGCAGAAAACAGCAATAAACCTATTACCTTGCCTATCAGAACATGTAACTATATAATTTTACAAAATCTGGTGGTCAGAGACAACCCTGTCAACAAGATTGTCATGAATATTAAGAAAATAAAAAATATTAACAGGAAATAAAGCTCTGAATTTTACATGAGCTGCATTGTCTGTTCAGACAGATTATGATGCAGAAGGAAAGACTGAGTTTGAATACTTAAACGTTGATGGGGTTCCTTTCTCCACACTTTGATCCTTGTACACTGAGATCAGCCTCAATTACTTCTTTGTACTTGCCCTGATGTATGAGAAATTGTTTAAAGCTATTTTAACTAGAAGTGAAAAACATACATTACATCATTAAAATACTGAAGAATGATACTCTCTGAAACAACATTGTAGAATCATCTGAGTACGCAACTTCAAAGCCTCTTTCTTACTGTAGTTACTGAGAAATTGCACCTCACATTTCAACTCCATCAATAATGCTGCCATAACGCATAAAGAAAAACTTTGAGTTCCCTTTGTTCTGTGTCATCCTCCCCACCTGGTGCAGCCCTGGGCTGTTTCTTTCAGGTCAGCTTACACAGTGGTGAGCCACGTGTTCCCAAAGTGCACCTGAGGTCACTGCAGTAGCAACAGGCCTGCTCTAATTGCACCCAAGTGGACTGCTGCAGGAGTTTGCCTGTCACACTGCTGAACACCTCAGCTTGCCTAATAAGCCAGGAGCTGCTCCATGAGTCAAACAGCTTACAGCCATACCAGGTGTTTGTCAGACAGCCATCTTCTGAAGAGTTGTGCTGGAGAGTACTGCTCCGAGGCACTTTGCTGTGATGGACTTGATGGCGCAGAGGAACGCTCAGATTAATGTCTAAACTTGGTAATAAATGTTAGATTACCAAATGTTTTAATTGCTGGAATTGCTTCTGACTAACAGCTCTATGCTGCTGTCAGTGAACAAGCAGAAGGCAAACTGCACGTCTGATTTCATTTCACACTGTTACAGCTAGACACATTATCTTTAATGTTAGTAATGATATTACTGAATGAAAGATTAGAGGTGTAGTGCTGTGCTGCTAAGGAGTGTTGTTTTTCTTTTATGTCTTCCTGTTATTATCAGTCTCCTGTGGCTAGGACATCCAGCCACCTACCAAATTCATACTGTTACATGATCATACACAGTGCTTATTTTCATACGGTCTAATCTTGATAAATACATATTTCTGAACAGCCACCTTAATGCTGTCTAATGAAGGCTGTGAATACTTTTAATGGAAGGCCTCTATGCTGAGATAAAACCACTAATGAATATAATTTACAATTAATTGCTCTTGTGTTCTCAGGCAATTACTCATTCACCAAATAAGAAAAACAAATCTGTTTGTATACTCAACACACAGTGACATTTGGATAAAGAGTGAGTAATTTCTCTTAGATTTGACTCACCACGACCCAACAGCACACTACAACAGAAGTAACTGTGACATAACAGGAGCTCAGTCCATGTAATCAGAACAAATCACAGTTTTAGCTTCATTGGGAACTGAACTGGTTCATTATCAGTCCAGCCATTATCAGAACAGATTAAACTAGTGGCATGTTGACAGCATGCGGTGTTTCCCTATATGCTTCTCACACAGAGATACAGCGCTGTGAATAATACCATCCAGCGAATCTGGGTGTTGCAAATTCCTTGTGAAATCTGATGCTCCACCAGCAGTGCCCTATGGTCAGACAGGCAGGAACACAGAGCTACATGCCTGCAAGATGCTACAGCTATGATTGATGATAAATGTAGAAAACAGACCACATCTGGCTTCAGGTTTACAGGATTCTTCACAGATTGACCAGAGACAGCCATTGAAGGAAGAGCAGCTGAGGCACCAATATGTGGACAAAACTGATATTGAAAACTCTATTTGATGGGGTTATATCTGTCTATGATAAATATAATGAATGTATCACAATGCCATGTATCATCCTCTTAAAAAAATAAAAAAAAAAATGTTGCATTTTTCACTGACTAGTGTCATCAACATCAGAAAGGACAGAAAAATAAAAGAAAATCACACCTTCCTCAAACTACTGGAAAACCCACACAGCTGACCACAACTCTGACACAAAGCAACTTTCTGACCACAGCTCTGACAAAATGCAACTTTCCTGGCAGTCTGCATCCTGACACAAGCAACGCAGTAATGACCACTTGGCTGTATATTTAATTTTTTCTTTCTTAAAACAATTTTGACACTTGTTTCATAAAGACAGACACCCTGCACAATAATGACGCATCAGAAGCTTTTCCTTAAAGAGCTAGAACATTAAAACTGAAGTGAATGTTTCAATTCAATTATATTAATTAATGCTTTTCTAAAATAATTGAATTTTTCAAATTGAATTTGTTTTAGCAGTGCTAGTTTCACAGAATCGAGTTATTTTCATTAGTATAAGCAGAGCAAAGCCTACCCGAGGTCTTTCTTGGCATAAGTATTGAATTACACACACGGAATGACATGCACAGACAAATCTGCACAGTTTTTTTCTCCATTCTCTCTAATGATTTGTTTTAAATATTCCATCCAAAGAATCTAATAATTCTACTACAACATTATTCCACATATATCTGTTTCTACAAAATGTTTTTTTTTCTGTTCCAGATTGTTTTTTTCTCCTTACCAGGATTCAGTAAACATTTTTTTTTTTTTGGTTCTAAATACATCTATTTCAAGACTTCCAGAATCTGCTCCACTATGTTCCACACTGTCTCTGGCCTTCAGGCAGACAGGATGTTCCAAGATGCTTGTCCTGCTCTTTCTTTTCACATCTTCTGTCTTAGCCAGAAACAAGTAATGTTCTGGCACTCAGCAGTTCACACTACTCTACGTATGCACAGGCAACAGGTCAGATGAGTAGACTCCATATGCTGAGAAACTTACAGCTCTTCCATATGCTGTTCTCAGCATCGTGAGCTTTCACGCTGTCCTATGCCAGTGCTGACCTAAATAATACCATGTGAACACTTCAGTTTGCTCCCAATTACATTTCACAGTGTCCCACACTCAATTAAACGAACAGCAGCAGTACAGCAAACCCATACTCGTCATCCCACTACAACCATCCTTACATGTTGACCCCAGTAGGGCCTGTTAGTCACAAACTCGTCTGCTAAGAACTATGCCAAGGTAACTGGACCCTACAAAGTCTTATTGCTGACACATGGCACAAATGGAAACTGCGATACCTATTACTGCCACTTCTCCCAGAGGTTTAAAATTGGTTGAGCTGCCCGATGAGAGCCACAGTTTCACAGACTCCACAGGCTACCTGCTGTTTCTCTCTTCACAGTGCACTTTTAACTCCTCTGTTAATCCTTCTGAAATTGCGTGTGCCTGTTGCAGGTTAAAGTCAATATACTGATGCTTTATACAGGGACACCACAGGACTGCAATTTACTCCCTGAGACCTTTGTCAGGGCACGAGGCTGAACCTGCACTTCTTTTGGCCCTCTTCCAAATCCTTGTCTTTGTACAATTTCAGCATGAGTGCAGGCAATACTTCCAAACATATGGATCCTGTATTTTTTTGTCAGCAGGTCAAATATTGCTTTCAGACGCCTGCATAGATTTTACCTGTTCCAATAAGAATTGTATGTATCACTGAGTTCAGTCCATGTAGACAGCCATGAACAAAACTGAAAGGCAGATGTGCATCCACACAAAAAGAAAAAAACTCTCTGGAATTTGACCTTATTTTACCATGTCATACTCACGATTAGCAGTTAATTATGTGTTTTTAATCTACAGATCTCTAGCATTTATCGGTCTCTACCAAATTAGTTAAACTCTGATGTAGACAGCTGTCTCACGCATCACATAAACTAAGACTGCAGAATGGTTGCATGACTTGCTTGAAGTTGTAAACTACTTGTTATGGTATTCAGGAGCAGAACCCAAAGGTCTCCCTACCTGGATCCTGGCTATAACTATCTGATCACGCTCCCTGTTCTCAGGAGCACTTCCTGCCCTTTCCTCACACTTCCAAAATGGCAGCCTCTGTGCAGCAAGGTATTTAAGACGCTTTGGTTTCTATTCCTTAATGAGTATGAATCTCATTTCTGAGCACTGGAAAACCTGGTCTGCCCCCCACCACATGCAGAATTGCAACCTCATCGTGTAGAAAACAAGCAGGAGAAAGATTTAATTTCTGAGGGAGCCTCCACACCAAACTGATCATGGATAAAAGATCCAAAGGCAAGTTACTCATCAAGGTGCTTCACAACAGGTAACTTTCAGAGATGGGTGAGAGAGAGCTTTGTCTTATCTTGTTTCCTTCGCCAGCTATGACCTACTTCTCCCCTCAGGGTATACAGAGACTCATTTACAAACTCAGTGAATGCCAAATCAGTGCAGTTACACTTCTCTTAATGCTGACATCATCTTACATCTGTTCTCTCACTCACTTAGACTAGCATTTATATTATCACAGGATCCAGAAGTCGTGGTTTAACTGGCATCATAAGATGCTTACTGCTGCAGAAACAAGAGCTAGGGAAGTTTAATTTCTGTCTAACACTGGTGTTATAACTGTTTAATCCTCAAGCAAAATAGATTGAAGTGTTTGGTAAATGACAAAGCATCAAAAACCACAAAGAACATAGAGAACTGTTAATACTAAACAAATAGTGCTAGACATCACCTTTACATCACCTTCATAAACAGCACCAACAAACTATTGTACAGGTTTTATGGAAAAAGTTATATGTATAAGCACACACAAAAAAATTCTTAAGACTAGAAGGGTTAAGTTTATACACAACTGTTACATGGATTAAGTCCCAGTCACAGAATCACAGAATGGCCTGGGTTGGAAGGGACCTCAGAGATCATCTTGTTCCAAACTCCTGCTGTGGGCAGGTTTGCCAACCACTGAATCAGACACCAGATCAGGCTGCCCAGGGCCCCATCCAGCCTGGCCTTGAACACCTCCAGGGACTGGGCACCCACAGCTTCTCTGGGTAGCCTGTCCCAGTGCCTCACCACCCTCTCAGTGAAAAATTTCTCTGATATGTAATCTAAATCTCCCTTCTTTCAGTTTTAAACTGTTCCCCCTTGTCCTGTCACTATTTACCTATGTAAAAAGTTGACTTCCCCTTTGTTTATAAGCTCTCTTCAAGTATTGGAAGGCCACAGTGAGGTCTTCTCTGAGCCTTCTCTTCTCCAGACTGAAGAAGCCCAGCTCTCTCCGCCTGATTGTAGCAGAGGTGCTCCAGCCTCTCCTACGTCATCTTTGTGGTCCCCCTCTGGACTTGCTCCAACAGCTCCACATCTTTCTTGTGCTGGGGGCCCCAGATATGGATGCAGCACTCCAGATGGGGCCTCACAAGGGCAGAGTAGAGGGGGACAATTCCTTCCCTCTTCCTGCTGGCCACCCCTCTTTTGATGGAGCCCAGGATGCCATTGGCCTTCCAGGCTGCAAGTGCACTCTGCTGGCTTGTGTCCAGCTTTTCATCCACCAGGACTGCCAAGCCCTTCTCCACAGGGCTGCTCTCAGGGAGTTCTTCTTCCAGTCTGTACACATATTTGGGATTGCCCCAATCCAAGTGCAACACCTTGCACTTGGCCTTGTTGAACCTCATTAGGTTCCCATGGGTCCCACACATACTTCTGCCTTACTTAAATACTTAACACTTAAGTGACACTAGTAAGCATGGTCACACTCAATAAAAAAAAAATAAACATTTATTCAAGTGCCTGCAAGAGACTTTGTATGATGGGAGCAGGGTTTGTTTGTACTGCAAGGTGCTAAATGGCTTTGCGCACGTTGTTGAAAAGAATCTACCTATCCACCCACCCACATCCACAAAATTACTTACTTGCAATTACAAAACACTGCTGAAAGGCTGTGCTTTTCACATTAAACTAAATACACGTTTTACCTAAGACTTAAAAAAAAAATTGAAATACAGGCTTTTAAATGATTTATGATATACAGAATGCTTTAGACTGTGTAATAAGACAGCGTGGCAGAACATTGTAACAGAACTATTCCATGCAAATGAGTTCATATTTAGGGAAGGTGAGAACTGTTTTATAATTACACAAGGCCTTGCTCCTACAAACATTTGCACACGTGATTTCAGTGGAACCACTCCTGACACTAAGTTAAGAATGTGGGTAAGTATTTGCAGGACAAAAGCCAAATTATACAACTGAGCCCAAACTAAGAGTCCATTTGTTACCAATAAAATCTTAATTTAGGAGTGGCTGATTATAACAATTATCACTGTTGGATAACACTATGATTAAGAATAATTGTTTTTGCAGTAGTGTCTAGACAGGAAAAGATGACTTCTCCTTCCCGGGATGGACATTAGTGCTGTGGCCAGTGGCCCCAAAAACTGAAGGTCATAGCTAGAAAAATATAATAAAACAGCAAAATTGTACAACTAAAAGTGATGCAGAACGCACTGTCTCAGCAAAGGCCTTATCAGGCTGGGGACATACTGTACCAGTTCCTGGGAACCTGCACTGTTATCCCATTTCTTTCCTATTCGGAGGGCCAGGTGTTGCTTGTACCCAGTTTAACACCAGTGGGCTCATGCTCTCCCAGCCTGAATGCTTGCTTTTCTCTGAGCAGCAGCTGATGGGTCTTTCTCAGCTAAACAGCAAAAAGGCTCCAGGATGGGATTTCTGTGTGGGTGCTGTTGCTTTCATACTCATTCCAGGGTCTCTAATTCAAAAATTCCAAGCTGTTGCCCATAAGCTTTTAGAAAAAAAACAAACACAAAACCATGCTTCTTGGGTCTAAAAAGAGACGTACCACGAGTTACTGCCATATAGTAGTATAAGGTACTCAACATCTTAGCTTTGCACAGTTTTCATTTAAATCTCCCTTCCAAGAGAGAGGGAAGAGGGTAGTACTCTTCCAGCATCACTTCAGGTCCTACCCCTCTCCAGCAAAATTTCTTTCTTTTATAATTCTCCAAGCATGAACCTTCTCCCGTCTGATCAGTAACACTGCGTAGACGTCACTCAGGTCTTCTCAGCAAACAGCACAGAGCACGTACCATAAGGACTTGCCACATGAATTGCTAAATCTCTGAGGAGTAAGCACGCTTTGATCACATCTCGTTCTTTTTTAAAGACTTTAGGGTATTTTCTTCAAGCTGAAGTCTAAAGCTGTTTGGTATGTCAAAAACACCACATCATGTTCTGCCCTCAGCCAGTTTACTCAGAGCCAAAGGAACCACACCTTATTTACCATGATTTTTACTGGGAAAAGAATCAGAGCTGCTGGACAGTTCAAGGAAGTAAGTGAGGGAAATACCATAAATTGCATTAATCGAGACCATTTAAATGACCAACAGAGAATTAGGAAAGCAGTGCATGTTGATGAAATATTATCTTTGGCCAGCAAAGACAGAATAAAAGAAAGCAATCTGGACAGCAAAACTAGTAGCAATTTTAAGCATTTGGAAGACAAATGATGTTGGAGAAAAGACTGGGTTAACAAGGGAGCACTTGAGGAAAGCCTAATCTCTGCTGGCATGCTGGCTGGGAAGGTCAGCCCGGAGCACGCGTTCCCAGCTGGAGTCGGGCTCCCTCTGCCCGGCCAATTGTCCTGTGCACTTCAGATACCAAACCAAATCGAAGGTGCCTTCACCCTGCCAGCTCCTTGCATTCTACCAGCTTAAAGACAGCTTCCTTTTCCCTGTCAATTTATGCAGTATTTCTACACAGCAAATGCTACAAAGGAGAAAGAGAGGCAGCGCGAGTGCCTTTTCTCCCCCTCTGAGCAGAACAAGGCTCTCAGAAAGCATTGTAAAGAGTTCATTCAAGCCCTGTATTCTCAGGTGGGAAGAGTGACATTGTCAAACTCAATCTAAATTTTTCACAAAGAAATCTACTGCGCGTTGCCACATTATGTTTTGAAATTTAAAGCAAAACCCAAGAAAGCTGGTGAATGTGAACTTTAAATAGTTTGCTACTTCCTCGGTTTTCACACACCTCTAATTTACCGATACATACATTTTACCTCTGTACATTGACTATTGCCATAAGCAGAGAGGAAATGCTCTTTTTTCTCTTCAAAAAGGGGATGTAACACTGAACTCTAAGTGCAGAATCTGGATTCACCTTCATCCTTAACTAGGACAACACTCAGATTATGAACTGAAACCACATGGCAAACATTTAGCTTACTTCAACTAGAAAGGAGAACAAATGGTTTATAAAGTTTGTAGCTATGTAAAGAAATACTTCCCAGGGAAAGGCAGGCATTTTACTAGCTGCCTAGCACCGAAACCTTGTCAAGGGATCTGGTGGTTGTAAGAGACTTTATGGAGCTTGCTCCTGCACAGGAAGATACCTGACTATCTGATCTGTCTCAAACACCGCAGTCATTCTCAGGGTATCTCAGATGAAGAGGCAGAAAAGACTTGAGCATGCACCGTGAAATCAGAATGACTAAAAATAGTGCAAATTGACCCCAAAGAGTCAGGCTTCACAGAAGCCACTGTCTCATTTTAGAAGTGCAGATAATTTATGCACGTGTACTTTTTAACCTTCAAAAATAAATAATTTTTCTCCAGAATTCTTTGTCTTATTTTTTTTTTTTCTTACGTTTAGTTCTCTTAAACACTTTCAAAGGCCCTCAAAAGTTTTGAGTGTGCTTTACAGGAATAATTACTATCAAATACAGCATTATGGAAATGAATGAAACAGAAGGCCAACATTTATTTGAGGAATATGTTATAAAATTTAAAACATTCATAGGCTTTACTGTAATATTGTCAGTGTTAATGTAATTTAAAAAGATTATCCTTTTAACAAGTTATTACCATGAAAATGAACAACTCTATGAATCATATTTTTCTAAATATTACTATGCAAATTTACAACGTACTCAAAGTCAGAATTTTTAATATGTTAATAATACTTATCCCAAAATAACTTATTAGGTAAACCATAATGGAAAAGGTAACGTACCATACCCCACAGCAGTTAGATGTGTATGCACACACATCTACGTCAATCCAAGATAGTGACATTATGAAAATATTTTCTTTAGAGTTTCATGTTAACCATCATTGAAAGTTTCTGATCACCTAGAACATAGCAGCTGAACTGTCAGACAGCAGTGGCATTGCTGATAAATTTTATTTTCTGTGCTACCCAGGCACATGACAAAGACACTCAGAATCTTTAAGTGCTATATTCTGTACTGTCATCATGTGAGATACAAAACAATTTTTTTTAATGCTTGTCATATTAGGTATTCTTAAACAGAAGTAGGCAAATTTTACACTACTTTTAATGAGCAATTATTTAGGAGAAGTAGGCTGAGCCTCTGGTTAAAGAATGGAGTTAGGATAAGGCATTCTGGCTTTAATTACTGACTTTGTCATAAACTTTAACTTCGAGCGAGCCCTTCTTTGCCTCAGTTTTCCACATCACAATAAATGGTAAGAATACTTCACTAACTCACAGGCTTGGTTTGAGAATTAATGAGGTCCCATGTGCAACAGACCTGTAGATCCTGCCTTCTTCTTTTCACTGCAGACTGATAGGAAAGTGACATGTTCTTAATTTGAAACAGAGGCTCAGCGCTGCCCTTCATCAGCACATGGAATTCACATTAATGTCAACAGGAATTGCGTTACATACACTGAGTACATTATTTTGCCTAAAAGCAAATGAGGAAGAAATGGAAAGAAACTCCTGGATTCTCCTTGTCTGATCTTAAAAAGTCTGAAAGTTTGTGACAGCAGATACATAACTGTAAATGAAACGATTTTTGATGGGGATGCAAGGATTGCAACTTTAAATGAGAATGCAGAACCATGTAACAGGTCCAGCTGCAGACTACATTGAGCTCTAATGTGAGAGCACCTTCATACAGACCATGTGGAATTTAGCCACCATGATATGTCATGGTCTGTACACGTTTGTCCTGACATCAAACATTAATGGCTTCAGCATTTCAAATTTTCACACGATTTCAATGCACCACAAGATATCATTTATCTTTTTTTCCCTATACAAACACCTCAGATAAGGCAAGAATAACAGAAATTCAGAAAAAAAATCCTACAAAAACTTGAACTTCACACAAGGCAGTACCACAGACAGTTTTTGGCCAGATGTATACGCTACACAAGAAGGGAATCTGCTGGAGATGTTCTTTGCTGGAAAGAGAGTTTATGTGAGCACAGAGCTCAAATCTCCTGCTTTGTTCTAAAGCAAAAATTGTCACAGCACAAAAAAATTCTGATTTGTTTGGAAAACAAAACCAAAGGCAAAAAAAAAAAAAAATCAAGAAGCAGTTGGGCAGTATGAAGCTTAAGGAGGGAGACACCTCTATAACAAGAAGGCTTGTTTTAGAATTCATCACTGCTTAGCCATCTACAGAAAATGAGTCTTGACAGTTCTTTATGGCAGGCAGGCAGGAGCTACAGTTCTGCATAATTAGGCAACAATTGATTGATCCAAGAATAATAGCTTTGTAAGTCTGATGCACCAGTGTACACATCAGTCTTTTACCCACTTGAGTGTCATACTGCATGTAACCAGTCCTGGTCATTTAGGAGTCTGCCTGTCCTGCAGCGGAGTTTTTACACTTGAGGGTGTATGCTGCTGAGCAGCACAGAATTCTTGACTGGAGAAAGACATTCTCCTGCTGAAGGACAAGAGAATTTAAAGATAAAAGTGCGGACAGAGCACAATCCTATTTAGAAGCAGGTTGCTGGAGCATACAGCTTTTGAACAGCAGAAGTTCACAGCAGTGGTGTTTTGCCATCATCATGCATATTTGTGTTCTTCCTTTCTTCATTAAACAGTCATACTGTAGGCCCTCAAAAGTTTTTCCAGCTTTAGAATTCCTCCAAGCAGTACTGAATGTAGAGCGTCTGCTTCTTGACACAGGACACAAACAGCCTAAGCGTGCCACTGTACACTCATCAACTATCTTTCTGATAACAACTTTCCAAAGCACCAGAAAGTCTTGTGCACACCCCAAACTCTCACCTGCTGCTTGAGAAACCAGTGGTGAGCTCTGTGTGGGTCCCAATGACTGTATTTCAGTTGTGTATAGCCCAAGTTCTGCTCTGTTGTGAGCAGTCATTAAACAACACGGGCTCCTGCCTTTTAAAGTTACTAATAGCTTTCACTTTGAAATGTTCAGGATAAAATAAGCAAAAATTGATCTTATTAAGATGAATTCCAGAACAGCATTTCTGTGCAGGATATTTAGAAACGGCTTTCAGCTGCACATCCTCTTTCTAAACCGCCGCCGTTTTCTCTAAATCTAACTCTCTCCCAACATACAATTACTATTTAGATTTTATTGGTTGCATTTCGTTTCTGCCTTGCCTATGTTGTCACGTTTGTCATCTCTCGTTTGGTTCCATCTACTTTCTGAGATGCAGCACGCTCTTTGCATGCCCTGAAGCCCAGCACTGAGCAGCCAGTTCAGAATTACCACCGAAGCACCACAGGCACAGTCCTGTGAGAGCATCCCTGCAGTAACCATGGCAGCGAGGATGCCAGCAGCACGCCCAAACGCACAGATGGACACACACGGGACACGCGGAGGAGAAGCATTTCACCCCCGAGCTGCCGGACACGCAGCCACAAGGAACTGCGTGAAATCGGCACGAAGGGCACTGCACCACTGCGCGACAGAGCTTTCAACGCACAGGACCACGAGTGGCTTGACGACGAGCCTTCTCAGAAAAAGAAGTACAGAAAGTTTCCTCGGGATTTGTTTATTTTGGTGGTTAACGCAGCGATGCTCTGCCCCGGCCGCCCCGCAGTGCAGCGCGGCGGAGCTGCGGCGCAGCGCACTGCGCCCGGGGATGCCCTCAGCGCTGCGCCGCGGCCGCGGGACGGGGCCGGGCCACCTGCCCGCCGCTCCCCGTGCTCCCTATCACCCGCCCCGCGGGGACCTAGCGATTAAACCCGCGGCAGCCGCGGTTCAAAGCGCCGTCCCGGGAAGTGAAGGTGGAGACAACGTCCCCGCAGCTCTAATCGAGCTTCTGCTCTCGCAGCGGCTGTTAATTCCCCTCGGGACGGCGCATCCCATGGGCCCTTTACAGCCCCCCGCCCTCCAGCCCGCACTCACAGGTAGGAGGTGAAGGCGCTGAGGTTGGCGGGCACGGCCGTCAGCCCCAGGTCGGAGCAGTCGGCGCGGAGTAGCATGCCCTCCTGCTCGCAGCGGCACCGCGCCGGGCAGCCCCGCGGCCGCTGCCCGCCGCCCTGCGCCCCCCGCCGCAGCGCCGGCAGGCAGAGGAGGAGCAGCAGCAGGAGGA
>WBMW01004354.1:72373-129727 GCA_013396635.1 Penelope pileata | reverse complement strand
CCCCCGCCTCCCGCCTCTCCCCACCCGCCCTCCGGTCCCGCACCCGCATCGCCTCGGTGCTCTCCTCAGGGCGGGAGCTCCCCTCAGGACAGCGGCGCGCGGCAAACGTTTACGAAATGGCGGTTGGCCAGCACGTGCGGCGTCAGCCTCCCCGCCTTCCCGCTCTCCCCTCAAAGCCACCGCTGAGGGAAAGGTGGGGATGACGCAGTTTTCAGCCTTTTCGCTGCTCCGAATCTGTTTGTGGTTGTTCTTTTCCTCCTCCACCTCGCCCTCCAACTCACACAGAATCACAGTCACAATTACAGGGGTTGGAAGGGACCTCTGGAGGTCACCTAGTCTAGCCCCCTGCTAAACCGTGCAGTAGGTTGCACAGGAAAGCGTCCAGGCGGGTCTTGAGTATCTCCAGAGGAGACTCCACAACCTCTCTGGGCAGCCTCTGCCAGGGCTCTGTCACCCTCACTGTAAAGAAGTTTTTCCTCATGTTCGTATGGAACTTCCTGCGTTCCAGTTTGTGCCCATTGCCCCTTGTCCTGTCACAGCACACCACTGAAAACAGACCACAAGCTCCAACTTTGGGACTTGATACTAGTTTAATAACTGAGTCCCAGACCAATTCTTGTTTAAACCGATGACTAAAGGCTTGGTCAGGCTATGCACCGGAGAGCATTAGCTGAAGGTTCTCGGCTACACTGTCTCTGAATCTACAATTAAGTCTGAAATGAGAGCCTAATGAAAAGGCCGGCAAAATACATGCTTGTGCATACTACCCGGTTTCTAAGCCCTATTCCCACCTCTGGACCGTCATTTGATGTAACCTGAGCTGCAGAAGGACCTCGCACTGGAGCTCAAGTGCTTTATTTAAATTAATAAAGAAGGAATCTGCTGTCTTGCTAGTTAGGCCAGCATGTTTTGTAACTCTAGGCCTATGGGGCCGGTGGGAAGCTTTTCCCCAAGCATCACCTTATCCTAAACTAATGAGAACAGTGGTTGGAAGCATAGATTTACAGGAAGGAATGGCCAAGTAGAAAAATTCTGCAGGAATCAGTTTGCATTAGGGAGACCGTTCCCTCTCAAATTCTCAGACTTTCTTATTCCTGTCTAATGTCTCTGCAAAACAGCAATAGTTCTGTTTCTGAATTTCTTGGCAGCCCTGCCCGTGCTGGGGGTTGGAACCAGATGACCTTTAAGGTCCCTTCCAACCCAAGCTGTTCTGTGATTCTATGATTCTATGATTCTATGATTAAGATTTCATGTGGTGCTGAATGGATACGTGCTAATGGCTTGATAAATTGAATTTTGCTTTATTCTGAGGTGAAATAGTTTCTTCTAGGCATCTGTACTGCATATTAGTCATTAACATGCTCTGTCAAAGGCATCAGAATAGTTTTAGTTAAGAAATAAATAAATATTTTTCATAACTGTAGGGAAATAGTATTTATATAACCTGAGGCCATTACACATGTATTTTGTTTGTTCTAGAAAGCAAGGTCTATGCTGTTTCTTCATTTTCTGTTGAGGATTTGATCCACTTGCACAGAAGTTGGACAGACAGATTAATTAGTTGTGAGGGTTTAACTTTAAAGATCCTCCTTTGAGTGTTTATTTTCGATGAACGCATTTGTTCTGCTAGTGACTTCCTTTGAAATATTAGATGTGCTCCTATTTAATTTAAAGAATTTTTAGAAGATGTGTAGCTTGAAGATTAAAAGAAGGTTGTGATAGGGCCGGATATGGATAGTTCTTACCTTTGTACATTTAAATTAGGCTTTACGGTTATTTTTTTTTCATGTTTCTTACAGGTCTCTGGTTCTCTGTAAAGAGAAAAGGAAAAACATCTGTCAATTCTAGGGAGGTACTGTTGCTGTTCCAGAAGGCCATTGGGACCCTAAGACTTCCCTCAGGTTCTCACATCTCAACATAATGTCCTGGTCACTAAGTGACATCCACAGGGTAGCCATCTTTGGCTTTTACCAAAGTAGTAAGCAAAATCCAGAGGATTCTTAGCAAAACACTATTTTGAATCTCTTCCTATCTTCCTGATACTCAAGCAAAGAAATTGTCTTCTGACTTTGATAATGTGATGACCCTCCAGCTTAAGGTTTATCAGCATAAAGGAAATGTTCCTAGATTGCTATGTACTAATAAGCAAAACAATGTGTTATCTATTGTAAGCACACAGAAAGCATGCCAATTCGTATGTCAGGAATACACAGCAGGTAAATATATTTAACATGTATCTTTTGGGCAGGTCATTAATTGCAGCAGGACAGACTTTAGATTTCACATGAAAGCTGATTTTATGGTACAGTACTAAAAAGAAACTTTCACTGCTGTTTCTGCTTTGTAAGTTCAAGCTGGATGAAATGATAAAAAAGTATTTAACAATGGAAATTTATGCTTAATCCTGAAACTATTGGTTGTCCCAGACAAAATGTAGTTTAAAGCAGAAATGGCAAAAGATCCTGCACTAGCAAAGGTAGCAGCAAGTACTTAGGTATTAAGGCAAGCCCAATGAAGCGCCGAAGTAAAAAAGTGCAGTAGAGAAGGACAAGGGAGTTTACAGCTGAACGAACTGTGTTTCTCCCTTTCTTGTCCATAGGAACCACCTAGATGGTAGTGCAATCACATTGTTAAGCTGTGGAAAAAATAAAGATGTTGTACAGGGTGGGATTTCTTTTACTGCCCATTGTGGGGGCAAATTCTTCATCAGACATGTTGTAGTCCTTGCATTGAAAGGGTTCGTGAGGCAAGTGTAAAGCTCCATTAGCCTTTAGGCTGTTCTGCTGTACAGCTGCCCATTTATCTGAGCAGAAGGATCCTTCTCCCTTTGCAGGACACCCAATGTGTCCTTTTATTCTGGTTAGCCTTGAGAAACTGTGTATGCCTTTTAATATCTATCACTATGTGGCGTTCTTATACGTATAGCGGGTCTGTATACTGTGTTCAATTTCATATTTACCTGTCAGTATACACTCACATTTGCATCATGTACCTTTCTTGTTTCAGTTTCTCTCTTGATTCAGAGAATCTTAACCTAAAACATGTATTTGCTGTGTTTTCAGACCAAGACAGATAGCACCATTTCTGTTTTGCATAGTAAATGGAGAATGGTTAGGGCAGAGTCACTCCTAGCACCATAAAGAAATACACAAGTGTAATTACCCTGGCCCAATTTACCACATGGCCACAACCTGTCAATTGCAATGATATTATGGATTATGTGTCATTAACTTGTTTTTGTTCAGATTTTCATGCTATTTAGGGCACGCTCTGTCATGCGTCTTTAGAAATCATCTTTTTATTTGATTCTTTTGCTTGGCACACTGCCACCTAGTTGCAGTCTTCCCTCAACAGTTCTGTAGCTATGCTAGAAGCAAGATGAAACATTGGACAAGTGAGGTTTACTTGGGTTTACCTGGAACATTCTTCAATAGTGAAATTGCTAATGGGAAGACGGGACAAAAATAGAAAAACAGTATTATTGTTACAATTTGTACAGTGACAGATGACTCAGTATAATATTGAAGCAAGTTGTGATGTGCTGACATTAGCAATACTTTCGCTCTGAAAAAAAATTGATTGTAAAGCAAACAAAAAAGTGGAAAAGTCTAGTTTACCCAGGTTAATTGTAATAGGTAGGGAACTGGGAAAATAAATGAGGAAAAATTGTAAATTCATAGGATGCAGATTTACTGAATATTTTTTGGGGGGAATGAATGTTGATCATTACAGTAATTCTCTGTATAGGAAATAAAATCCATGTGTTAGAGTGCAGATGTGGAAATAAGCTATATAAAGAAAATCTATTACTTTGAGTTGAGGTGGATGTGACATCATTTAGGGAATTACAGCCAGGCTGCAAAAGCATTAAGTGGATATTTCAGCAACATAGAAATAGTGTGCCTTAAATAACACTTGAAATGATGCTTTTTAACTCTAGCAGTAACCGGTCTATTACTGTATCTTTATATATCTGTATCTCACATAAATCCAAAAGGAAAAACGGGAACATGTATGTTGTGTTAAAGAGTACGTGAGGAATGGTGAGGTAATACAGGAGCAGTAATACCTTCTATTAGTACAACTAATTTTTGAAAACAGCAGCTCTCTTTTTGGCTCATCAGCCTTTTTTTTTTCTCAAGTTGTGTCTTAATGTCCATTCGAAGCCTGTCTTACTGTAGCCCTAGAGAATCGTCATCAGATACGATACAGTTTCTTAAGACCCATGAGGCATAGCAGTATAGCAGCAAGGCAGGTCAAACTTGCATCCTGTATCCTTCCTCTAGCCGAGTATTTACACGGTGTTCTTAACTTTGGTTTTTGATAGTCGGTAAGTCATTGCAACAGGTCCTTGAATGAGGAGCTCTGTCATGTTTTCACATGCCTTTGTCTGTTTTTATATGCACAGGAAAGCATCTAATAGGTTTGAATCCAAAATGAGAAGTGGGCTTAAATCTTGCTCAGAAAAGACTGAAAAAAACACATGCATTTTGGAAGGATATGTTGTGATCAATGAATCACTGTGACTGCCTCCTAAATTGCACTGTTTCTGCCCTCTACCTTCCCCTCTACCAAAGTAATCAATAGTCAGTCATTCAGTGTAAGAGCAGGTACTGAAGCCAGACATACAAGTTTGCATTATAACACAATAGCGAGTCCACAAATTGCTACATTCAGCGGTGCTTGTCAGCAGGACTTTGAGGAAGCTCTGCACAGTACTGCTCTCTTAATGCAACAAAACTTACGTGTTTCAATTGAAAGTCAATACATCCACATCTGTGAGGAAGTTAACTCCAGTTCATAAAGAGTTGCAGTGTTTTTTTCCCTATCAATTTTAAACATAAAACCTTTGAATATGTGGGTGTGTGGAGATGTATGATGTATTTCTGTGTCCTGTACGTGCTGTGGAGATCTGCATTCTTCTCTGGGTAAAGACAAGAGTTGATACATACCATGTGCATGCATAGAGTCATTTCTTAATTTAGCAACTCATAGAGAAATTCTGTCCAACTCTTTTCATCCTTCCTTCTCTCACTGTCTGTGTGGCAAACACCCTGGGGTTCCTGTGGTTTTTGAAGTGCATTTGCATGATACTGTATAAAAAGTGATTACATTGTTTTGCAGCTGTTTTGAAGGAGGTCACCATAATGGATTTCTTCTTCTTCTTTTGTGTGTGTGTGTGTGTGTGTGTGGTAGTTGTAATAGCTTTAGTCATTTGGAGATCAGCTGTCATGCAAAAGGAAGAAATGTATCTAAAAAACATCTAATCGTGACAAATTATTGAGAGACTTTAGATGTGATCCTTGTGTTCCTGTAGATCCTTCTCTAGAAGGAGGAGTTCTATACTTTTATTTTTGTCTCTGAGTATTTGGTTCCTGAGGAGCAAGCACAGAAAAAGCAAATTTCTTTGCAGAAAGGGAGGGCAAGTATTTCTTGGTGTTAAGACCAAAATATATCAGACATGCCTTATCATTGTGATAGCAGTGCTTTTCCCATTCTTAACCTGGTCTTTGGAGCAATCAAACAGGAAATACCCTAAAGGACTTCATTTTTTAAGAAGTTTGAAAACAGTTTGCATATCATCCAGTGTGAAAGTAAGCAACAAATCTTTTTAGTACATAGTTAATCAGAGCAGATCTTGAAGTGTCCATCTTTCTGTGGCTCCCATGCTTCATCTTCACTTCGATAACTTCGTCCCCCTTATGACAAACTGGCAGGATAGGTTACCCACTTCTTGACTCTTATAAGTTGATGCAGTCCCATCTACAATAATGTAGAATGGCACAAAGGAAGAGAAGGAATAAAATGTAGATCTGTTCCCCAACAGATGCTCAAAGCCTCCACCAGAGCCTGCCAGTGGTGCAGAAAACATGGAAAGCTTACGTGGATGTGCAAGAAGTGTTGTTTCTTCTTTCTGACTGACACTTACACAGTGTCCCTGCTGTAGTTGGAGTAAGGGCACTGGCCCAGAATTGCAGCAGAGCAGCCAGCAGGAAGGAAAAATGGGGTTGTGTGCCTGCAGCTGCTGTGGAGCTGAAGACAGAAAGAGCCTCATGGAGGGAAGCATGGAACAAAGGGAGGAAGAATGATTGGAGCCCAGATATTTATCGGAAGAGGAGAGTGGGTGGGTTGGAAGAGCCCTTGTATTTGAAGGAAGAACACTGAGATGTTTGGAACTAATAGGGAATTTGGAGGGGGGGAATCATAGGGAGGTCTTTACAGAGAAGAGCAGGGAAGGTGACTCAAAAAGAATTTGCAAGACGTTATGAAATACACAACTATCAATTTTCTACGTCCTTTCATCTACAAACAGTGCCCCTGATAGTGTTAATAGTCTGTTAATTGCTTTGTATTTGCATGAAATGTTTCTGAAAGATGGAGATATACTTCTAGATTGAATGTTAGAATCAAGGCCTTATATAACAATTAACATGTTTGAAACATGCATGAGGTTGCTTCTCTTCTGTTCCTTGGCAAGGTTGGTGAGCTGACTTTAGGGTAGGCATGGCTATTTTGGGTTGTGTTTCCCTTTGAGGCAATTGGCTTACTTGAAAGAGTTTTCTATTTATAAACTCTGCCTTAATGGACTGTCAGCATAGACCCATGACATATAACATCTTTACAAAAATGGAGAATGAGTGGTTAAATCACTGAACTTCCTCTGTCGCTGATGAAGCCAAAGGAGTTCCTGAACAGCACTCCCTGGCTCTGGCTTTAAGGTGAGAGAACTCTACCAAGGTCCACTGATCATGCAGGGAACCTTAGAGCCTCTTACAAGGCTAACAATGTTGCCTGTGCTGGATGTTACTCAAACTGCTGTCATTAGCACCAAAAATCTTCAAGTGCACGGTTGTTGCAGGACTTCTTAAAAAATGTATCTGAAAGAACAAATGTATAGTCCATAGACTTGGTTCAGATCTCAGTTAAGCTCTTGTAAATCCAGAGTAAAGTTCATTTTGTTGTAGTAGCTGAAAGGGCAAGATTCCGAGCAGTACAACATTAGCACGGTTTTGTGGAAGCCAGTACATTTATTTCTGTTAATATCTCAGGCCTCTAAGGGTTTGGCTAGTTTTCTTTAGTAATTAATGGAGATAGAAGAAGATGAGGAGAGAGTGTTCATACCACCCAAATTTAATCTCCTAAGCATCTCTCTGAAGCTGATTAGGAGTAATAGACTCCTCCAAAAGGTAGTTCAAAGCACATAT
This sequence comes from Penelope pileata, assembly GCA_013396635.1. Classification (NCBI taxonomy): domain Eukaryota; kingdom Metazoa; phylum Chordata; class Aves; order Galliformes; family Cracidae; genus Penelope; species Penelope pileata. The sequence continues at coordinate 122,522 of WBMW01004354.1, read as the reverse complement.
ATTAATTATTTTATGTATTTGTGGATAGTTAAATCAAGGTTGCCAAGAAAAAGCAACTGTGCATTGATTATGACTACAGTTAATGTTATAGCAGAGTAGAGCCCTGAGAAGTTATACTCAGGAAAGAGAAAACTTTGACAAATAACGGCTAATTTGGAAAGCGCAGCCTTAGTATTCTGATTGTATACATTTTGGGGTCTGCATTTGGCTTAGTGAATGGGCCCCTGAGATAGGTGAAGTAGAAGGTTGAAAGGAAATTAGTACTAATCACTTTGGTCTAATGCAACTTGGAATCTGTCAGAAGCAGCAGTGGTATAGAAAGCAGCCTTTGGTCAAGTTTAATTTTTCTCTGAAATATTTCTGTGAACTATGGTAAAAACAGATGGAATCTAAAATATACTAAGTGGAAGAAAATGACAAAAGGAGAAAGCAATGCATTGTACTGAAAAATAATTACTTTAAGTTTGACCACTTGGAATGGGTTTCAAAAGCACCAAGTCAAAAGCATTTTATTTTTACATTTTCATTTCCATGATAGGTTTTCCTTTTCAGGGAACACATCTTCATCTGTAGAACAAATATGCACTTAATGCATTTTATATTAAGAACAATAATGGTTAATGTTGAATTCTAGCAAATGTTAGCATGGAAAGAAATCATACGCATCAGGTCTGTTGGCTGATGATTCTAGGGAGTGTTTCTTTGAACAAGGGAACTTAACATGATTGAAATGATTTGGGAAGAGAGGGAGGCTTCATAAAGGGTGCTGTGTTGCTCGTGGGTGGCCATACTGAATTCAGCTGCCCTCTTTTGCTTCAGATTTTATATCCTCTCAACAACTTGCAGCTTGACCCATTCCTTTGTAACAGAGAGCAAAGTCTACATCTTCCATACAGTGCCAGAGTTTTGGGATAAATTGTCAGAATATGCATTATGTTATGTATATGTATGTATACTTCAGTATTGTGTTCAAGTTTTTTTAGGTCATGAGCATATCATTCACAGATTAATTTGAGCCAAATCGGATACTACTCTTCTGTAATGTTCCTTTGTACCCCAAAATCTTCAGAATAGGTTTTTTCTGTTCATTTATATTTTCAGAATGTAACACACAAAAAGGCATATGAGGCCAAGGGTTAATTAAAAGATTCCAACCATATCTATAAGCTGATCTGTGAAGAAGTTGAATAGATTCCCATAAGTTTGTATATTCGCAGCAAATGACTTCTTACTGCGTATGACTGGAAGGTGGGGATTTCATTTACTGTTTTGCCAAAAGCACAAACATACAGGAGAGAGATCTCTGCTCAAATTAGAAAGTAATTTGGCTACCATCTCTTACCAGCACTTGCATTTTTGTGTAGAAGCTGTATGCTTAACATCGCCTTTAACACTGATCTTCATCTTACTGATTTCGGTGGGACCGGACCAAGCTAAAAGCGTGGGCCCCCTCTGCTGGCTGCCGTCGGTGCTCCGAGCTCTCCGTGACACAGCAGGAGCACCACACATTGTGGTTGAGAAGAAATGAGTTGCAGTTGCATCTTACATTAAACAATTGAATTCTGAGGCAAAAATGTAATCAAAATAAATGTAATCGAGCCTTTGAAATACAACTGTTATGTAAAATTTGCATTTGAAATGCCCAGGTACTCTCAAATAGCAAAAGAGCATCTGACAGACCGCAAAAGAGTTTTTTCCTTCTGAGGTTTCATGTACTAAAAGGGATGGGAGGAGTGGAGAAGAGAGGATGCAGTCTATCCAATCCTAACTTATGTAAAACTCAACAGAAAACTAATATCCCATATTTAACTTATTTGTAGCCATCCCCAGACTCTTGAGCATAATTTATATCAGGACCCTTTGATTTCTTTTCAGATCCCAACTGGATAAGGCCCTAAGCAACCTGAGCTGAAGTTGGTCCTGCCATGAGCTGAATACTGAATCATTTATCTCCTTTGAGCCCTCTCTCCACCCAACATACAGTGGTCTATACTTCTATCCTAAATGTGAAGATTAAAGTTATGAAAGAGTTTGTATAATACAGCCTTTAACCCACAGTTCATCTTTAAAGGCTTTTTATATTCCAAAGTAGAAAATGGCATTCCCCCTGTGTGAAGAGAGGGGTCTGGATCCACTTTCTGCACTTTAACCCTTTGCTTACCAGCAGGCCTTTTCAAGGGGAGAGGAGAGGTATAATACAGGTGCAGAGTACAAGGCTGCAGAGTGAGCTCCTCAGCCATTAGTGAAAATGCCTGCCTGTCCCCTGCACCAACTAATTGCTATTAATAAGGCTGTGGAAAACCACATACAACTTGTTTGAAAAAGAATCCTAGACCCTGTGTTTTAGACTGAGGGTTCAGCTGATAGTCTCTGACATGCCTGTACAATGAGGAAAGGCTGTGCAGACTTTCTGAAAGCAAGGGAATATTTTTAACGCCCTGTCCTGTGATCAGCGGTTACCACAGAGCTGCTTGCCACAACCATTCCCCTCATGGAAGAGAGAGTGGATGAATGTGAACTTTCCATCCTTTCCCAAAGTACTGAACAGCAGCACATAGGTTATATGAAAGTTTACATTGCCCGAAGGAAGCAGGGAAACACATACAGTATTCACAAGAGAGAGAGGCTTCTTTAGAAGATGGTTCAGAGCAAAAGCCATAATCTAGGTGTTCTTAGTAGAGCTTATCTTCCATCAACAATAATGGTAGCCTAGCAGGTCTGTTCTTTGAAGACTAAACTTAGCTTTTGTAAATACTACTTTCCTTCCTTCACTCTGGGGTTCAATGTGATTTTCTTGGTTCTTCAGGCCATGGAAGGAAATGGATTCCGGTTCTTATCTGATGATTTTGAATTAGATATGAAAAAGTGGTGAGATCAACTTGCCACAACAGATTCTCTATCATCTTCCATCAATGTATCAGATGAAAAGTTTATTTGAGCCTGTGTAGTGATTTCAGTTAAAGGTAACTCTCGAAAGAAGGACTATGCTTTTTCTACTCGCCTTCAGGAAAGCTGCCTTTGTAAATATGATAACAGAATTACTATAAAATGTATTTCAAGAGGATTTTTTTTAGGATAACTAAAACTCAGTCCATAAAGGGCAATTATGAAGGATCAGTCCGAAATCTTTGAGAAACAGGGTGACCAGTTCAGTCCCATGTTAGCAGTGAGGAACCCAGCTATAACATAAGTAATAGGAGGAGGAAGGGAAACGAAACACCCTGGCCGTTTTATGAGAGTAGTCATCGTGAGGGAACTGTATCCTCAGTTAGTCTTCTCTGGTCAAAATACTCTCAATTCACTAGACAGATTTTAAGGAAATAGAAAAATATCATAATCAAAGGCACAGAGATAGCCTGGAAAAGCTTCATATGATTCTTTATAAGTTGCCTGTCTATTTTACCAGAAGGAGTTGGCATGGAATATGTCATAGGCAAAGCTGACTTTGAAGTTGGTTTATGTTTTACAGGTTGTTTTGTATCAGTGATACTTGCTGAAAATGCTGAACCTACAATGCAGTCCCAGGGATTAATGATAGTACTAGCACGTGCCCCTAATTGAGTCTGTTCTGTTGTAACACCTATCAGATGTTGTTCACAGAGAGGACTCGATCTCTCTTCAATTTACTTTGTATCATGATGTATATTTAAAATAATTTTAGCTATATTAACACATCTGTAGCTTTCTCATCCTTTTCATACATAAATGGGCTTGATAGAAGTACATAGCAGTATTCCTTCGGGTTTGTGAAGGGCAACAGAATGCAGCTATAGTTAGACTTCATATAATGTATAGATTTAATAAACTGTATTTTTAGAACTCACTTTGTTAATATGGTTACTTCAGAAGTGTTCTTTATAAATAGTATTTATTAGATAGGAGTGCACAATTCACTTGCGTTCAGCCCATTTAGGGCCCATTTAGCATATGAAGGCTGCTCTGAAAGTAATGCCTCCTCTTTTACTATGTTGGCCCATGGAGTTAGAGGCAGATGTTGGTGGTACAGCAGTAGAGCTTGAACCTTCCCACAAATAGTTCATTCCATTTTGCTTCTGTGTGACAGATGGCAGCAGAGGGGCACTCTGACACAACAGTGTCTGACGTGGAAGTGGGATGAAGAAAAGGTGTGGAACTAAATTCCCCCATGCGAAAAAAATGACACCCACTGGATGATGTGTTTCAGTAGTGACAATGATGTGAAAGATATGCCATGTTCTAGGCAGCCATGCACAACTGTCATGCCACAATATGAAGAGTGTCTCGATCAGCTCATCTGCAGAAATTGGTGGATTAAGACCAGGGAATTGTGTATGGACCTGAATATCAGCTTCAGTGCACTGAAAATGACAGTGGCAACACTGGAATATCATAGAGCTTGTGCCAGGTGGGTCCCATGAATGCTCACACAGGAACAACTGAGCTTGCTTTGACAGATCTGGCACATCTTTCAGGCCGAATGCAAAGCTGAGCTAGCTCAGTCACGCAAACATCTGAGGGGCTGCATTGGATAGTGCTGCTCTGCACAAGTGTACTTGAAGAATCAAGGCACTGCTAAAAAGATATCGCTTTCTGAAACAAAAAAAAGGGCCATGGCTATAAGTGCTAGATTTATACATGCTTTTTTATTTTCTAGCACATTTGCAATACACTGGAGAACTGATTATGCAATTAATATAAATGCCTGAATTTTCAAGAAGTTCTGTAAAAGTATGAACCTGATTACCCTACTCTCAGTGCTATCTGAGTTTTGGCCTTTTTGACCCTAGCACAAAGGGCAAAAAAATAAATTCTTCCATATGCTGCCTAAAAAATTCTGGGAGAAATATGCACTGTTCATTTAAATACTGTGTATATTCTATGAAGTCTGTTGTTTTTGTTTTTCCCCTAACCTCATTTTATATTCAGTATATCTGTTTTTACAGAAGCATAAATTCTTTTTTAATAATTTATTCAACATACTACGTTTGTCTATTGTAATAACATGCGAGAATGTTTGCTGAAATGTGCTATATCCAAGCCTGTAACTTGGTCCTTTACAGCCATCAAGTAGGTGTTCCAATTTATGAATAATACGTATTCTGGAAGCAGGCGGGTGAACCAGCACCACTGGCTTGCCTCAGCATCTTCAGAGAGAAACCTTTTTTTTCAGAAGAGAATGAAAGATCACATTTGGAGGTTGAAAGGGTGTGTTGCACCCTTTAGCCAAGACAAGGAGAATCGGCCAGAGCCTGAGAGATCTCTATGCCAAATTATTTAAATATAAGGCAAAGAAAATGCTCTTTAAATTGTAAGTAGTACGGATAAAGTTACTTATAGGCAAAGTGACTTTATTATTGCTTCCAGATGTAAATTTTGAAACACAGAAAGAGAGGTTAGTATTTGGGTCCATTAAAAGGAATATAATTCAGGACCCATTCAGCCTCATAGAGTCTCTCTTGGATGAGAACAAGGAGACAGGAATGAGAACCCAGTGCAGCTGAAGGCTCTACATGTGGATAGAGCCATTATGTGGATCTTGGGTAGGATGTGTTACTTGAAAAGCAGCATCTGGACACATACACACATCAGCACAAATAACTGACAGTTTCGTTCCATAGCCAAAAAGAAATTGGAAAAATATTCTCTCAATATGTCTGCTTTTTTTTTTTTTAATTCTTGCAGCAGCATAAGTGACATACTGATAGCCATTTTCAAAGGAGGGAAATGGACATAGTCAAATTCAGAGGCCATGCCTCACCACACAGCTCTGAAGGCAATTACTATCTATAAGGTGAAGGTGCATTCTAAAGGCGGCACAGTTTTTCTCCTCTTGTGCGCTGTCATTGTGTGCTGGACCTTGCCAGCTCACTGTGTGGACTGTAGGGATGAGTGCAGTCTGATGACGGCAGCTCTCATGCAATCTAGAGAACTACGGGACTCATGGCCTATAGAGCTACCAGCTCCTTCAGGTCTCGTGAAGTCTATCAAGCACAGGCTAAGGAACCCTGAAGCATAAAATCAGGCAAAGGGAAGCCAGTGCAGTTCCACATTCAATGTGATGCACCACATGGCAGGCCCCAGTAAGCAGCCTGCTGCCTGTCCTTCAGCAGTCGTGTGTGGGCAGCAGGCGGATCAGAGCTGCAACTTGTGATGCTTACCGCTCTTCCAAAAGTGGCATTACTCTTGCCAGTGCGTTTTAGCTGCTTTCCTCTTTCTCTAGAGCCAGAAAATATAGTGAGTACTATTTGGTTTATTTTCACAATAGCTTTGCTGATGGAGCTCCAGCTTGAAGAAGCTCTGGTGATGCTGATGAATATAAACTTGAGAAAACCTATCTTGACTTGTACATTTCAGGCACAGTGTGGAGAGCTGACATTCACAAAAGGAACCCCAAGCATATCTTAACGTTTAAGCTGAATCAAATTGATAGAAAATCAACGAGGCTATGGATAAATAAAAATACTGATGGGACTATGACTTCACAAAAATGTATTTTAGCACATAACTGAATAGCTAAATGGGTTTTATTCTGTGAATTCTCTGAAGACATGGACATATCTTTCTCACTAAGTAATATACAGGACCCAATTCTTCTGTGACTGTACACTCAAAATTAGGGTAGGTTTCCAGGAGGTGCCACATGTGGAACTGATGAACTCAAATTGTAGGACACTTGTAAAACACTCTGCTAAAGTGTTCCAACTTTTTAAAGTTTGTCCCTAGTTTCTGCACATAAATTTCTATGGAGGCAAATTTTGTCTGCAAGGGGATGCAGCCAAATGTGCAGGTGATGCACATACATTACTTAACCAAAATAAAATTTTCATGAGTAGAATTTATTTTGGCTTTTCTTTATCTTGACGGCATTAGTGTTTTAAAAATACTTAACCAAAAAAACACAAACTGTACTTCACACCAAACCCTCAGGAACTACAATAATACACCACAGGAGAAGAGAAGAGAAGTCATCAATTAATAATGCACAGTATTCCAGTAGCTACAGCTAATATCTGCTACTAAACTAATAGAACAAGCAACTTTACAGAAAGCATAACAAGAAAGCACTGGCTTTGCTGAAATCATTCTTCACTGGATGACCTTCAGTGTGGGATTCTCATGTACCAAACCAGAGGTCATGGCAAATCTGACTCCATGCTTTTACTGTTTGTTTTATGCACCTGTCTACATAAATCTTTCATTTCTTAATAAAAATGTAGTTCTACTGTAAACATAAATGCCGATTAACATGGTGGAGAGGTTCACAGTGAATTCAGTTAGTCTTCTCTCGGCTTTCAGTCACCCAAATATCCATCTGTTTTCTCAAAATAAAGCTATTTTTGAAGATGCAGTTGTGGTACTTTCAGGTGCAAAAGTTAGGCTGATAAAACATACGGTTATCAGGCTTCACCTTATGAAATTCTGGCCTACAGTGCAAAGAGACAGAGAAACTCAAAGACACTTAGTTTCCTTATTTAAAGGTGACTGTGGCTTTACTTAATCCACACCCTGCACTTTTGTGCTTAAAGTCATCCAAGAGTTGCAACTAGAAAGGGTATATTCTAAGGGGGTCACAATTGTGACGCCTCTTCAAGTAACAAACATAAATCACAACTGAGAAAATCTGGTAAACCTGTTGTATAAGCACCTACAATTCCACACTCCACTATGTACTTTCAGATGGAATTAGGCATTTCTGGAACTAAATCTTTCCAAACTAAGCTATTTTGTGTTACTAATACTTAGCTCCCCTCTTCTCTCTCAGAACACCTAAAAAGTTGATGATTGCCGAATCTGCGTTGAAATAAGGTACCTAATTCCTAAAGAAGATACCAGAAAAGCTGCTTTCCAGTATTACCTTCTTCTGGTACTGCCTAAAGTTCCTCGGGCGTGCCCCTGGCAGCCCTTGAAGCTGCCACTCTGGGCTGTCTGCAGGACGCTTCCCTTCCCCTGGCATTGAGGTAGCTCCCACTGCAGAGCATGCTGAGAAGAGACCTTGTGTTAAACCCAGATTGCTCTGCTGCTGGCAATGTGAGGGTCTGCTGTCAAAAGGGATGCAGAAACTTTGACTTTGCCACTTACAAAATAGGAGAGACTTGGGCTTGTGGATCAGTAAAACACACACTTATGCCCATTAATGCTAGCTACAAATCTTGATCTGGTAGAACTGCTTTGTCTCATGGAGGCAGAAGTATATTAAACTTTATGAGAGTTGTGCATGTGTTGCTCTGGAAAGTGAATCTTTCCTATGAGCAGAAATGTTTGCTAGAGGAAATAACAATACTGTACTGTATACATAAAAGTATCCAGTTAGTTCAAATACTGTTTGGATTTAAGAGAATGAGTAGGCTATAAGGCTGCTTTTATATAGGCAAGGTTTCCTTCTACAGAATTATATCACATGTAAATTAACTTAATTGCTTTACATATTTTAAAATGTTTTCCCTTCTTGGTAAAACTTTCAGAACTTTGATGATTCTGTTCATTCCTTGTCTGTGCAATATGTTGAAATTTCAGGATGGCTGTGAGCTTAACTATTCTTTTGACATGAATTGTTCTTTTTGATCGTTTCTAGATCTATCCTTCAATTTTTAATTCATATTATTTAAACTACTACTGACTTACATTTTAAGATTAAAACCTTGGAAGTAAAATTGATCAAACAGAAAATAAGCTAGAAAATCATCTGAGTAACTCTTCTCAATACTTTTGAATTTTTTTTTTTAATGTGAGAAATTTGATTAAGCTGGCTCAACACCCCCCCGACAATTTCAATTTAAATCATTGTGTATCTTGTGGCAAAAGTAGATTTCTTAAATTTTTCCATTTAGCTGCATTCCTAATTTTGGAGAAGTAGGGGCTCATTATTTCTTTTGATGTGATGATGGATAGGTAGTCTGCTTTTTCACTTCTAAAGTATTATCTGATTGCTAAAACACAAATACAATAAAGTATATTATTCTTCAGTTATCTAACGGAATAATGAACAAAAAATATCATCATGTCTTTCCTAGCATTGAGACTGAGCAATCATCTTATTATGATTACACAGAATTCACACTGATGACATCACATAAGTATTTTATCATATGTATCAATGTTAGTTTCCAAAGGGGTTGATTTTTAGGTTTCTTTTTAAACATCAGAGGTCTGTTACACTGTCAGTCTTCAAACAGAGAATTTAAAGGAATTCACTAGGTGAAAAAAAACCCTTATAATGAGATGGAACACGTTAGGTTTTAGGTTGGTAAAGAATGCTTCGAGCATTTCATATTTTTACAAGCATTGTTAAAATCCCATCTGGTGTTTGTGAAGTATTTTACTATCTCCTACTGAGCCAGACATTGGTTCTCATGTCTGTATGTTCCCAAAACATTAGGAAAAAAGTCAAATGGACCTGGACCAAGTACAGCAAAATGATAGAATACCATATTTCCATTCTTTTGCATTCAAGAACGGAGACGAATGTCCTCAGTTCCAGAAAAGATCTATCAGTTAACATAGTGGAACTTCTTGTGAAAAATAGAAAGGAGTAAATTTCTCTAAGTAGTTCAACATTCAACATCTTGCCCATGATGGATTTTTACAGGCAATAAATATATAATTTCTGCTTCAATTATATGCTTCATTTTCAAGGAAATTTATACAGAAAACATAAAAAAACAGATGAAAATATGTTCTATTCTGATATACACATTTTTCCTTTATGCAATTGTCTTCACTTATTAATCATGTGTGAAGAAATAAATACCAAAACAGAAATGAAAAATCTTCCTAATTATGTATTCCTGGAGCTAGCATCACGCACACCTGCAACCCATTTTCTCTGAAGTCCATGCACAAAGACACATTTTTGGTCTTACACTGCATCTACAGCCAGTACAACTTTTAGTTATTTTAATATTGTTACTGTTAATAATTTAATACTGTAACTGTTAATACTGTTACTGCTGCCATAGCAGAGGAGAAAAGAGAGACAGTTCGGAAGGGGGAATGGTTAGTGTCTGCGTTAGTGGCTGTCCGCAGAAGGGAGATATTATCTAAAATGACGTGGCAATGATAGCGTAACTACTGCATACAATGTGTTTTAATGGTTTAATAAATGTATGTATTTCCAGTCAAATGTGTTGTATTGAAGATCCTAGAAAGCCTTTCCTACATTCCCTGGTAATTCTTAGAAAATGTAAATGCATTGCCAAAACAAATAAAAATTCTTAGCAGAACAGAAGCATAAAAATAAGCTCTTTTTTTTTTTTTTTTTTTTTTTTAAGATACAGTAGTCATACCATTTTGATTACTAGAAGGAATTTTCCTTAGACAGTTTTGTGCCTTTTACCTGATAAATGGCTTTTCTTGGCATGGTTTTGACTGTGTGTTCTGTTATTTTCTTAAAAGATGGACTTCTGATGGGAGTATAATTTCACTGTATTTTCTTAACTTTTTCCACTGTCCATCCTTCATCCTTCCCCACAAGGTCTGCACACACAGGTCCATGTGCTTGCCAGTGAATACATGCACGCACAAATCTCATATAAACTTCATGTCTGAGTAACCCAAAGGGTTGCCTTGTGTGTCGATAGTCGGTGCATCTGCCTCTCATACATGTGATGCAGTCTTGTGAAACACATTGTCCCTCTCACACCAAGCCCTCGGCTCTCTCTCCCTGCTGGTATCACGCTCATTCCTAGAGCTGTTGAAGAACAAAGAGAAGAATGTGAGGTCAACAGATCATCTTATGTATATATATCAAGTATGGGTATTGGAATGCTCTCTGCTTCTTTGACCAATATGAAAAAAAACCTCCATTTACCATTTTAAATAGTAATTTCAAATATTGATCTAAGTAAATGCTGTTACAGCAATCTTAAATGTCATGATAATCAGTATTCTGGGGAAATGACATTTATTTCTATTTGAGGCACTTTGCTGAGTCTGTGTATGCAGAGCTTTGTGTTTAGCTGTAAATGTGAACTGTTCATTCTGGGAAACAGGGCAGAGGGGTGGAGAAGATCAGAAGAGCTAATTGCTGTCTCCTCCAAGTGGCAGATGTGCGATACAGGTATTTTTCCCTTGAAAACTTGAATGTCTGATAAAATGGAAGCAGAGAAGGAATTAGAGAAGGCTATAGCTTAAAGAAACAGAGAGAGCAGGACCTGCTGTAACAGCAGGGAGATAACTCTCCTCCAGCCACGTTACGCTCTTTTAGGGGATCTGGTGGTCAGTAGCAGGCTGGTGACCAGCTGTGGAGGTGTGCGTGGGGAGGGAAGGAGTGATGGGAGAAAGGAGGCAAACTGCAGCTCTCCCGCAGGTGGGAATGATTATGGAAAGAATGACGACCTGCACTGCATAAGTTATTGATGGTAGTTCCCAGGGGAGTTGAGTTAATAAAGCTGCAGCTAAAATAAACCACATCCCTTACATCTTATCTTTCTTCCTGCCTCTCCGGAACAATGCAATGAAAGCCTGTTGCCTCCCCTTCTGCCTATGCCTCCCCCAACACACTGAAATTTTTTCCTACATTGTTCTACACGCTAGTGTCACAGAAGGATTTAACTTTTATTTGCTGGTAGTAGTACAAAACTATGAACATTGGGTAGATTCCAGTTCTGCTTTTCTAAAAGGAGGTACACACAAGGTGAAAATAGAAGTGGAAAGCAAATGAGCAGAAATATTATCTACTACACGTAATAGAACATTGCCTTTAGCACCTGCTCCTAGGTCTGTGCTAAGCTGCGTTTCTCTAGACTGAATAAATTCCTATGTTTACACTAGAGGATCCTTGAGAGAAGCTATCACACAGCAATCAAGTGATGGTCTTTTGGAGTGACTGTTCTTTTTAATTGCGTGGATTTGTGGAAAGGGGGTTGTTCTGCACAAAAACAATTGTAGGATGAAAATCATCTAGGAGTTGAATTGCTAGAATCCAAATCTCGGACTTCTCAGTGGTTCTTGCTGATCTAGAGCTGTTTTATTCTGTGATGTCCTTTTGGTAAAAGTGTGTATATTGTTTGTTTCATAGACACAGACACCTTGTAGGTTATTTTCCACAACAAAAAACACACGGCAACCCTGATCCTACATCATGTTCTTTCATTTGCTCTTACAATTCCAGTCTAAGTTTTCATGATTTTCATCACTGATCCTAAATGGCATTCTTCGCTGTGATGCTATGACTTGGGTTCTGAACCATGTCAGTATGGAATAATATTTGAGGCAGTGGAGACTCAACGACTGGCTAACATGGCAACACCATGTCTAGTATTTCAATAACTTTTTATCGCTATTTCCTTGAAAATCAGTTTGTCTGCTTCCAAGTCTATCACAGGAGCTATGTGTGCCAGAATACTGCTTTATGTGGACACCAAACCCTGATGCCATTGCCCTGGATGCGATTTTTGCACAATTACTTGTACAGTCTATCTAGGAATTGGCCCGTTACTGAGGTATCTAAGTTCTTACTGAGTATTTTAAAATAGAAATAGCTATAACAATAAAAGCTGCTCTTTTTTCCTTTTTCTTTCTCTAGGTTGTAGAGAAAATATCTTGATCAGTTTAGACCTTGCCTGAATGGACGTTTGTCTACCTATGTGTGTGACTGAGTATGAGAGAGCTCTGTGTTTATGCTGAGAATGCAGACTGAAACGTATATATTCAAGTAGACATTCATTTCTGAAAGTTCTGTTCATTCTCCTGTGAGTCCTACAATCAAGGTCACTTAAAGGAATCTTGTTTTAAACCCCATAGGCAAGGAATTGAAAGCTGAAAAAAGAGAATGACAGACATGGGCTGCACAGCTGTTTACTAGCAAGTTGGGTATTTTGCGTGCAGTTGTTTGTTGCTATTTGTTATCTGCTGTTATTGCAAAATCATTACAACTTCCTGTAACAGTACTTCCCAGTCTTTTAAAAGCTGAGCTCACTCTCAAAATGAAATCAATCAAGTCTATTGCCTTTCCATTAGCTTTTAACATTAAACACTGACTTTGTCCTTATTACATGCTGCTTTTACTGCTTACTCTCAGAAATACTGGGGTAAGGACTCCTACTAAATTGCTTTTTCTTTTATGCGTGCATCAGTAGTGAAAAAGTGAGCAGCACTGACAATAGCAGCTCTCATAACCATTAGATTTGGTGCACACCTCGGAGCTAAGTCGCAGGCAGACCCTTCGGAGCAAATTGGTCCCTTTTTTTGCAGGCACCTGTCACAAGCATAATAGTTTCAATTTTTTGTAATGAAAGTTCGGCCTCTGTAGGAGAATTATCCACCAAAGTTAGTCCATATTACTCTCTTCATATATCTCAAGGAATGTTCTACATATTGAGAAATGTTATTCTATAATTAACAGTTCAACAGCAAGCAAGTGGAAAACTCTTTTCACACATAAGGACCAGACCTTTTATAAAGATAAAATATTTTGCAGGCTGAAGAAATTTTGCAGTCGTGGTGATGATCTTAGATTAAGTTAAAATGAAGGTATTTGCTTCTATTGATTGAATTCCAACATTAATTTAGACCTAATCATACTTAGATCTAATCATCTTGATCTCTGTTTCCCAATGAAGGGTGGAAAATTTCCTTAAAATCCCTTTTGCTACCCTGGATTTTATTTGGGTTGCAAACATGAGAGTCTAACCCTATAATTTTTTCAGGTGTTCTCTGATGTGAAAGTCTTTAGGGAGTGAATCACTCAACTGTGGGCATTTCCCGTTCTGCAAAGTATGAATGTATTACTAAAGCTTTTGATGCCAAGTGTTTTGAATTCACTGAGATGCAATTTTTCCAAATAGCTGCTGATGCTAATGTGTAGGAAATTTGGCTAGTGAATAAGCAATTAGGCTAGATGTGGATCATCATCATCCTGCCCCAACCTCCAGATTTTCTTAGGAAAGAGTAAAAAAGCATATCTGGGGATGTGTATCGAGGAAGGGTCTGGTCCTGTCTGCGCATAGCAAGATCTGCCCCAGCATTAGTTCTATGGTAAAGACCAAAATTCACTTAATCAATTGTTTTTAAGCAACTAGATCAATGACATTTTTGACAATGTGAATGGTTAGCATTTATATTGTTTTCACAAAAGTGGTTAACACATTGTACCACTAATTATGTGATTACAGGGGAGCTATTTATCAATTTACTTTTACAAGAACTATTTATTTTGGACTTAACCTCTCCATTTTGCTGTAGTTTGAAACAGAGACTCTCACAGAAGCAAGCTGTTAGTGGTGACTAGTTTATAGGGTTTGGGGCCCAACAAAAATACCTCATATTCATCCAAGGCCAGAGACGAGGTTTTATGAAAGTCTCCAATTTCCAAACATTAAATATGAGTTAAATTTTAGTTAGAAAGCTTCCAAATTCTTCATTCCTAAATATTCATCTTTCTTAAAAGCTGGTTTTCAGCTCATGCAAGCACATATAACTGGTGACACAGAGGAGAGGCAACTTTTGCCAAATCTACCTTAGTTCACTTCCCTCCTCATAAGGCAACCCTAGTCCTTGTTTTTTTCAGAAGCTATATGAAATAAAATAGTCAACTTTGTTTATGCTCTCTGGAATGTACTGGCTTTAAGTGGAAGGACTTTCTTATGAAGAGCAATAAGCCAAGTCCCCTTGTCTCGGGCTTAATATAAGGTCTGTACTGACTCTGGATCTCCTGATAGATCTGCTGGTGATATCATGAGGAATTTTGATGGGTGAAATACAAGTGCTGCACCAAATCTGAGCATGCACATTGCTGAAGTGGAATAAGAATGTGGAGCAATGAGAGTATTAGAGGGAACAGTTTGTACTAAACAGAATGGCAATAACCACCACAGGCTGGCCTTTTTGCAAGTTGATTCAAGGTTATATGAAATGGACTGTTCTCACCCCTAGGAACTTACGGCTCGTGCTCCCTTTCAAGGAGGCTGCAAATGCAGAATAAATGCAGAGCAACATGCCCTGGGCTTTGCCTGCAGAGGGAGGCTACATTCATATAACTTACATTTTGAAAAAGATTCCAGTTTACACCCTGCGAGGATATGGATCCTTTAATTTAAGTGTTAGATAGGTTTTTGACTGACCTTGAATAACAATGTTTGCAGTGCTTTTTATAACAGAAACACCACAAAATACTCACAAGACACCACTAGGTTTGAGCCTAGAAGAGAAGATAACAAAATTCATTCCTAGACTGATATTTGAAGAGTCTGTATTTGAATACAGCAAATTACAAAACCCTTGTACCTTCATAAGTGTTGGGAAATTTGTTCAGCTCAGGACCTAAGGGCAGTCCCCACTAAAGACTGTTTAAAAATTAGGCACCATGCCCCTAGACTGGATTCCATGTTCTGTGTTAAGTCCTAGTGTTAGCTGTGCTGGACATTGGAAGAGAAGATAAATCAAACCATCTGCTGGCGGCCTGTACAGGGAACTTCCTGCAGATGGCCAGAGGGTCATGGTGGGATCCTGTTGCCTGTTGAGGTAGGTGAATCCAACTTGCAGCTTCAAAAGGTATGTCCTTCTGCTTGGGATGCCTGATCTAGAAACCTCTTCATGGGAAATTCCTCCAGCTATTCAAAAGCAGAACACAAAGTTCAGTGTATTACTTTTATGACATATTTGCTGATAGTGTGACAACCATCTGTTTCTCTTGCAGGCTGACAGCTTGAGGGCTAATGATCTGGGGTCTTTGAAGAGGTGGAATCACTGCCATTGGTTTAAGGGGCAAATTTGGATACAGGTAAGAGATCACTGAAGTGAACATTTCAGTCTTTGTCTCTTGAAGATCACATCAGAGACATGGCTACAGCACAATGAGTCTTCAGATTCATCTGTGCACTTCAGTTTAATTTTCCCAGAGTGCCAGACAGTGATTGTGCAGACCAGGGTGTTCCACATTCAGATTTGATGTGGCATGGCACTTTTTCAGATTCAGGAGTCCCATGTAACCAAGGACAGTGAAGTCTTGAAATTACACTCTGCCCGTACTATTGAAGTTGCGACACCATCTAGAAAAACAAGATAAATTCACAAAATAAATTCAAAATTCATTGTTCCATAAAGACCAAGAAGAAACATGTTTCTACATCTCCTGTTCAAAACACATACCTCATAGTGATGATTCTTGATTTTTGTCCCCAGCCTCAGGAGCAAACACCAAAGCCCACAATTCCTCATTTGGTTGACAAGTGATCTGTATCGCTACCATGTAGAAACATACTCTCTGCTGTAAATTTCTGGATCCAACTGATCTTTCCTGCATGAAAGTCTCAACATTAGCCAAAAGTTCCAGAAGTAGAATTTTATTTCTCTCAAAATAGGTAATTAAACTGTTAAACTTGCATTTCTCACTTCCTGGGTAAATGTTGCATGATCTTCAAAAAGAAGTGGCACTCCCACCTCTTGGCATCAAGGAAGAAAAACAAAAACCAAGAAACCTGATGGCTCACAATCAGTCTTTAGAAATTCCAGTACCATGAATGTATGCTAAGTGCCTCTCAATGTCTGTTGCATTCAGTTGCTTTGAGATTATAAACTAGTGGAAAATGTGGGCTTTTTCCTCAGTTGTGACCATTTTCTCTGCTGGCAACAATAGAGAATGCACTGAATCAAAGGGATACACATATTGAGTGCATTAAACACCTTTAAGATTGAGCAATGGCTGATGAGTCTTATTTGGATCCCAATTTTTGTCTCAGAGCCTCAGTTCCACTGAGTCCTGCATTAAATGCCTTTATCCTTCCTGGATGCAGCACAAAAGCTTTAGGGAGTGCAAGTTTTTTTTTGCATGGAGCCCCTGAGGAAAAGGTGATCCTCTTTAGTCTTCGAATTCAGTACTAAGGTGTGTGTTGCCTGTTCACTTTTGTGTAAACAAAGCGTAGGTTCACTATGGCCTATAGAAATCTCAAATGTAACTTTTTTCTCCTACTCTCTTAGGGCTCAGAGACTACCAAGGGTTTTGGGATTTTGAGCTTATTTGGTACGATTTTGCTGGGGTCTTGTTACTGCTTTTGTAAAGTAGAAGTTAGTAGCTTGTAACATATCTGTTTCTGTGCATGTTAACTAGATTTTATAAAGCTAATTAATCTAATCTCAAGCACCACAAAAAGCCCACTTCTTAGCACATACTAATCTGAGATTTGGGGAAGTGGGAATGCAATGGAAAGAAAGGGCAGTTGTTACAAAAACACACAGGGACTTTCTTCTGAATAATGTTGACCTAGAAGCTGAGTACACATATTTCTTTTGTTAGGAGAAATGTTTTGAAAGGTGAACACAATGGTTCTGTATTTTCTCTGGGAAAGATTCAAGTAACAATTATATTACTACTATTGAAAATTATATGCATATATATTACAATGGAAAAAAGCATATGCAGTAGCTTGCAAATACTATTCTTGCTTTTAAAATAACTCGTAAATCTCTTCTTTCAAAACAGAGAACATACAGTTAGTCTGTCAAGTGCATTAAAGCATTAAAGGGCTATGATTGATCTTTTTGGTTGCTCTCAGATGCTAAACACTTTAGAAAACATCAAAGCAGCCAATTTTGAGTTTAATAGCTTACAGCTCAGATACGTTTTATAAAACTCTTGGCCACAGAAAAAAAAGTAGATGTTGCCTGTTGGTAAATATGCAGCAAATAATTTCAGCCTATAAAATAGAAGCATTTTATAGAAAATAGAAATATTGCCTTACTGCAATAGCTCTCTGAGTCAGAGAAGAGACTAAGGGTAGATAGGTGGCTTGTTTTTAGTGG
Source organism: Penelope pileata (assembly GCA_013396635.1). Lineage (NCBI taxonomy): Eukaryota > Metazoa > Chordata > Aves > Galliformes > Cracidae > Penelope > Penelope pileata. The sequence continues at coordinate 104,807 of WBMW01004354.1, read as the reverse complement.
CTCAGTTTGAACATCCCTGATGTTTACATTGTTCGCCATCCATTCATTTCTATCACTAAATTAAAATTCACTTGAGTATGGAGGTCAGTCTCTCAAAAGGATTTCTAGGATGGAAATCCATAAAACCATGTGCCAGAGAATCAGCTCTGATGCAGTTTTCCAACAGCTCATGGATGGGCACTCTAGAGAGAAGGAACCCCTGTGGCTGGCAGTCCTTCTGCTGGCAGGGCAGCCCAGTTGGCAACACTGGCGGCAGAGCTGATGAGCTGTGCTGCTCCACACAGCCAGGCCACTGGTGTTGGCAGGAACTGAGGGAACTGGACTTCCAGGCCCACCGCAGCATCATGCAGAGTGCCTCCTTTCTTGGTTATGGGGGAAGAACAGGAAGAGTTAATTTTAGCCTAACGTGCAAAACATTTCTTTTTGTGCAGCACATGAAGCATGAACTCAGTGGGAGGTCCATGAAACAAGAGTTTCCCTGAGTTTTCTCTGTCCCATTAGCATTCTGGTCATATTTTAGGACAACATAAGCAGACTTAGAGCTTTAGAAACGCTGTTTTGCTCACATCTAAATCTGCCCCACAGCTGAGCCGTGTGTGTGAGGGGGTGATGTTCCACCCCAAGGCTGGGGTATTTTAATTTCCCAGCTGTGTGTTTTCTATTTAATCATTCTTTTTTCCCCTCCCCACCCTGAGAAATCAAAAAGGAAAATTAAAGGCAGTGAATTCAGTTCCAGATAAACTTCTACCAAGCCATTTCCCAGCCTGTGTTCATCGCTACTGTTTTCTTTTTTAAAATAAATACTATTACCACTAACTTGAAGACCTGTATTTTTCATGTCTGCTCATGAAAAAGGCCACAAGAAGCTTCATTGACCTCCTCTTGCTTCCTCAGTGTAGAGGGCAGAAGAGCAGAGCCTGTTATTTCCTTCACCAGAAGCAGAACCATGCTGTGGTGTCACTGCAGGAGCTCTGCCAAGATGAGTTCTGTACCTGGCAGAGCTGGGGTCCATGAGCAGGTAAGGACATGCTTGAAGAGACTCTTGTAATTGAAGCCACTTGGCCTCAATGCAGGTGACCACTACTGTGGGTTCTTTTTAAATATTGAATTATTCCTCAGTTCTATAGTGATTAACATTTTCTATTATTTTTCACTTTTCAGTTTATGAATGCTCCAGAATATATATCACATTGACTAAACCGATTAACTGACTTAAGAAACTGAGGTTTTCTGCTGTTGTGATTAGAATGCACAAAATGTTAGTGTATGACAGAAACAGTTTATTTTGTTTAATTGTTTTAGTACCTAACCTGAACGAATTTTCAAGTTGGATAGTTATTCTTCTCTTTCATGAAAAACTACTGATGCAACCATGTTTGCACTAAGCAGAAAATAAAATATAAAGAACTGATTTGAGTTTATGCCCTCTAGAACCACAATTATATTTACTAAACTAGAAATTGATTTTGAAACCAAATCACAGGTTTTAATAATTCTCAGTACTCCTGTCAGGTTGCTGCTCTGTGTAGGGAGTGTTGTTACTACTTTACGTCCCTTCGTTCAAGGTAAAAGAGCCTTAAACATGGATCAGAAATTCATCTGGCTGTGAAGGCTTGTTCTGTACCTTCCCAAAGTTTGTGAGCATTTAGATCTTGGATCTTGATTTTGATCAGACTTGTTCTTTGATATCCTTGAATGAAAGGTGGCCTATAAATGTGAAGGGCAAATTCTTCTGCCTTGGTTACCTTGGTTACACTGTTACCAAATTACTGCCAATGTGGTTGCATGCTGTAATGGTGGAAAATTTGGCCTGGAATGTTTATTAGCAGCATTATAAAGAAAAGAAACCTACTGAAGAGGAGAGACACAAAACTGCAAATGGTCAGGCAGCAAGCCTCTTGCTAACTCTACTTGCCAAACTGATGATTTACTCCCGCATTAATGTTTTATACAACCAAGCCAAATTCACTGTATAAAACATTTTATTGCAGCAGCCCTGCCTCCCTTGCCCTTTGCCTTTTCCAACAGATTGAAGGGTACATATAAACTGCTGACAGAACCGAACTTGTGCAGCCATCTGTGTTCAGTATCCCTCCAGGCTTAGTTAGTTACTGCATGAAGAGCAAAGAAAAACAGTGAGGACAGAGCAGTTTTATTTGCAAAATATCTAGGGGTATTATGGCAGACCTATGGGTCTGCACTATACCTTTCTAATAGTAAACAATGCAAGTGGAAAGTAAAAAGGTTTAATGCATTAATTATGGGTTGGCAATGTACAGATATGTGGTGCCTATTCTCTGGCTGGCATTGCATGGAATCAGCTTTGAGTCCCTACTAAAACAAAAAAGTGGAAAGTCAAACAACAGTCATGTCAAATTAAACCTTTTTTTGTTTGATTTTTCCAAGTGATTCATTTAGCTGTTTGGCAGAATGTCAAGCTGATAGCTAACAATAGTTCATTTATTAAATGTTGCTTTCAGTACCCTGTAGTCACTCGACTGTATCTGAACTTATCTTCCATCATTCTCTTTGAGCTGTGAAGACAGGGTAGGAAACTATAGTAGGTCAGGTGTACATGAAGGTGCAGCTCACATGGTGGGGTGGTTTGTGCTTCATGAACCATGGAGTTGGGAAGGGATTTTGAAGAACAGTTCAAGCTTACTTTTCATCTGAAAAGGGTATAAATCCGATATCACAATGTTCCATGTTTCCTGAGTCTCAACATTGAAAAAATAAAAGAGCTCAGTTCATAAAGTAAAAAACCTTGCAGTGTGTATTGTTGTGATGCATTATTTGCTCTTGAGAGCAAATAATGAAAATGAGATCTCTCCTGACTACATTTTCTCACCAGTTATAAAAGTTTGTGGAGGGTGAAGAGCAGTGCTCTTGGCGATTTTCACGTAATAGAGTTTTCTTCAATAGAGTTGAAAAAATAAGTCTGATTAGAATTAGCAAACAGCTCTGCAGTTCTGCACAAACAGGAGTAAATCTAATCATAACCGCTTTTTAGTAATGGTTCTGTTGGGCTTACAGAAATAAAGTTAAGCAAAGGATATTGTTATCAAGAAAGTCAGTAGATGCAAAGCTAATAATCAGAGAGGAAGCAGATCAGTTGTGTAAGAAGATAGTATTTACAGCAAGTTCGAGTGTTGATAACAAAGTTTTTTCTGTTCTCTTTCATGGAATTTTTGTGACTGTTGCATTGTGTTTAATCAAGGAGCTCTGGCATATGTTGTCCACCAAATGAAAGCAAATGTAATGTATGATAGTTCTCTGGCCCTTAAAAATTCTGTATAATGCAGCATAACTGTGTGCAAAAACACTACAGAGAAGGAGAAAATATGTGCAGCCCACTCATGGAAGACATCAATTGATGTGAAGACATCAATATGTGATTTTTGTTTGTTTATTGTAAAGAACCAGGTAATTTTCACGGAATCATAGAATGGTTTGGGTTGTAAGGGACCTCAAAGATTGCCTAGTTCCAACATCCCTGCCATGGGTGCCTTCCACTTTGCCAGGTTGCCCAAAACCCCATCCAACCTGGCAATGAACATTTCCATGGATGGGACATCCACATCTTCTCTGGGCAGCCTGTTCCTGTGCCTCACTGCCCTCATAGTGAAGAATTGGCCTGTAGTTTCCCAGATCTTCCTTTTTTATCATTTTAAAAATTGGGATTATATTTCCCCTTTTCCATTCAGTGGGAACTTCACCAGACTACCATGACATCTCAGATGTGATGGATAGTGGCTTCACAACTTTATCACCCTCAGGACCCATGGATGTATTTTATTAGGTCCCATGTGGCTGCACATCTTCAGGCTCCTTAGATAGCTTGAAGCTGAATCTATGGTGGGCAGTTCTTCATTCTCACAGCCTCTGCCTTTATCTTCTGCAACTTGGGCAGTGCTGGAGCACTTGAGGTGAAGACTGTGGCAAAAAAGCCATCGAGTAAATCAGCCTTCTCCATGTCTTGGGTAATCATAGAATCATAGAATAGTTCAGGTTGGAAGGGACCTTAGAGATCATCTTATTCCAACACCCCTGCCATGGGCAAGGACACCTCCCACTAGACCAGGTTGCTCAAAGCCCCATCCAGCCTGGCTTTGAATATTTCCAGGGAGGGGGCATCAACGACTTCTCTGGGCAACCTGTTCCAGTGTCTCACCACCCTCACAGTGAAGAATTTCTTCCTTAGATCTAGTCTAAATCTACCCTCTTCCAGTTTATAACCATTACCCCTTGTCCTGTCGTTATCTGTCCTTGTAAAGAGCCCCTCCCCAGCTTTCCTGCAGGCCCCTTTCAGGTACTGGAAGGCTGCTATCAGGTCCCCCTGCAGCCTTCTCTTCTCCAGGCTGAAGAGTCCCAACTCTCTCAGCCTGTCCTCGTAGGGGAGGTGCTCCAGCCCTCTGATCATCCTCGTGGCCCTCCTCTGGACCCGCTCCAACAGCTCCACATCCTTCTTGTGTTGGGGGCCCCAGAACTGGACACAATACTCCAGGTGAGGTCTCACGAGAGCAGAGTAGAGGGGCAGAATCACCTCCCTCGACCTGCTGGCCACGCTTCTCTTGATGCAGCCCAGGATGCGGTTGGCCTTCTGGGCTGCAAGCGCACACTGCCGGCTCATGTTGAGTTTCTCGTCAACACACACCCCCAAGTCCCTCTCCTCAGGGCTACTCGCAAGACATTCTCCGCCCAGCCTGTATGTGTGCTTGGGATTGCTCCGACCCAGGTGCAGGACCTTGCACTTGGCTTTGTTGAACTTCATGAGGTTGGCATGGGCCCACCTCTCAAGCCTGTCCAGGTCCCTCTGGATGGCATCCCTTCCCTCTGGCGTGTCGACTGCACCACACAGCTTGGCATCATCTGCAAACTTGCTGAGGGTGCATTCGATCCCACTGTCCATGTCACCGACAAAGATGTTAAACAGCACTGGTCCCAGTACCGATCCCTGAGGAACACCACTCGTCACTGGTCTCCATTCAGACACTGAGCCATTGACCGCCACTCTCTGAGTGCGGCCATCCAGCCAGTTCCTTATCCAGTGAGTGGTTCGTCCGTCAAACCCATATTTATCCAGTTTATCAACCAGGATGTTGTGCGGGACAGTGTCAAATGCCTTGCACAAGTCCAGGTAGATGACATCGGTTGCTCTCCCTTTATCCACTGTTGCTGTGACTCCATCATCCACCATAATCAGGTATCTATTTCCTTCAGAAGAAGGCCTACATTCTCCCTAGCCTTCTTTTTATCACAGCTGTACCTGTAGAAGCTTTTCTTGTTGCTCTTGATGTCCCTGGCCAGGTTTAACTCTATCAGTGCTTTAGCTTTCCAAACCTGACCACTGGATGCTCAGACAATATCTCTATATTCTTCCCAGATTACCTGTTCTTAATCACACTCTCTGTAGGGCTTTTTTTTTTTTTTTTGGTGTGTGTATGTGTGTGTGTGTGTCATTACGCCTCCTGGTGTTTTTAACTGATTTCTTCTTCTTTGGGATTCATTGTTCCTGAACTTGGTGGAGGTGATTCTTGAGTTTTTTGATTTTCAATTTCAGTTTTTACATTTTTAAACTAAACTTTTCCATGCTCAAAAAAATTGAATATGTGATAAAATATTTTTACCCACATGAACCAAAGATTATCTACTAAAGAAACCTATTCAGCTCTGGTGAGGACTAAATATGTTTGCAAGAGAGAACTTTCCTCAAAAGCCCAGTAGCTCTTTTCCCTCTGTTCTTGTATGCATGCTCCATCTATGCCAAAAACTCTTGTGCTTGTTATTTCTAGTTTTGTTCGAGTCTTCTACCAAAGGAGGCTATTTTAGAACAATTCTCAAATAATGATTTTCTTAAACAGGCTGTGATTCAACTAATATTTATGAAAATATAACCATTCTGATAGAACAAAAACATTTTTTCATGCAGTGTGCGCTTGCAGCCCAGAAGGCCAACCGCATCCTGGGCTGCATCAAGAGAAGTGTGGCCAGCAGGTCGAGGGAGGTGATTCTGCCCCTCTACTCTGCTCTCGTGAGACCTCACCTGGAGTACTGTGTCCAGTTCTGGGGCCCCCAACACAAGANATGAAGTGTGTAGAACTATTGCTAACTAGAAGGAATCTATAAAAAGAGGAAAGGTGAACTGGATTCTTCTGCTTAATCACGTGATTTTTCCTTTCTGAATTACATTTAATTATCATTTTGATTATTCCTTGTTATTATCACTTTAATATGTTGAGGAAGATTTTTGTTTTCCGTCATCTTGGTGAGCCAAGCCAGTGGGAATTTTTGGTAAGTATGGATCTCTATCTTGTCAGGAGCGGATTCCAATCAAAAGGAACACTTCAGTCAATGGTGTAAAGAAATAATCTATACTCAAGAAAAGTTCATGTTGTAGAAAAAATATAATGGCCAAAACTAATATTCTGTTTATATAGTATGCATTTTCTGGTGGTTTTTGGAGTGTTATGAAGTATAATGGAGAAAAATAGATTCTGAATGCGTAATACTCACCACTATATGGCAAAGACATCACAAGTACTTAGATGAGAGTGCCAAAAAGGCTGCTGGTATTGAGCATGCACCCTTCATGGAGAGGATTAAAAATTACATTGCTATAATAGTGACCCACACTACTAAGAACTTTAAAATAGAAAGACATTTATGAAAGGTAAAATCAATACTGAGTCGTTTAGGATTAACATAAAGACAATGTGAAAAACCATAAAACAGCATAATCTTACTGTTATTTATTATCAACATTATTTATATTACAACAGTAGTGATGTAGATGTTATACACATAGATGAATAAATACCATTTTTTCCTCAAATTTAAATCTAAATGCCTACGTACAAAAAAGCAACACCACAGGAAGGGAGGTACCAGGATTTTCATGCCAATGTGAAAACGTGTGTGTGGTGCTGGTGATGTTGGCTTGGGGATTACAGGACATTTTATATTGTTGAAATGTATACCATGAAAATAAAACGTAGAAGGTAAAATCCAGTCATGGGACTGAGTCTTGCCTCTGACGTCAAAAGGACCATGGTTTCATTCAGGTAGGTGGTTCTGTCAAAGTACAAAAAAGCATATGCTTGGGGAGAATATTAGTCAATAACCAAGAGGGAAGCATTAAAATTTTATAGTTAATGTTTTTTTGAAAGCCATTTTAGCTATGGAAAAAACCCATAAGTCAGTATCAAGGTTATGCTTAGCCATCATGGCCTCAAACTTTTTTTACATTTCACAGTGAAACAGATGTGGAGAAGATAAAGTCAGCTCTTGGGCTGAAATTGCTTCTATTAGATGAAGGGAAGAGAGAGGTCACATTATAGACTGGAATCTTTCCCCAAAATCTGTGAGTTTTAGGTTCCACAGACTTCACATATAAGCATGGAAAAGTGGCTAAAGAGTGTAATTGCTCGAAGGAGGCAGCTTCTAGGGTGGAACACAGGTTAGAACACATACCCTTTGTTTCATGCAATGTGATATTTCCCGGACACCACTATAATCAAAAAGCTTAGATAGCTGAAGAAAAGTCAGCCATCTCCCAGGCAGCCTGGATTTTTTTCATATTTCCCACAGTTTCAAATAAAAGTGAAAGGAATTGTTTTTACCCACACTTGCAGAAAATAAAATATATCTGCTCATTGAAATCACCTGGTTCATTGCCTATATTAGGTAAAGGTATTGATATGAAATGCGTCATGATATTTTTATTATGCAAAAATATTTTGGGAAACTGTTCTGAAGATAGAATTAAATCTCTGAGATGTTGCAGCACAGCCATTTCCTCACCAACAATTTCTGCCACAAATTCTGAGGGCACTAGAAAGGCCATTAGGCAACAAGTAGTTAGGGCAGCCTCTGTTTAAGGAAGATACAGAAAGTAACCTCAGACCTAGCAATTAGAAGTTCAGTTAGGATTAAGTGAAAGGGTGCACAGACAAAGATCTGCAAGTGGATTTTGAATTTCAAAAGCACAGACTATACTAGTTTAAGTATATTGATACATGCCTTTGATAAATAGTAACAGCTTTACGAGCAACCACTTGTCAGTTGAGGCACAGGAATCGTCCATAAAAAAACCCTCAGTTGTCAAAAAACGTGTTAGCTCAAACCTCTCTGAAAGCAGTCAACTGCCTTGCGCTTAACCACAGAATGGGCACGGACAGACACAGTGAAACAGCTGACAAACTTCTGGTTAAGATGATGATAACTGCAGCAATTCGTCACTGCGCTGATGCAGTAAACACAAGGGTAAAGATACCTAGGAACAAAGAAGCTGAAGAAGTAAAGTAAGAAGACGACTGGTAAAGAGGTTAAAGAAACCATGCCTATCAGCTCAAAAGAAAAGAATCATTTGCTCTGCTCTGTGAAAAGTTGAAGACTTAGGAGAAAACTGAAGTGCAAATTGGAATGAGATAATGGAAAATAACTACAAGAGAAGTAAAAACAAAGTCAGAGGTGATCCTGCCAAGGTGTAACAGACTCAACAGTGGCCAACTTCTTTCAGAATTTGCACTAAAATACAGGTCCAATAGCAACTATTTCAAATCAAGCCCACTGAATTAGTGACTGTACTAGATTTGAAGACAAGCGTTTATGTTAGGAGAGGAAATCAATGTAAGCAATTGCAGATTGTGAGTCTGGCTCAGTGGTACATGTAGCTCTAAAACAGGCTTTGAAGGGAAAGACCACTAAGGCTCCAGATAAAAGGGAAGTGAAATATTGGTTTACCAAAGCAGGATGTGCTGAACTAACTTCATTCAAATCTTTTTTCTTTAAATAGTATGGCTTCATGTTCTAGAGAAAGGAAATGAAGGGGATATATTCTGCCTGTCCTTCCACAATTCAGTCATTATGTTGTTGAAAAGAAAATTACTTATGTGCTTGGAGAAAGTGGAGTTTGCAACTGTAAGATGACCAAGATAAAGGACTTAAGGCAATATTGAAAAAGGAACCATTAGGCTGTGAGAAAGGTAGTCAAGGCTGATTTTTAAGAAGCTGTATTAGGAGAAATCTCTTCACTGATCATCTTAAAATAAATGAGATTGAAACTTCCTGATAGAATTGAGAAACAGAATACTGAGAAAACTCAGGATATCCAATGAAAAGAGATGCATCACCTTAAGGAGTTGAGAACTAGACATGAGATTCCGCAGCATGAACTGCAAAGCATTACAACAAAGTATAATAGAGAAAATATTAATTCTTGATATGAGTTGAGAACTCATCAGCCGGAAATAGAGATTACGACAGTCCTGATTTCTATTTATCAATACACAGAAGGGCTAGGAAACTCAGTTCACTGCTTTAAATACGTCATTTGGGTCTCATTATGCTTACCTCTGCTGTGCTAAATATCAATTTGTTACCAAAAATCTCTTTTTTCCCACGTGGCTACTGGTAGAATATGATCCAGACACAGTATTAACTGAACGAATAGAACTTCTGCCACCCTCTCTCACTGCAAAATAATTATTTCCAGAACAATAGCTATTCTTGTAGTTCCTTTCTAAGTTCCTGCTACTTTAGAAGTGCAGACAGCAAAGCATTTCAGCAATGATCTCATTAATACCATATTACTAAGTAATTACCACTCCTGACGTTGTTGTACATCCCTCTATTCAAGGATTATATTCTCCTTCTAGTACCATATTGAAAACAGATGTTAGTTAATAATCTTGATTTTCAGAAGTTTTCCAGTTGAGCTGTTTTGTAGAATACTATTCCCATTCTGAATTTGGCTTATGGTCTTCATTCCGATCTATCTCTATCCTCATGTTTGGTCCTATTAAAAAACTCGATTATTTACCAAGCAGTAAAGATTAGCCTGTATAGATGGACTTGACCTACTGCCACATATTATTTCCTTAATTAGTAAAAAGTTATCTGACAGTAGGTGTGATAAATAAAATACCACCTTAGATGCAGAGAGATTTTTCTTGGCTTTATTAGAAAATGACCCTAAAAGTGATAAAGTGTTGATCACTGTTTACAGAGTTTGGTTTTATTTTTTGATCAAACAATTAGATAATTTTTTTTTAATATCTTTATGTAGCAATTAACAATATGTATTTATGAATGCCTTTTAGATGGGTATATATAGGACATATCTGACTACGTCTTCATATATTTTATGCATGCATAATTAAAAAATTAATATTGAAGTTCGTAAATCCTCACATATTTATCCCAGTATAAAGAACGAAGATTAGGATAAGTTGATCTTGCTTATCAATAAATGCCTTGTATTATGTATGATAAGCCTCAATAATAAATTTAATAAGTTCTTCACATAACATTAATTTACTGTATTCATTTGTTGATTGAAATACATATAGGGAGTTGCTATGAACTAGTGCTATTTAGGCCAGAATAGGAAGGAACATGTGTCACGTACAAACAGAAATCTTGCCTTCAAAATTAAATCCTATATATTTAACATGATTGTAAAAGCTCTTTTATGATATGGCATTGCAACCTGAAGACATACCAAGATACTGCTATCATCTGAGCTCCACTTCTTTATGAAGGGTAACTCTGGCTAACTCTGCACAGGCAGGCGCAGTTAAACCAGTGGTCAAAAACAATCATGAATGGAAGTCTCTGGAGATGGACGAAATGGAAAGTGAGAGGAAGCCAAAACATAACTGGCAGCATAACAAGGCAAGAATGTAGGACTGGAATGTCTTTTGCCATGCTGTCCAGTGTAGCCCAGAAGAGTAGACACCTTTGCTGTTAGTTGCTCCAAAGGGGAATGGAAATGAGCTGAGCCAGGTAGCAGGGGTAGAGCCAATCGATAGTTTATAGTCTCCTTGCTGATGGAAGAAACAACACAATTTTCTCTGCCCAGATGTTCGCTACTGCTCCAACTTCTCATACAGAGAATATAAGCAATAAGGCTGGGGCTGTCCTATCGCCCCCTGCAAGTGAGGGGACATAGCAGTCTGCTTCATCTGTGCCTAAAACCAATGCTTCTTCTAGGCAAGCAGCATCAATTTAAGCAAAAGACACCATGGGTTACACACAAATGGGGGAAATGACCAATAAAAGGGCATCTGGAAAAAAAAAGACTGTCACATAGAAATCAGGGAGAGCTTATCTTCCACACTGGACATGAAGGCGTAGCAAACCCACCAGCTTACTGTCAGCCAAGTGCTACACTGTTGTCTTTGTGGTCCAGCATCTATACATTTCTGCCTGAATACATTGCTTCATATCACCACGGAAAAACAGTGAAATTCGTAGACAAATAAAATATGGTATCCTTTTGGACACCAAACGGGGGCTATAAGACATGGTATGGGTTAGATGCTTCACTTGTAGGCATATAGTGCATGATTGAGGGACTCAAAGTCTCTGATTCCAAAGTCTCTGATCAGCAAACTGATTCTGGAAAAACAATACAACCTTCCTGTGCAATTAAAGTGAGACGCAGCAAAGGCTTTACTTCAGAATAACAGATTTACTGACATTATACACTGTGAGAGTTACGCATTAGTCATGCAGTTCAAAAACTGCATTAGTGCCCAAAAAGTCCTTTGGAAATAATTTGCCATGTTAAATATAAAACTGATAAGCAGTTTGTTACTGTCAGTCATTCAATACAGACATCCTTGAGTATAATGTAAATCTCCCGAGGGACGTATTTTTGACAAAATATATGTGCAATGTGTTCATTTCTGAGTATCACTATAAACTAGGCATGTCCAACTTACAGCCCGTGCGCTGTGTGCAGCCCAGTGCAGCGCATACCATGGCCCATCCCGGGCTGCCGAGCCATCACAGTGGCTGCTCTTCCCTGCTGAGCAGCCTGGCCTGGCCCCAGGCATGCACCCATTGCTCAGCAACAACCAAACATCGGTGTGTGGTTAGCATTGTCTGAGCTGAACCCATGACAAGGGGAGAGTGCAGTGCAGTGCTAACTCAAGTTATGGCAAATAATTTTATGCATTTCAGTACATTGGCTAAACATAGTCTTGTGCGTAGTGAAAAACATGCAGCCTTGCTTTCTGTTTTGATAAAGAAATTTGAGAATAGGTTTCAAGATTGCCAAAAAAATAATCGATTTTTTGGTATATTTGTGACTCCATTTTCAGTCGACATAAATCCATTACTTATGAATTTTCAAATGGAATGTATAGAGCTGCAATCAGATATTCAACGCAAAGAAAAATGTGATCATGTCTCTCCACTAGACTTCTTTAAGACCTCTCTTACCAAAGAAAAGCATCCATTGCTTCACAATCACACCTTATTCACATCATTGCTTTTTGGCAGCACACACATCTGTGAACAACTATTTTCAAGGATGAAGCACAGGAAGAGTAAAAGTTCATCAAAAATCTCTGACAATCACTCTGAGAACTCACTAAGAATTGCAACCACTTCCATCAAACTAGACTGATGCATTAGTTTCATGAAAACAAGGTAAAATATTCCACTAGTTTTATAGTTCTGTTACTCTTTCTTTATGTTTTGATAGAAATTATTTAAATAGAGAAGTTTTGTTAGCTATATACATTAACTATATTATATATTTGACATGTGGCCCAAGACAATTCCTCTTCGCTCAATGCAGCCCAGGCAAGCCAGAAGATTGGACTCCCTGCTGTAAACCATCCGCAGAGGGAACACTTCATGGAACTTTCCACTGCACATTGCTTTCCTACCCTCTTGATGAGTTCTTTTATGTCGTTATGGCTCAGTGGCTGTTAGGTGAGGAAACTGGGTACAATGCTGTTGCTGTAATTAGACTATGGCGATCAGTCAATGGAAATTGCCCTGCTTTTCTTGCACCACTTCGCTCAGCTTCCTGTTTGAGCTTGTAAGTCTTTTCTGTCAGCTGCTGTTCTCCATCTTTCCATGCACTTTAAAAGTTGAGGTTGAGATGGGGATTAGTATCACCAAAACTGCCTGGGTATACAGAGCTTCTCTTTTTTTTTTTCCTTCAAGAAATGCCGCATTTTGCTAAGAAAACTTTGAATAGATTCTGCCGGACAGATTCTTTGTATTTGGCTAAATTCTGCTGTTCATACTGAGGATAATCTGCACTAATGAGGATAAAATCTCACCCACTCTATGATTCCTTGGCCAGGAATCACTTCCTCTTCTGTAATTCTTAGGAATAAGAGAATATTTTGAGCTAGTTGCCATTATGTGATTGAGACTAACAGATTAAACTGCTTTGCTGCTCAAAAGAGCTTAAGTCTGTCTTTTAAATTATACTTGTAATTTTGCACTTGCCTCTTCTTGTGCCAGCTCTTCATATTCCTGACTTTTTTCTCCATCTTTCTTATTGAAGCCAAATCCAATTGAACATTTCAGAATAAGCCCTGGTATTTTCAAACTTCATGTTTAAACACACATGAATCATGGTTTATCAAATAGAGCAGCTGGATGTGACACCACAAACTGTGCATATCTGACTGAAGGTCAAACCTGGAGACCCAGAGGACTGCATTTCTATCAACAGATTTTATGCAACAACATTTTTCATTGGAGGAAATTGTGCTTATTCAATGCCTTAAAAAAAACATGTGAGACAGGGGGCTAAAAGAACCATTAAGCAATTTTGTCTACAAATGACTTTTGTGCTAAGAGCTGAGAGGATTAAGCCCTTTGGCAAAAGCCATTTCTACTGGCACAACTTTTTAAGTACAGACTGTAAAACAAGAAAATATTTTTTAAAAATAGAGCATGGAGCTGCTGTGCAGTGCTTGTAAATCATATGTATCAAAGAGAACCTGTTCAGCTGCCAATAATCTGAGCACAGAGATAACTCAAAGACGGATGTCTGCAATTTTTAAATATATAACATTTTAAATAAGATTCCAGTTTGTAATTCACAAATGTGTGTGAAGAAAAGTATTATTATTATTCCTGGAACTAACAAAAAAAATGAAAATTTTTTTTTTAAGTCTTGTACAGCACTTGCTATCAATATTTTAAGTAAATCAAGGAAGCAAGCCACAGTCTTCGATGGTCATCCAACATAATTTCACCGCAAAGTGCTTTCACAGTTGTTAATGTTTCTAATCAAAGTTTGTCAAGTGATGCTGCCCCATACAGTTGGAAAGAGCTCCCTCACAAAACTTGAAAAATCAACCTTCTTTTTAATCTTTCACGACTCTCTCAAAATTTGCACTTGTCTGATAAAACATGGACAGACTGCTTGTGCGCTGGAACCATAACTGCACAGCAGACAGAAGTCTGTTTCACTTTTGATTTCTGAATGATTTTTGATTGATTTTGTTTCACTCTGAAATATTGTCTAGCCTTTTGTCATCTCACACTTTTTTTCTTCTTTTGGAGTAAGTTTTTTGGAAGAGAGAGTATCTTTCTGCTTTGTGGTCTACAGCTGTGCCCCATGACTAGGACTCTAACTTGCGAAGTTAGTGCAAGTGAATTAATAATGATCTTTCACCCCTTCTGTACAAACGGTTCCTTCAGTAAATACTGCCCTTTTCACATATGCTACATTTTTTATTTTTCTTTGCCAGTGATGCTTCAGGTGGTATACTGAAATAATATTTTATTTTCCTGAAAGATAAGTAACTGAGATTCTGCAAAGCATATAAGCAGACTCAACTTCAAACATTTAAACCACATCACTGCTAGGAAACAGTCCAATATGAGGCTTCAGAGCATAGTTATGTACTGTGCTAAGCAGTGATAACAGACTTTTCGTTAAAATTCATTATGAGCTTCAGGATTTGATGCCCTGAGTTCTTTCTATTCTTAAAATATATAAAATCTTGGGATGTAAAAGTGTGCTGTTAATTCAGGCCCCTTACCTGCAAGATCTTACGCGATAGTTTCTGTGTAGGTACATTTTTCATTGTGCATGATGAATGAAGACAGCACTGACTTTCGGTTAACAAAGGAAAATAACTCAAGACAAAATTGCTGTGTAACTCTCCTGCCTGTTTCTAGAGCCTACGGAACATGAGAACAAAATATAGACAGTTTGCTTACTCTTTCAGAAACTGCCTGAGAATGCTGTGAGGGTGAAGTCTCTGGACTTCAGGGATCTTGAAAAGAATTTGCTTCTTCAGATATTTCTCAGTGTAGGTCCCCTGAGAGAGGAATGAGACAAGAGACTATCACACTTCATGTATTGCTGAAGAATTTTTCTGAACTACCTCTGTGAAGTCTTGTTGGCTTGTGCTCTCGCCTCATTGGTGTCATACAATCAATTACGCAGTCTGGAGCATTCTATACACTTCATAAAATATTTTTTATTTTTCTTCTTTCTTTGCTTAGAACACAGTTCTGGACCATAAAGTAGAATGAGGTAAAGTGAATACTTGAAATTGTCCATCACATATTTATAAAACAGTGAGCTGTATTTCCAGTTTCTTTCAACAGTTGGAGAAAAAAAAAATAATCTCATATTAATGAAATCCTGAAGTGTGCATCACAAGACTGATTAGTTTTCCTGATCATAAACCTCAATAGCAAAATTATGTCCTCAGGGAGGCAGTCAATGTCCTCATGCAGGGCAAAATCCCAAATATCATTCAGATGTAGTCAGATCTGATTAGCCTAGGTGAATGGTATACTCATTTTATATTTAGATTACAACATTAATAAAAAATGTATGAAGGCAAAAGATTGAGAAGAAGAGTCTGCAGGCAAGTTTCGCAGAACGTAATTGAAGTATTCAAAACACACCCAAATCCTTGCATAGGTTATGGGCTTTTAAAATTAAACATATGACAGCCTCCCGTTAGGAAAATGAAAGCCCTAAAAAGTGTATAAAAACGTGAACAGTTCCTTTGATTTAGAGAACGGATCGATACTTTTGCAAGCCTGACCAATGCCTTGCAAACCTTTGCAAACTTTAGTGATCATTATCATTGATGCGAAAGAAATAAATACTGAAAATAGCTTTTGTACAAATTTTAATGTACAGATTTTAGTTGTCCATGAAAGACAGTTCCCACGGAAGACAGTTCCCAGGACAACATAGAGAGGGGAAAAATCTAGGAGAACTAGATAAGAGGGCTTTCTTGTGTGTGAGGATTCTTTTCCCTTTTCATGGGGGAATGGACTGAAGCCAATTGTATAAGGGTCCAGCACTTTGCTCACAACAACCCCGTGCAACACTATAGGCCTTAGGCTGGAAAGCTGCATGAAGGAAAAGGATCTGGGGGTGCTGGTCAACAGCTGGCTGAACATGAGCCAGCAGTGTGCCCAGGTGTCCAAGAAGACCAACGGCATCTTGGCTTGTATCAGAAACAGTGTAGTCAGCAGGAGCAGTGAGGTGATCATCCTCCTGCGCTCAGCTCTGGTGAGGCTGCACCTCAAGTACTGTGTTCAGTCATGGGCCCCTCACTACAAGAAAGACAACGAGGAACGAGCCTGTCCAAAGAAGGGCAACAAAACTGTGAAGGGTCTGGAGCACAAGTCTTATGGGGAGCAGCTGAGGGAGCTGGGCTTGTTTAGCCTGGAGAAGAGGAGGCTCGGGTGAGACTTATTACTCTCCAATTTCCTGAAAGGAGGTTGTGGTGAGATGGGGTTCGGCCTCTTCTCCCAGGTAACTGTGATAGGACGAGAGAGAACAGCCTTAAGTTGTGCCAGGGAAGGTTCAAGTTGCATATTAGGAAAAATTTCTACTCTGAAAGAGGGTTCAGGCACTGGAATGGGCTGCCCAGGGAAGTGATGGAGTCACTGTCCCTGGAAGTGTTCAAGTAATGTGTAGATGTGGCACTTAAGGACATGGCTTAGTGGGCATGGTGGTGATGGGTTGATGGTTGGACTAGATGATCTTACAGGTCTTTTCCAACCTTAATTATTCTACAATTCTATCATGCTATCATTATCAGAGGAGATGTGGAATTTTAAAAGTCAAATGGTCAAAGAAGAAAGCCTTGGTAATGTACAATACAGAAAACTTTTCAATGGAAGTTTAATTAGGAAGTCAGGAGACACTTTGTGCTGCTGATATCACCAATGAAAGCATACTGCCTGATGTTTTTGTAGTTTATTTCATTGTGGATCAAACAATCCTATTTCCCCGTGACTTCAAGAGACGTCTAGGTTTTCCTGGAACTGAAAAGGTAAAGATTTATTTTGTATTGATTTTGCTCAGATTTTGAATGTTTCCAGTCAAATTCTGCTGGGTTTACTTGGAAAAAGTAGCTTCATTTTAGATACGGTTGGCTTTGGTCCTGTTTCTGCTGTATTAGAAAAGGGTGCAAGATGACCAGTAGAAAATTACTTAGTAGTCATTTTGCATCATTTTCATAAGTGTTTATATTTCTCTTTCATTCTGTTATCCATCATCAGCATGTATTATTGCATAAGGATACTTGGAGTTCATCCAAATATATGTTCACATAAGCTGGGCTATTGTAAGACAAAAAACTGAAGATGCTCTTCAGCACTGAAGAGAAGGTGTGAATGGAGGAGCGTAGCTCTGGAATATAAAGGTATGGGAACTCTCCTGGAGGAAAGTATAAGGTTAGAGGATGTTCTGAGCATCCATGAAAGTTTCATAGAGCAATATAAAGAAACAGTCCAAGGAGAAAAATGAAGGATTCCTTCACAGCGGAGAAAAGGTGAGGCAGATATTCATCACTAGGGCACAGGTGCATGGATCAGACTGTACAGAGTGAATGTTCAGTCACTAAAAAGATGACTACAAGGCTCTGAATCCCGAGGTAAACCTCTTGCTGCATATCTCATTCTGTCTGTGTTTTTCTGGTAGCTTAGACCTGAATTCTGAGAACCACTCAGAAAAGTACTCAAAATTTATTTCCTTAAGGCATGTACTGTACAGGAAAGCCTATTCTCTTAGTGGCCATTTCTGTGCTGTGGTAACTGTTTTGGGGAATAAAATGATGGTGTTGTGAACCAGGTCCATCATTAGCACATGTAGTTAGCTTATTAGACAGCATCTTGAAACAAATTTCACATTATTTTTGTTAATATTTTTACTTGATTTCTAGTTTTATGTATGGCAATCCATGGAAGGCAGCTAAAGGTCATTTTTGTTGTATTTCACATTTAAGGGCCTGCTCTTACAGGAATTATGGCAACAGACATTTTGGCAAGTTCACAACTGCGAGATTGGGCAATAAGGGAATTAAAAAGATTTGTAAAAAAACAGTGACTAAGTGCCTATTTCACTGCCTGTTGTATCCTGTTGTATCTAGAGAATGGAAAAAGGAAATTCCATATTGACTAGATTGAGCTGTACTTGCCATCTCGGTAATGAATCCATTATGCAATTCCTTCAAATGAAACCTCAGTTAAACTGCGCAACTGTTTCTTTTTATTTTCACACCGTAGAAATTCAGAGCAGCAAGTATCCAGGAAAATATATTCATTGGAAAGAAGCTACCAAAGTCTGTGCATTTCACTGTCATCTGCAGCTTATTTCACAGCCCCCAAAAGCAAGCAGTCAAAAATGGAAACTGTATGGGTGGTTTACCACTCAGCACTGGGCTTTGAGCATGTCTTCTTGATGCAATTGTCTTCCTGATACAAAACAGACTGATATTTTTTTTCCCAATTCCATAATTATCTTAATTCATTAAATGTCAGAAAATATTAAAACATTTCAGATCATACATAGACTCCCAAAGCTTCTGTATTTAAATTCCGGATCTGGATCCCCACTTCCTGGTAAATTTATATAGTTGTTTATAGCTTTGCAGGTGTAAGAGAGTGTAATAAGTGAACAAACAGATTCTGATTTGCACAGGCCCCTTGTTGTGATGAATCTCAATTGTTTTTAACAGAATAGAAGATCTGATTGGTTGACAACCCTGCCCACGGCAGCAGGATGGAACTAGATAATCTTTGAGGTCCCTTCTAACCCAAGCCATTCTATGATTCTATGACCTGCACACTCAATTTAGCAATGAAGTCATTTTCCACTATCCATACCATCTAAAGCAGTTTTCCAGTAAATGTTCAATACAACGATTTAAACAGCAACAGCTTCTCCTAAGAACAAGGCAATTTCTTTCCTTCACTGTTTTTAGAGAGCTGTCTGCTCCATTCCTGTGTCAGTTCCTATGAAGAGTGCTGTAACTGAGGCTGCAGTTATTCTACTCACCCAGCAGGCTAATGGACAGGTTAATATTATTGTGCTATATTCAGAACAAGTTCCTTCTGATAAAAGAAAAAAATCTTAAAGTCTTCCTTGTTAAGAAGCATTTTTTACTAATTTCTATAAATCTGAGAGAGAAAAAAAAAGATTCTGGATACATTAAGAGAAGAAAGTGTGAAGACTTGCAACCAAAAAGAAAAAGGCACTATAATTTTTTTTTTATGCTGCTTTCTAAAATAATTTTTATTTTAACTATGTATAGTTAATTCTACCAGAATATAAACTTTAGATTGGAGTTTTGCTGCTCACAATAGAAGTCAGGAGTCAAAGGATGACTCCTCTCTGTTGAAGAAAGACAAAGAGGACTGATTCCTATGTAGACTTTTCTGGAGTTCTTTTGGTTCTGTGTAACTGCTCATCCCCCAGTATTAGCAATAAAGAATGTCCCAGACTTTTCTGAATATTGTCCAAGTATTTATTTCTTAGTAGAGCATTAATTAGTAGATCATTAAGAAGGACCTGGGTGTCCTGGTGGACAGCAGGTTGGCCATGAGCCAGCAGTGTGCCCTGGTGACTGAGAAGGCCAGTGGTATCCTGGGGTGCATTGAAAAGAGCGTGGCCAGCAGGACAAGGGAGTTTACCTTCCGCCTTTAGTTTGCACTGGTAAGGCCACACCTGGAGTACTGTCTCCAGTTCTGGGCTCGTCAGTTCGAGAAAGACAGGGAACTTCTAGAAAGAGACCAGCAGAGAGTCACAGAGATGATGAGGGGCCTGGAGCATCTCCCTTATGAGGAAAGGCTGACGCATCTGGAACTGTTCAGCCTGGAGAAGAGAAGACTGAGAGGGGATCTCATCAACGCTTACAAACACCTGAAGTGCAGGCACGAAGTGGATGGAGCCAGGCTCTTTTCAGTGGTGTGCAACGACAGGGCAAGGGGCAATGGGCACAGTCTGGAACACAAGAAATTCCATCTGAACATGAGGAAGAACTTCGAAAATTGTGAAATAATTTTACTAGACATTGGATTAGAGACATTAATTGCCTTAATGTAACCACAGAGCAAAAGCTACTGATATTTCTAAGGCATTTTAAAGTGTGACAGGCAGCCCCCAGTAGTGCATAACGCTGAGAAGAAAACAAGGCAGCACTCTTAGGGACAGATTACGTTTAGTACTTTCTCTACTGAAAATGGTACAAAAATCTGAAGGTTGATCACAAAGTTTTGTGATGCAATACAGTTAAGAGATATTGCCAATAGCAAGCACGATCAGAATATCATACAAGACATATTGGATTGCTTTGAGAATTATACTGCTAGATGGAAATGGATAAATTTTATAAGCTAGGGATTCATTGGCTGGAGGCAATAGAGTCATTGAAAGATGCATATGTGCCAATCTATGGCCAAGCAGATTCAGGAAGCCTGGCTGATCACAGGACCACCACATATTACAGAAGTTTAAGAAAACACAAGTGATGGTTTGATGGGTCAGGTGATCAATTATTTCTGAGGCAGGGAGGCCATACTTGGTTCCCACTGAACAGTTGCGTTCACCTGTATTTGGGGATGTATGTTGGTGAAGCAGAACTGTTTGATTGGTGCAGGACCAGAGACAACTTTGTGAAAGAGTTTAAAATAAATCCTCAAGAAGACGACTGAAAGGAATTATCATGGTTCAGATAACCACGTGTTTAGATCAAATAGGAGTGTGTGTCCCTGAGCACCTTGACCAGGACCCCATCCCCACCTGCATGCTGAGGAGCACATGACAGGCTCAGGTGGGTACCTTAGGCCTCACAGCGGCCGTGTCACTCAGCCCTGTGCCCAGCCCATGTCCATAGGGCGCAGTGGGTCTTCCTGGACAACCCCACTGCTTTCCCTCACTATCTCCAATGACGGCTAGGAGGCTGGCAGGGCTGTCACTGTCAGCGTTGTGGCCCTGATTGGAGGCTGTCTACCTGTGCCTGTCAGAAGACCCCTGCTTGGCCTGTGCAAGGACTGCCTGCGGCTCCTGGCATGTTCCAAAGAGAGCAGTCCCACTCTAGCTGCTCCCTGACAATTCTCTTTCCATTTTTAGGTTCACCTTCCTATAAAAAGGGAAAAATGTAAAATTAATGTAATCCTAAAATCGTTAAAGAACCTGTAATAATATTGACACAGGTCTTGATATCCTAACAAAAATGATAATTGCTAAGTATTTTGTTGTCTGTAATGCACTGGTTGTCTGCAATTTCCTCGGTGGCTTCGTGGCCTTTCTAAAGGACATCAGTAATTAAAACAGGCTAACAATATGCCAAGTATGTAAAATGTTAAATAACTTGTTAGTAACATTAGGTTTAAGTTTAAAAGATGCCCGCTTTTGATGACAATACCTAGAATGGAAGACCAAGAACAGTTTCATTGGCTGTAGAACTGTAAATGTCTTTTAAGAAGTCTTTTAAGAATTAGTCATTGCTCTAATAGACAAACTGGTCTGGATGGTCCCATCAAAATAACTTAGCTCCTGTATTTGTTTTCAGATCTTTTGAATGCTCATTCCTCTTGCATTTTCATGAAGGCAATGTTTTTTCCTTTCTCTTCCTCTCAGGAAATTAACTCTCTTCCAGCGCTGTAATGAAAGACTGAAACAGGCACACCACCTGAAACCCTGCATCAGATCCTGTGGCTGGCAAAAGGCATCTCTCCTGCTGAGCAACATAACACATCATCTATGCCTTGTGTGTGATTAAAAGCCAGAGCTGTGTCCATTAATGTGCTTGTTGATGCGGGGGATGCTTCCCTTCCAACATGATTCAGTGTGGGGGGCACATCCCCTGGGTTGCACTTTTAAAAAAAATCTAGTCACCGGAAATTGTACAAAGACTGACTAGATTATGTTTTAGATTTTTTAATGTGCAAAATATCAGATAATCTAGTAATTTAAATGAGCTTAGCTTTTGGAATGGCTTATGCCACTTGAGCATCTGGATCTGTCTCTCCTAGTAGCTTCTAATCTGACTTTGCTTTGGCTTTCAAAATGTTCTTTCAGACATTAGTGAGGCGAATATCCAACTGACCTTTTTAAGAGTTGTGGCCTGTGATGGTAGTACACATTTGGAAGAAACAACCACGATATTTTGTTTCTAAGACGTAGCCTGTTTTGACTGTATCATGCCTGAGTTCATACAACTTCCATTTTTACAATCGTATTATCATTTCATTACTTGCAAATGTTATTAACTTGGAAGTTAATAAAAGATATTTGCCCCCTAACATTCAGTTATGCTAGACAAGTGCCATACTTCGTGAATTTTGGTCTAAACTTTAAACCTCTGAAAGCAAACATTTATAAATAGAAGTGTTGACAAAGCCCTTCAATATAGAATTGTAATAGAAATATACTAGCACTTTAGTAAGAAGACTGAATAAAATCATATCTTTTCTCCAGATAAAAGAAAATCCTGTGAGAAAGAAAAGTCTTTGTATTGCAATATACATCTAGGGCCACATTTTCCAATGTATGAAGTGTTTTACCTAAAGCCAGCTTAGGTAAAATCCTTCTGCCTGCTATCTGGTATAAAATGAATTTAAAATAACCAGAGAATTTTAATCTATAAACTGTGATAACCTGTGCATGTAAAATAACCAGTGAATTTAAGATGGCCAGCAGAGGTTTTCTCACTGCAAGTGAATTGTCTGCTTACAGAAAAATCAGGTAAGTGAGGAAATATCTTGTGCACTGGTCACATTTTCATCCTTGAAATAAATTAAAGCCATTTGACACGTGTGGACTGTGACCAGAGCAGGGGTCAACGGAGCAGGCCAACACTGATGAATGTTTGCTGAGCCTCTTCATTCAGAGGGAAAATAAGAATACCTATTTCTAAATACATATTTCCTGAGATAAAAGAGATCAAATCAGTGGGTGGATTGTTTGGTTTTGTTGGTTTTTTTCTTTTTCTCCTCCCCTGCATTTTTTCTCTCCACCTTCTCAAATATAGATCAGCTAGAATGGTAAATCTAACTTTTAGTGCAAACGTATTTGGTACACAAAATTGATATGTGCCTGTATGTTGGTAGGTTGACCATTTTGCATGCTGTACTGGGACTTTCGGATGAATTCACTCAAACAGCTATTTATGTGCCAGGATTTCTCACATAGTTTAGGGGTATGCAAGCTCATGCTGCTAGGTTCAAAATGTAAATCCATTTATATAAACATGCAGCCAATATAGTCTTTTTTACGTTTCATTGCTGAAACCATGAATGAACCATCTTGAATGAACAAAGTTAGTCTGATATTCTGTAAGTTCAGCAGGATTCTAGACAGAAAGCACCAGAGACTTTAAAATAAAGAAGAAAATGTTTATATTGGGTGATCTTGAAAGTATATAAAAGTAGCAGGAATGTAAGTTTCTTCATTCCATGGTCACCATGGGCTTTCCAAAATCCCTCTTAATATCCCACTTTGTCCCATTTTTAAACAAACTGACCCTACCATAAGTATTCCTTTAAACTGTGAATGTGTTCTCAAAAAAATCCTTTATATGCAGACAGGCACCTGTGATTTGTCTGTTTTGTTAATAAAAGGTATTTGCTACTTGAATGTATGAATATTGTAGTTTTTAAGAAACATCAGGCCACACTTGGTGTCTGATGAACAAAGATTGTGGATTTATGTACAAAGAATTTTTGTGATATCACTGATATGACATGATTTGGTTAGAATGAATTTGGAAAGTGACCTTGCAGTCCTAATTATATTCACTAAAAGTTTAAAAGAAACTAGGAGGCATTTGGGATGAATGACCAAGTTCACTCTGATGTCATTTGCCCTCAAGCGGATTATTATTACCTTGTATCGTGTAAATAATGGAATTGTAATTTGCACATTTTTTTTTTTCTAGTAGGATTAACTTAAGAATCACATTAGAGATGGAAAATGTAAAAAATTATCTGGTATGCTTCCTACTGCATCTGGAAACTTCATAGATCTCATATACTGAAAGCATTTGTGGCATGTGTTTTACAAAGTGTAGGTGGTGGAAGAAGAGTCTGAATGAGGAGAACAGTGCACAGAAGAGCCTAGGTGGAAAGAAAAGGTCCAGAAAGCCTAGTATGAAACCTATTTGCTTGTTGAAAGAACTGCTATGTGCAGCTGAGAATGCTCACCAGATTCCAAATGTTTGGCTGCGGTACTCTTTCCATAAACATTGGAGTCACATCATACATGTCTACAG
This sequence comes from Penelope pileata, assembly GCA_013396635.1. NCBI lineage: Eukaryota > Metazoa > Chordata > Aves > Galliformes > Cracidae > Penelope > Penelope pileata. The sequence continues at coordinate 80,514 of WBMW01004354.1, read as the reverse complement.
GGCTCAGCCACACCTCCTCTGCGTTTGTTCCAGACTCTGCCTCTAATGGAACAGCCAACACAACAGTCCAGAACACTCTCCTTATCATTACTAATTCCTCCTTTAAAGGTTTGTTTTGAGGCAGCAACAGGCAAAGTCTTTCCCCACCTCCCTCCAGTTCAGGGTCACTGATCTCTTTGGAAATGGGCAAACCAGGTTTTTCTTATGCTTCATGAGATTCTGAATTAAATGTACATATTGATAGAAATAACTGGTGATATTTTAACTTTCAAGAACAGTTTGAAGCTTTAGGGGCTATCTCCACCCTGTAGATCTATTTAGTCTAAATTGATTGCCAAAGCTTCAGGGATGCCAAAGATTGTGGTAGCTAGTTCCACTTGGATCTCCCACCCAAACAAAAGGGTGGAGAATTCCAGACAGAGTGTGATCCAGGGAGGCCCAAAACCTTGTTAGAGCCCATGAAAATTATTTGTTTTTCATCTTTTTAAGACAATCCAGGAGAAACAGCACATAGAATCAGAGAATGGTTTGGGTTGGAAGGGATCTTAAAGATCATCCAGTTCCAACCACCTGCCATGAGCAGGGACATCTCCCTCTAGAATAAGTTGCCCAGGGCCCTATCTGACCTGGCCTTGAACACTTTCTTGGATGGGGCATCCACAGTTTTTCTGGGCAACCCATTCCAGAGCCTCACCACCTCCATTGTAAAGAATTTCTTCCTCCTATCTAATTTAAATGTATCCTCTTTTAGTTTAAAAGAAGGTGACGTTCTTTTTGCCTTTAAGTCAGGCATGAGAGAAATATTAACCATCACTGAAAGTGGAAGTTCTGTGTACCTGATCTTATTGTTATGTTTTTAAGCAGAACCCCAATGGTTTTAAATGGAAAATTTTGGTTAAAACAGAGGTTGAGCTACCACTTGGAACATTTTGCTTGTTAACGTAGTAAAATGCAGTGACAGCCTGTGCGTTGACAGTGTATGTGCAGGTAATGTTAACTATGGTTACTGTGGGAAAAGGAATTCTTGGGTGGTACCTGCATATACTGATAGCAAGATATCACTGCATTTTAGGTGCAACATGCATATAAAACTCAGTAAATCTTGCAATATGTGATATCTATCTGGTGCCTTTTGCCAAAATGGATTTCTCTCATGCTTTCCATGACACCTGTTGGAGAAATCCTAGTAACTTTTTCATTGTACCATAGATATTCTGACCTGAAGGGCAGCAAAAAATTTCTCCATTGCACAGTGGAGGTGGTAGTTACAGATTATCTACTGGAGATTTTCCTTATTCGGATTTGATCTACTACAGGAGCCCATATGCTTCACTCCCGAATCCCTAGAAATCATATTACAAAAAGTATTTTGAAAATTCATCACAAATGTGCATCTGCAGTCCTTAATTGTCCTTGTTCTGCTGTATTCCTAACCATTTTTATTCCACTAATAATAGAGAAAAATAATAAATAAAGAGGATGAAATTCCTCTGACTAAATAAAAATATCTACAATAAAAACAGTCACTCTTGGCTCCTTTTGTAGTCAGTGGAGAGAAACAAACATTTGTGGAGTGTGACTCACCTCGTTCAGAGGTAGGTGCCTAAACTAGTTTGGGTGAATCATGTCATAAAAATGCCTAATTCTCTACATAATGAGAGCCTCTGGTGACAACTTCAGATATAGATTTCTGCGCTGTGGAAACCCTTATCCAAAGGGAGATGAAGAGAATTTCGTCTCAGGAGATCCTCAGAGTAGATAAACTACCACATAAGACCAGACCATCTAGCTTAGCACCACCAATGACTGATGCCTGAGACAACATACTTAAAGAATAATGCAAGAACAAGGCAAGTACTAAGTTATCTTTCCTCATTATACTCTCCCAGCTTGTGACAGTCAGTAGATGACAGTCTCCACAAGTCAGAATATTCCTTGTGGATTGTTGTTTACTGTAGCTATTAGGGATGCACATTTGTTTGGGCCAGTTAATCTATGTACCCCACTAAACCTCCCCATAATACTTTCCTCTGAGGCTTTGGGATTCTTGACCAGGAATAAGAATGCACTACTGTTCCTAATCTGTTTGTGTATGGAAACTGTTGCAATCTAACAATTCTGATACTTTTCTTTCTACTTTTTCTATTTCTTACATATCCTTTGGGAACCAGAACTGCATGTTGCATTGAACACACATATTGATATATTCTGTTCTTAAAAACTTTCTCTTTTTCTTTCTAATGTTTCGTAGAATTCTAGCAGTCTTTTTCATCACTGCTGAGCATTACACTATTTTTGAGGTAGCTACTCACTGTCACTCCAGAACTGGTTTCCGTAACACTAAGAATTAATCAATGAATGTACAATAAGGTACTTTTTCTTCTGTGAATTGCTTTACACTTGTCAATACTGAGCTTCAAACTGTATTTCCTCTCTTTGTCCTAGAATCATTTGAATTTCTTCTGCAATTCTTTGCAGTTGTCATTATTATGGCTACTCTATTTTATTTTATATGATCTACAAGTATTGCTGCCTTCTTGTTCATCCAGATCCTCTGTAAATGTGTTGCACAGAACAGACTACAGCACAGCATAGCATAGGACAACATAGATATCTTTCTATAAAAAGTGACCTCATAGCCTCAGTCTCTGTTTTGTATCTTTAAATCTTTTTTTTTTTCCTTTTTCTATCATATATCAGCTTAGTTTCTTGAAGTTTCTTTGATTGAGGATCTCATTAAAATCTGTTAAATTTTTGTGGTGATACTATGCCAATTAGAATTTAAAAGGGATTTTTACCACAGAGAGAGAAGGTGAATTGTGATGTATGTATTGTATTAGGAGGAAACTGGCGTATTAGGTTGTAAAACAAAAGCAAGGAAAATAATTTTATAGTAAATAACAAATATACTTCTTCTGTGGAAAAGAGAAAGATGGGGAAAAAAGAGAAATGCTTTCATCATACAGTACATTAGTTTAAATAGATTGTGATTGTAGTACTTGAACAGTGTGTGACTCAAAGGAGGAATCTTCCTGTGTTTCAAGGCTGCTGCTTTAGATTCTGCCTGCTTCTAATGTGAAGCTGTAGCGCACCATGGAAAGTATAAATATGGATTCCTTCAAAGGTTTGATGACATTTTGTTGGAAGACACAGACATGTTTCTTGCAGATTTGTGATCTGCAAGAATTCCATGTGTGCCAGTATATTGGGGACCATGCCATAGATCACAGTTCAAAATTGCCTGTTCACTCTATTTATTTACCTGGGTTAACAGAAACAAAAGAATATTGAACTGCAATTAAACTGAACTTGGAAAAGGATTTATGAAGCCTTGTCAACTGTGTTATCCAACACAATACCATTTGTGGGAGAACAAAGATTGTTCATTTAGAATATGTTGAAACCATAAGTGAAATCACCTTACAAATATTTTTCTCCTTGAACGGATAACATCTGACAGAAGGGAAAGCCATGCCAAACCCACTATTAACCATTACCAGGTTACCATTATAGTTAATTAGCAAGGCATTACCCACAATCCTCTGAAGACAATTGTTTTCTGGCTGTCACCCAGCTCTGCTGCAGCATAGTCTCACCGACTCTGCAAGGCCGACAAGAGTTTTTTTCTGCAAAGGGTACATGGTGAAGGAAGCCTGGTGAAGGTTAATCGTGCACTGTTGCTTCAGCTTTAGGAGGTCAATATAATCACATCAGCTGGCAACTCTTCTGACGGCCATTGCAATGTCAGGGAAATTTCTGCATTGATTTTCAAAATGTAACTCCATATACTAATTTTATACTAACCTACCAGGGTTTTTCTCCCTGGCAGATACCTAGCCTTAACTAGGAACTAATTTTAACCCTGTGCACTTGTTCAGAACTCATCAATTGATCCTGAAAACCATGTTACAGTTTGAAAAACAGCAAGCATTTCCAGGCTTATGGAGAGAAGAGCTGTGTCTCTCCATAAACTCTATAGAAATAAGAGTTTAGCCACTCCATTAACAATCTGGCTGATGGGGCAGAGTGCACCCTCAGCAAGTTTGCTGAAGAAAGACCCAAAACTAGGAGGAGTGACTGATATACCAGAGAGGCTTTTTGGTCTTCTCTACAAGGATGGCCTGGCAGTGATGCTGAGCACAGTTATGCGGGATGTGTTGTGTTCCTCTTTGGGCTGTACCCATAAGACGCTCTTCCTGACATGGAAGATGCTAGTGTTACTGTGGTAGCAGCACAATCACTGAAATAAATGAAGTGCCTTGCCTTAATCCACGATGACGTAGCCTAAGCACTAAAAAGGAGGGTTAGAGGCCCTAAAAGATGCAGCTTCCATGTAGCTCACTGGCACCTGGCTGGACTGCAAAGTAAGCACGTTAGTGGAGTGTAAAGCCTTTATCACACACAACTTGAGAACAGCCCAGGAAATATCAACACTGACCACTACATACTGATCACTAAATGACAAAAATCGGGATTGCTAAGGTTCTGTTCCTAGCAGTACTTCTGACTCATAGCGATAAGCTATTTCTGGTGCAAATTCCAATATTTAAGCCCCTAAATTTTCAAGGTGAATTTTCAGTGACCTTTGAAAGGAGTTCTGACTTCTTTCCTTTCATACTTTTGACTTGTACTTTTCCATAGATACTTCAATAATACTCTAGCTGTTGGTGTTCTAAGAAGAGAAGATCAGAGAGAAAAACATAACATTATTACTCATTAGTCTCATTGATCAAAGCAGGCTGTATTCTGCGTAATATACACTCAGTGCTTTGTTCCCTGAAACACTAGTGTGAAGACTGCATAGCTCAAAACCCATATCTCATTCAAGGATTTGTGATGGGGTGTTAGGAAAAAAAAAATCACACTGCAGTCACCGCACAGGGAAGATTTGATGAGAATTTATCCAAATTAAAAAACTCTAGAAGAAAACATCAGTTATAAAAAAATGAAATTACCCTCATTGGCAAGGGTTGTGGCAGAGCTGTTTCGCAGCATCCTGCAGGGCTTAGCAACAAAAAACAAGTGGCACAGTGGCTTAGCACTTTCCATTTGGGGAGGAACGCTTATTAAATGGAGACTATATATATGGGCTCATTCACCTTGTATTTATCCTATCTGTAAGTGTCTAGAAGGAATAAGAAGACTGAATATTCACATCTTTGCCAGTGACTGAGGATCTCTCTGTTAATTTTGTTGTTAGGCTGCTGACAGAGCCACTTGGCACTCCACATTGGTTCATGGGCTGGGAATGGCCAAGTATGTCAGAGAAGACTGCCCTCATCAAACTTAGCGGCCTAGGGCAGATATTGTGTGTAACCTCGGGTAGGGTTCATTACTTTGACATCTCCTCATCAAAGTACACTGAGCAGCTTGATCTGGAGATCAGGACCTGTTCAAAATGTGCTGACAAAGGGATTCCTCACAAAGTTCTTCCATCTGCCACTTTTATTATAAAGCTAGAGCACAGACACCCTCCTCATCCTCTTCCATAAATTAAACTAACTGGATGAGCCTTCAACCTGTAGGTGTATGGAATCTGGACTCGGGCAGATTCAGATCTCCCACTAGAATGCCTTAATCCTTGGCTGCGAGGGAGCATGGAGAAGTGATCTAAGCCCATTTTGTCAGAGGAAATGCAAAAAAGGGAGCCAAGAGCCTCTTGGGCCAGAGAGAAACAGGGAGAAGTAGGCAATTTCCTGAATCCTTGATTTTTACTTTCTGAGAAATGTTTCTGTATATTGTATCAAGAAGTGATTGGATAAATTGAACTGTACCGAACAACAAGGGGCTTAAGTTTTTTGAATCTACCAATAGGTCCTTTCATTGCTAACTTTTATGTTTCTATATTGCTTTGACGACTCTGTTGTGAATTTCCTTATTTTTACTGTAGCGAGCACGGTGGCCTTTTACTATAGTTTTTCTTCTGAGAACAATGACATGATTGTAATCTATGCATGCACGCTCAGAACGTGTGGCGCACATTTTAACCTCACTTCCTGGAGCAGAGGTATTACTCTTGATTTGGCTCTCTCAGTAAGTTCACGGGTTGGGATAAGAATAATGGAATTCTGGAGATGTGGCTCATGAGAGCCAGCTGTGTGCTGCGAGTGAAGCCCCCTTTGGAGATATCATTTGGGGCCTATTCCTGTATTTCTTTTTTTCAGGCAGATCTCCCATTGACTTCAATGGGAATTTTCCTTCCATAAAAAATGGGGACTCAGGTTTGGCCCTGATTTTTTTATCATCTTGGGCCACTTCAAATAGTGCTCTTGTACTAAACACCCATTGATGGGCAGAATGCTCATGGATCTGTTCTGTACCTACAACATCTTCAGGTTGGCATAAGAAAGTAAAAATTAGGAAAAACAATTCATCAGCCAGCTTTTTTTCAGTATTCCCCAACATGCGCTAGAAGAACAGTTGGAACCCCTCAGATTCATAAACGTAGCAGGTATTTTGAATTTAATCTTTCAAAAATGCATTTTATATCAGACATCTGGTAATAGCCTGTAAATAGAAATGTTAATAAAAATGCATCAGATTCAGGAATACCCACAATGTGAACTGCTTACTCCACCTACAACTTAGGAAAAGTAAATGTTATCCATTTTCACATAACTTTTTTAGCCAAAGTCTTTTAAGCATGTAACTTTACAGCTTTCATAAAAAGGGCATAAAAATGAAAAATGTGTTTTGCAATGAATCTGCCACTGATATGAGTGTTCAATTAAATGGACCGTGCAAGAAAAGAGGAAAGATTTGCTACTGGGATATTGCCAGTGATATCCTTTGACACTTCTATGGTCTCATGTGTTCCTGATCAAGCAACACAGAGTGCTGGAAAATCCCAAACCAATAACCCTGAAACCAGAGCAGTTCGCGTACATTTGATACGCAGTCAGAAGAAGCTGATTTGAAGTAATTGGCAGTGAACCTATGGACTTTATATTAACTTACCTTAAATCATTTTCGCTCTTTTGTTGACACAGAATTTCACCAGCTCTGTTTATAGCCTGGAAAACTGCATGTTTGTGTTTAGACAACAGAATCAAACTATGTTTTTACTAGTGGCAGCCATTTGGAATTCTTTCCTACCACATTGTGTCCCGTTTCACTTTAAATCTTCTCTTCTGAACACATACAAGATTCATACTTCTGTAAAATCTTGTTACCAAATTTAGTGATTTGTCATTGACGTTACCCACTGAAATATGTAGTTGGTTTCAGTCCAGTTCCTGTTTGTGTATTTTGTTCCCATCACAGAGACTTCAGTGTTCCTGATGAAATTCCGTAAAGCTGTCAGTGTAGGATGCAGATAATCAGGCATGCTGTACTACAGGTGCAGACATAAGAGTCCCAGCTCTTCCATTTTGTCCTTTGTCTCCAACTCTGACCCTCCTTTCTGACTCAGGATGCCCATCTTTCTGAGCTCCTGGTCTGAGGATAGAAGAGTGCAAAATACAGACTGGTAGTTGATTCCTTTTGGCCATTGTTTAAACTCTCAGTAGCTGATGAATGCTGAGATTGTCAGGATTGATAGAATTGCCTCACACATTTATGATGCAAATTCCTTGGAGGAGGAAGGAAAGGAAGTTCCAGAGAAAAAAAAAAGAAGACAGAGTTCTGGTGGCAGAAAACCCGTCAGGAATCTGATCAGGAAAGCAAAGTGGAGGTCCCAATGTGAAGCTCACAGCAGTCTCTGCCTGTAATCTTTCAGTTTTGGTATAACCTCCTCAATACCATATACAGGGAGATAAATCCTCTGCTGCTTTTGGGAGACAAATCCTCTGCTGTTCCCTCACCAGAGCTCTGAGACCACTTGTTTTGACTGAAGAGCAAAAAGGAAGCTCTATGGAAAAGGAACATAAATATTTCCATCATCTACTTTGTCACACACTCTTACATACGGAAAAACGCATTTAAACGATGGTAAGAGTTTGTAACAATGAAAGAGAGAAAAGCAGAATCTCACTTATTTTCCTTGTAAAGCTAGAAATATTGAAGTACATCATGAATATAATTGCATTCTTGCCACTCACTGACTTAACTTCCATGCAGCTGAAGTCTTCCTTCTCCAGTGCTATGTATCTGGCACCACTCATAATGATTAAATCAGAGGAGGAGAGGAGAGGAGAGGAGAG
>WBMW01004354.1:0-72297 GCA_013396635.1 Penelope pileata | reverse complement strand
GGAGAGGAGAGGAGAGGAGAGGAGAGGAGAGGAGAGGAGAGGAGAGGAAAAAGGAAAGGATTATTTTGTTGTGACCAAAGAATGCACAAACTACTGGAAGAAGAATTTTAGAACTACTTAAAGCAACATAAAGGGGTGGTTATGCCAGTCTTCAGGATAAAATAACATCATGAGGAATTCAGCTTATTGTTTGCTGTGTCATATAATTGCATTGACATCTGTGTAGATGCTGCTTAATTCTAAGTGTAAAACTGTTATCAGATTTATATTTCATCTGCAAGAAATCTTATTTCCACCATTTAAGATTCATCTGCCATGACTGAATTCGTTTTCTTGTGCATGAGGAAGAACATATAGTATATATATATACATATATATATAAAGTGAGAATATGTAGCTCACTTTTCAAATCAATGACATGTAAAGGACTTGCCATTACTCTTCCAACATGTCCAACAGATATATCTTGGTCCTCATTAATAACAAATGCAGTTGTTCAAGACTAGGCACCCTCCACGGCAACTCACTCAAGTTCCATCTTTGGCTGCATTGACCACTGCATCCCCAGCAGTCACATCTGACTTCCTGAACTGTATATGGACAGTTGATTCCTACCGTAAAGAGAATGGGGCAAATCTCAACCTCCAGAAAAAGTGCCATGGCATGGCTTGTGATTGTTAAATGTATTTCCTCCTCAGAACAGGACGGTCTTACCCATGCTCCTCCTGGGAAAAGACCCTGCTCTGTGCTATCAGTATCATGCCTTATCACTATCATGGAGAGCATCAGTTGTCTCTTATCGCACTTAGGACACATTCTAATAATTTTATTTAACAAATGATCCTGGGAAATTGTCCACGCTGTCTGGCAGTAAACTTTTTGCTAGTATAAACATAGTATAAAATATGTAAAATCTTCCCCATTAAGCCTAGAACACCAAGGAGTGGGCTTGAATTGTTTTGTCATTCTAACTTAAGTTGAAATCTCACTGAATGTTACCCATTTCATAAAATAAAAATAATATTGTCATTTAGTGGTAATTTGGGAGCAGAGAAAAAAATGCTGAAGACCATTAAGAAATAAGCTAAAGTCTTTCAGAATGTTGAATAAACATAATGATACAACTTTTAAAATAAATGGTGGATATTTCTCTTCACTGCTGAAATAACATTATTCCTCCATTTTTTCCCATATCTTTATTCTCTTGTCTAGCCACGAATAATTCAATGCAGCTGAAATTTGGGAGCTGACATAAAATGCAACTGGGACTATTCCCAATATAGTTGCTTGCCTCATGCCAACCAATGACTTCACAACGAGTCATTTTAATTTCATCATGAGTGTTCAAAACACCTTCTGTTTAACTGACCTCTTGGAAAAATGAAGGCTTCTTGTTGGGATAAGTCCTTTTTATCTCTTTTCTTTCTATGGTATATGTTTTTCAATGAGATATATAGAGCACTATAAAGAACTGAATCATTAGACTCTGGATAAAATCAATGTTAGTGTTCTGAACAAAGCAAGATAACTGACAAATATACAAGCCTTTATGGTTCCTTTTCAGTCAAAGGGGGCAAATATACAGAGACGGTATTAAAATCTGAAAGAAAAACTACTACTGTTTTGCATATTGAACACCTTCAGAAGTGAAAATCTTGGCATTCTCACATCTGTTGTAGCAAAGAGAAAGTTCAAATCTGTACTTGCAACTGTATTATTTTTTCCTTATTTCAGACCTTTCATCTCTTGTATCATGAGCTTCTTCACAGAGAAAAACAAACAACCCAATAATACAATCTGTACAATTTCATAGCCCTAATTTCCCTTCTTGTGAAGTGGTTTTGGTTACAGAACATTTTGGCAAAAACTTAATTTTGAAATAATTTTCTTGACAATTGACTTAGAAGTGCGAAGGAGAACAAAGAAAGAAAGGAATTTCCACTTTGAATCTTTCCATTTGGTGCTACTATGTATTCTGTGACAATCGGTAGCTATTCAAAATGCCCCTCAGATACAGACAGTGAATAATATTTACATGCTAATACATATTTTATTATCTTGTAATTTGTTTATTACAAAGAATGTGATTGGTTTTCATGCAAGTTTGAGGTAACAGTTTGCAGTGACTTTTAAAATATTTTTGATAAATAATCTAAAACTGTTCTTAAACTACATGAGAAATAGGCTTTAGGAAATGAAAAGGTCAGAAGGTCACTTATTCTCAAGATCTTTACAGGATTGGGATCAGGGCAAAACTGTTGCTAGAGTTCCTTCTCAACAGAAGATAATGTTTCAAGTAATCATCAGTGGGGAAAAACTGTGCATGGTACATTGATACTTAAAATTCCTGCAAAATATCTCTGCATCACATTAAATCCCACATTAGTCCGTTATGATTTGTGTGAGGTCTAGGCTTGATCAGGCCTGTGCACAGTTAAAGTAGATTTTATACAGCAATGTTTTCTTTACTTGTCAGGAGAGTTGTTGAAAAAAAGACCCCATAATAGCAGGAAATGGGAATAAAGTTGGAATGTGGTTGCATGTAAGGATAGGAACCCCTAGTAAACACTGTACTCTGAGACTGAAAGTCTATGGACCTGTTATTAAGACCATTAAGGTTATCTGGAGTAATTCTGACCACGAGAATGTGTGCAATTCACATACAGATTTGGGCTCAGTGAACAAGTTTGCATAAAACAAGAGCAAACCTGAAACCTTCTGAAAAAACTTGAACTGAACCAAGCCTTTTCCTGAGGGTTGGAAAAAATTTGATTAATTGTTTAATTTTCACATTCCTCATCTTTTCCACTTTCAGTTAGGAGAAAAAGTGGACAAGAGAGTAGTTTGTGGTATTTTTACTGGCCTGACTGAAGTTGAAGAGGTATTAGAGGTAATCTCACGAGAAGGTTTGACCTTGCAAGATTTCCGATTGTTTTCCAGAGCCAGGAGATTCAGATACAGTTGGATAGACTTGAATAAACATCCAGCTTTCTGCATGCTCGTCTGAACTGAAGATCCAAATGTGTTGGTTCTCCCCTTTTCCTCTCCCTGATGAACACGTGTGTATACCATGTGCTTATTTGCATGTGTTGTGAATCTTGGGACAACATGTACGTTTGGGCTCATCAGAGGAGTATCTGGGCTGAAATGCTAATTAATTACTGGAAATATAAGCTGATATATAACGTAAGTGCTGAGTACTCCAGAAAGTACATTGTGAAAAATATTTGAGCTATGTGCAGTCTTCAGGCTCATTAGGAAGTGAGAAAGAGATGGCATGGAAAAAATTAACTTGTCAACATAGCCGTATATAATTTTCAGAGAGCACAATGTGAACACAAGATGTTGCACTGACCACTCAAATAAATCAGAAAGCTGTGAATTGTTTTAGAGATTTATTGATTTAATTACCGACCATAACACAAAGTGTTTGTTCTGAAGTAATCCTATAAAAAAAAAAAACGAAAAACACAATGTATTTACGCAGCTCTTGGACAGAAAGGCAGATCCTTTGAAACTGGTGAGTTATAGACTGCATGTGAATCATGGATTTACTACATAAAGCTTTTAAAAAAGTTTCTATAGAGAACAGCAGCATCAGCTGGGCATGTTAAATGTTACAGAGATTCCACTGAAGATCTTTTTGACCTCAGAATAGCTGAAGATTTCTCTATTATTTTAGTCATCACTGAAACCTGAAGCAGCAAAGGAGAACACTGACAAGGAAGATGATTTAGCATGGGAAAATCATTGACATTTTCCAGTCTTGCACACAGACAGCACCTGAAAATAACAACTGTGCATTATTTCTGCTGAAATGGAGGGAGTCCAAAGAAAATTAGCTGGTGCTACTATCTGAATATTTGCCAACATTTCAATATTTTAGCACCCTGGTCAGAAAAGCTTGTTAGAATTAAGCACAAGCTAAAGTTTCCTGAAGCTGTTTACATGCTGAGGATTATACGTGTACTTAAGAGCTGCCCTGGGGCAGGTCTGTGTAACTGCGGAAGCCAGTATACTGGAACAGTACTGGGAAACAGGAGAAAACAGATATATGATTATGGATAAGAAACAAAAAAGCAAACAGCCACAGTGTAGTGGAAGAGAGGTCACTATGATTAAATTCACTGTGTTATGATAGATCCCTTTGTCTAAAGCAGATTTGCCTCCTCAGGCCATGCTTGGCTGTGTTGTCCAAAGAACCCACAAAGCACGAGGTCTTTTTTTTTGCCGTAAAACTACAACATAATTTATGCATACATTTACACAATACTTGCCATTCAGAAATTTCAAAGATTATATATATTTTGTTCATCCAGAATGGGGCTGAAGGAGAATTGTATGTGCTCACTGTGAGCAGTCAGGGTACAATGCCCAGTGAAATGTGAAATGCTAAATTGACAGTGTAGATGCATCTCCTGTAAGGGATGGGGAAAGAACTTACCAAAGCCACAAGGATTCCTTTCTGACTTTTGGTCCATGTTCTACACATAGGAAATGAAATTAGACATTAATGGTTGTGATTTCTTTGGGGCAAAATTTCATTTTGCAGGCTGTCTGCTGGAAAAATTAACCTCTAAACTAAACCCCTAGGATTTAATTCAGGTCTGCTTCTTATTGGTCCTTAAGGAATGAAAGTTGGTAACATCTAAATCAGAGTAACCTACATATTTTTCAGAGCTGGAATAAACAGAAATTTTAACTATCTATTAAGTTTTATGAATGACTGAACTTTAGTCAGCGGTGTTTCAGTAGGATTTCTAGAAACTTGAAAAGAATAAAAAATCCAAATATAACACCATTCCACTTTGGTGGCTAAGAGTTAATAAAGTCTTCCATGCTCTGTCATTTAACTCCATAAGTCTTGTTACTCTAAGTTTCATTGCCAGGAATTCATAGTAGTAGAAGAAGCAAATGAAGAATGGTCAGAAAGACCACAGTTCTATTAAGAAAAATAGTTCAGGTACAAGAGTTTGGCCACTGTGAAAGAAGGAGAGGTGGCCAAAGCTACTTGAGTGTAACAGCCTCCCCATGTTCTGCAATTATACAACGAGTCTTGTCATTAATAACCATTAGCTGTCTCAAATTCCTGAGCAATCCAGCACCATACCCCCTCCCAGAGTGCAACAAGCCAACAGCCTAAAGAGGTTCCCAAGACCTAGGTAAGCAGAATAATAATGATACCTGGGAATAAATATCTTTGTTCAGTAAAATTAATCATTGTAATGCTAGAGTCTGTGACCAGGTCATTACCTTAAAGGCAGGTCCCAATTGTGACAGCTGAAAAACCATGATGGAAAAGCCACTACGTGTAGGCCATGAAGCAGTTCTTTTGTGACTTGTAACTAGGTCAAGGGAGCAAGACCTTGTGAGGTACAAGCTGAGCTGGAATTGTGTAAGCAAGAATAACACTGTGGCTATGGGATGCTACTACTGTCCGAGGATGCCATTCACTGAATGTCAAAAGAAACAAAGAGAGAAAGCGGATCACTTGGTGTGAGGAAGAGAAAGCAGATGAAGAGACAAGACAATCTGAGATTAATACAGCACTGCCCATGAAACTGAGCTTCCTTTCCTGGGATAAGACACAGCTGTATGGAAACACTCGTTTCACAGTTGAGCATAGGCAGTGCTGACCACCCACCGCCCCTTCTGCCCCTACTGCTAGACTTTGAGCCTCAAAGACAAACCTGCAGAGCGGTGAAGGAAGGAGCTGTCTTGTTTCTACAATGTACTTAAATTGCTATTGACTTCCAAGGGAGGTTAGGCATCTGAACAGAAGTTAGGCACCCAATATCTGTTTTGGACCTGGCTCCCTATCCCTACAAAAATAAGGTGATTTGGGATTCTCTAGTACAGTTTCAGAGAAAGACTCCTTGCAGTTGCTGCTACCATTACTGTGATCAGTAAGAGATCCCCTGTGCAAGTGCAAGTGAGAGGCAAGTAAATGTGAAGGGTCTTAAAAGCAAAGATAAGATGCTTGTGCTTGAAAATGTGAAGCCACTGGAAGGAGAGAGAGCGGTGATGCAGCCGAAGCAACGAGCCAGGAACGTGGTTCTGATCTCTGCGTTTTGAATGGAAGCAAAGGCAGCAGTAGGGCTGGAATACGGCTGGAGACCAGATTATTACAGACGAAGTGCAACATGATGGGATCCTGCTATGAGCATTAGCAAGCTGCTGAGAGAAAAGTTGAATCTGTGAGCTATTATGTAGGAGGAGGCAAGCGGACTTGATTCATGCAGTGACTGAAAGAGGGTGTAGAGTCTAAAATGTTTCCTAATCATGGACTGGAGGAAGTGTGAGGCTAAGGGCAGTGAAAAAATCAGGGAAGGTGGGCAGAAAACGGTTCTAGCCGTTACTGATTATCAAAGAATTGGAAGTGAAGGGGTAGAATAAGAATTACATAGAGAAGAAGGTAACAAGAGAAATCTGAGCACATTTTCAGAGATTCATTTTTCAAAGAAGGACACCAAGAGATGGGAGAGGGATGGAAGATGTTTAAAGAACTCTTTGACCCTCTTCTCCTGATGCCCAGGTAGCTGAAAATGTCACTGGCATCATCTGTAGCAGTTCTTCCTTGCTTTGCTTAACAAAGACTCATTTTCTTAATTTTACATTTTTCATTCTTCTGCAAGAGGTTTCGCAGTGAGCGCAGAGCAAATTGCCTCTGCTCCAGATGCTCCAGATACTGATGATAGATACTGTCAATATCAGACACAATAGAGCTTGTGAGTTTTGCAAAACAGGACGAGAATTTCAGTGCAGTGATCAGAGTCACCCCAAAATATGACAATCTACCCAATGCACAAAGAGAACAGTCTTCTGTCGGCTTGATATAAAAGTACTCTGAATATAAGACAAGGCACTGTGTATTCTTAAAGCAGCTTTATGTGGCTTCTGTAATTTTTACAGTGACATAATCCTGTGATTTGGACACATGGCTGGACACATTATCCTAACCAAAACCACTGGCTTTGTAGCCAGGTTGGCTTAAATCCCATCAGCATGCCATCGTTCAGCTTTTCTGAAGCTCATATCCCCCTCCTGTTAAATCTTGTTGGTGGACGTGACACCCTTCCTGCTGGCCTCAAGAGGAGGGGGGCAGCAAGCACTTCTTTTCAGTCTCTCCTTTAATCCCAGAGTGGCAGATTTGTTCTCTGTGGTTAGACATCAGGATGAGTCGGCCTTCAGACTTGCTCCAGGACTCATCTCACAACAGGTTTTAAGTCTGTCAAGCAATATCAACAACATTCTTACAGGTTGTGAGAGCCTGGAGAGCTCTCACAACCAAGCCAAAGAAAATCAAAGCCAAGGAAATCATTTGAGGAGATATTTTAGCAATTCTTTTTTCCTACTAAATTTCATGCCAATATCTAAAAGTCAGGGTGATGGCTGAAGCATTTACAGTAATAAACAGAAGGTATTACAGAGAAAAAGAAAAGCAGCAAGTCTTTGTATAGTTGAAATAATTATTAACAGTTTTTATTAAGAGAGGCCAAACTTGTTTAGCTTCTTTTGTAGTAAACATGTCTGGTGGGGTGGAGAGACAGGAGGGAAAACCACGTGCATTCTTTACACAGTCTGGTTGGATAGCTGGCAAGTACACCTGTAGGGCATATGTGGACGTATAAATCCACACACATTCACTTAAAAGGACACCATCAGCTTGATTCAGAGCTTTTGTTTGCTCTTCAATCTGCATTATTTTAATACCCTTCTTAGAAGCCTTAAAAACATTACTTATTTCCCCATTGATTTCCTTCTTCTCTTTCCCCTTGTCAAATCCTTTCTGTGTATGTTTGTTTTCCTTTGTTTTGAGTGGAGATACAATTAACACAGCTGGTCCTATTTATCAGCCCAAACAGTTTCCATTTGTACTCCTCACTACCAGGCCAATGCTAGCAAGGGTGAGCGTGTTGGTGGACAGTGCGCATGGTGTGGAAGCACCCGTTAGCGGTGCTGGGCTCAGACTGGCCTTGGTGAGACACCAAGGCAGCACAGCTCCTTTTTGTGGTTGTCCAGGCCTGCCGTTGTGAACGTGGGCCTGCTTGCAGTACTTGCAGTGATGCACAGCACCATGAGGAGCCTGGGTGCTCCACGATGATGGTGGAGGGCTGATAAGAGAACCAAGCTGCTCATGTATATTGAACTGGAAAGGAAAGAGCAGAGAGCTGGGGAAAAGAAGGTTCACCGTTGACCCACAGTTCTGCTGTGGGTGCTCCAGCTGTCTTAGGAGATTTAACTGCGGTATCTTCCCCCCCACCAACTGCCATTAGGACCTGTTCCAGAACAGATTCGTTCTGAGTCTTGTTTTTAAAGATCTGATCAAGTGAGGAAGCTAGAGGGAAAGCAATAGATGTTCAAGGATCAAATCATATTTCTGTCTTCAGTCCTGCAGGCTTTGTCAAAATCAAACAACTCTTTAAAGTTTCATGCGGATGAAAGGGTTTTGTGATTTCATCAGAGTTTCACTCAAAAGGAAGGATCATCGCCTTTGGAAGCTTGACTAACACCGAATGAAAGACAGCAGGACTAACACTGGCACCGTGCTTTTGTTTCTTCCCCTTGATGCTGTGGGACCAGCTTGCAAATGAACTCTGGCAAGCAGAAAGCAAAGCAAGGTCTTATTAATGAAAACACCAGGTTAAAACGTTCAAAATAAGTTGTAAAAAAGCCCCAGATCTGGTGTCTCATCTGTTTTCAGAATTCACAGAAGTTCTCTCTTTTTGGAACATGGCTCTTCAAAGGTTGCCACAAAAGAACATAATCCAAACTCAGCAACAGCCATAGCTACAAAAGCAATATGAAATAAAAGGGTAAAAAGAGAAACTCACACCCAGTCCATTACTAGATTAAATGTTTTGTGTTCTTGGTCAGTGTTCAACTATTCTCCAGTTCTTCGTCGGTCTGAGAAACACAATACAGCAGGGCCAAGGAAACACTGTAAAAAGCCTAGATGAAAAGACAGCCTACACTGAGGGCAGGTGCGGTGACTTCCTTGTAGAGCAGCTCCCACAGGGCTTCCCCACCTGAGCTGCGTGATGGGTGCCGTTGCAGGGCTTCCTTCTGCCACCTCCTGCCTCCCCGCAGCACTGCGGCCGGGACAGCCTTCAGCCTCCTGCGCAGCTCTGCTGTTGGCTGCAGGACCTTGGCTTCTGCCCAACAGCAAACCTGATTTGAGTCATACACTGGGGAATAACTGAAAATAACTTGTTTACAATAGTAATTAATATTTATTTAAATTATGCTGCAAAGTGCTTATATAGGCAAGACTGCCCAAACATCTGCTCTCAGAGCACACACATGAAGATAGACAGCAGCTGACAAAAGTCAGAGACTGTTTTCTCCCTGAGGGCTTTCCACCCCAATCTTGTCTTTCTGGCCACATACCACTCCTACTGAGGCTCTGCAGGAGCTTTGCCCACTCCAGAGAGCTCAGGCACCCAGCAGCCCTGCCAAGAGCTCTGCAATTTGCATCCTTTGAGACAACCAAGAAGGCAGGCACAGGAGGAAGCAAGAAAGCATCTCCTTCTCAGTCAGACTGAGTGGACAGACACTCCCACGGGTGCTAAGAGCTTTGCTTCCTCCTTACAAAAAACACTCAGCTGCCATATACCTTTTTACCACACATGTCTCAAGAGATTGTTGGCTGTCTGACAGACCTGGCTTCACTCGTCACATTGATTTGCTCTGAGCGGTTAGCAGTGACACTGAACATTGTCATGTGCCTGGGTTTCAGATAGGAACCATCTCCCTGGGCTTTTGTAGCAAAATTACACGCAGTAGTGGTTACCATCCCTGATCAGTGGGGATGCAGTAAAAATCATGACAGACCTTCTTTTGCCCCTCTTTATTTTAAGCTTCCAGGGTGAAGCACTCACTCAGGAGGTATGAACCTGTTACATGGACACCTCTCAAGTCAGATGGAGCTCTGGGTGCCTTCTGAAGGGGCTCTGCTTCTGCTGCTGCTGCACCAAACCTCAGTCTGGATGCCTGCCCCACCTCACTGCACATTACTCCCTGCAGTTTCAGGTTGGATACGGATATTTGACAAGACTTTGCAAATGCAAATGTGGCATTATTTCTGTCCAGCTGTATGCCTACATCATGCTACCAGCTATCTCAGAGCATCCAGGATTTGCATTGGCATTTGGCTGTATTTATTTTCATATTAGTTTGTAAGTAACATTTTCAGCTTTTGAGAAAATTTCAGATGCAAGTCATACATACACGTACATATTCTGCGAGGCGGTTGCTGCTGGCATTTGAACAACAAAAACAGCGACAGCTACAAATTTTTGTTCCTGTTATTTGAGTCTAAGCTACAGCACTGCATGAGAAGGTGGAAGGAGTTCAGCTATTTTCCGCTTTTCATGAGAAGTTACTTTATAGTTTCTCATATGTTTTTCTTCATCTCATTTTGGCCCTCGGTGTGTCTCTCTCTCGTCTCTATTTACAAACGTTGTCCCAGAAGTACAAGGCTAAAACAGTGGTCACCCCATCCACCTCTGTGTTGGGCTTGCAGGCACAGAAGTCCCTTTCTTGCCAACTTATAGGAACAGTGGGATCTAAAAACTCATGTGATGGCTTTGCTGGCAAAATGCTGCTTCTTTTTTCCCTTCTTTTGTTACATTTTTGTCCCTGCACAAAATAATTAGTACTTTCTGTTCTGCTTTCTCTTACCTTCCACTCATCTTTATTTCATTTCTGACATTGTAAATTTGTTTTGGAATAGAAAGGCCTTTCTCTTAGCTCTTTCCAGCAACCCTATGTGCTACATTTTATGAATGATTGTGACTTTTACAGAGTGCTGCCTCTCTGAGTGTGCAATTTTGCAGTGCTGAGGTTTTCAATAAAATTCCTCTTACCGCAGTAGTTTAGTCAAGGAAAAAATTGACTTTTTTTTTCCAGTTCTGCCTGGGGTTACTTTCATGTGTCATTAAGCACTTCTAATTAAAATTGACACAATAATTCTGTCATAAAAGTGGAGAAAATACCAGCAAAGTAATCCTTGCTATAAGCTCTCAAAATACAGAGAAGGCTGTTTCTTGTGGTTGTACTGTGATTAATTTTCACAGAAAACAACTTACTCCACCACATCTTTTTGGATGCTTTTGACCTGTACAGTTTGTTTCCTTTCTCCTGCATACAAATATTTACTACATCAATAATTTGATGGTTTTGTGTGGTTAGAGAGGGTCTCTGTGCAGTCCTGAGTGAGAAGCAGGGATCAACATGCTGGCTGCAGAGGCAGCCCAGGGTCAGGGAGCCTTTCTGGGCAGAACAAGGGCACAGAGCTGCTCACTGGGACTCAGTGGGGCTCTGGAGCTGCACAGGTGGAGACTTCCAGGGTCCAAAGCCTGAAGAAGTGCTGAGACCACCGCCAGCAGCAGAGACATTTTTTTGTGCCTTTCCAGAGTAAGAAGTAGAGAGATCTGCACAACTCACAGATGGAAAGCCTCCAACAACTGAGCTAAAAGCCGATGAAGGTGTAGAGCATTTAGTTTATAATGTCTGGGACAATATTATCTTCCTAACACTCGCTAAAAAGTCCTGTATCAGTTGCAAAATAGTAAAAAGCTGGGCACAAGCTGAAAAAAGAGGGAGAGTTGTAGGAGAACGTTTTATTTGCTACTGTGTTCATTTTCCTTCCTGCTTCTTCCGCAAAGGTGTGCTTTGCAGTACACACCCCATTTTTGCTTAATGATTAAGGTACCAGTCACCAGAAGCCACACATCACCACACACACATTCTTATCATCTCCCAAGGTGTGTCTGTAGACAATGTTTAATGTAAATGTGAGTGAAAACTCCACTATTACACAACTTCCGCATAACAGTAATTGTTATCTAGTAAAATTATTTTTTAACAGAACAAGGGAGGGGAAAGTTTGGGTGCAGTTTCAGAACAGGATTTCCACTGCTGAACCTCTGCTCCGTGACTCACTGATCAAGGGTTTCAAACGTGTACCTGAAGGTGTTCTTCGTTGCCTCGGCTATGAGGAGCATTTGTTCAGGAGCATTTTAATTTGTCTCTCTGTAGTCTGTGTCATTAACAGTTTACCCTGTGGTATTGTCCATGTTTAGCCTTGCCCTCCCTAATTTCTCTCACCCTAAGCAGCTCACATTCCCTAATTAGCTAACATTATTTGTCCTTGCCCTGTTGTCCCTGGTAGTTTTTCAGTCATTGATTCTCTCCTTGTTTCTGTTTTCCTGTTCTCTTCCCCACTCTGGATGCTGGAGCAGAGCATCTGGCTTGGAGCAGTGTCAGGGCTGCAAACACCGGCATGGAGCACTGCCGTCTTCCAGCAGTCAGGGTTGCTCTTGCTTGGCCGTGCCTCCAAAGACCTTCTGTAACCAGAGCTGGTGCCAGTGCAGTTGTGCCAATTTGGTGAAAGGGCAGGATTCCTCTATGCGCAGAGGACTCCCGGTTTGCTGTTTAACTACCTTTATGTTTTCTCAACAGAGCTGCAATAGCACCCAAACAAGCCTAACGTGGTTAAGTATTCAGCCCAATGATCTCACATCCTCCACAGCAGTCAAAGACTCATAAACACATTTTATGTCTGCATTGGTATGTTGTCATAATTTGGGAGACGCACTGCCTGGGAACGCAATTGTTGGATACGAAAATCTAGTTAGATGCTGAGAGATCTCAGCCAGATGTTTCATTCCAATAATCAAAATTAAGTTATTGCAGGAAAAAATAGAAAGTAGTGAAAAGTTAACTTTATATAGCTCCTGTTGTTTCTTTTTCTAAAAAAAAAGTCATAATTTATTTTTCTCTTCAGAAGCAGAGGCTACTAGGACAAGACAATTATGTTTATTGTAGCAGGAGCAGAAACCCAAGTAATTGTAGAACCAGCAGAACTAGTTGGGGAGGAAACTACATATAAAGCATTAACTTATAGAGCGTATCTGATAAGAACGGTACAAGCATAAAGTATGACCTACCAAAGCCCCAAGAAAAACAGATAAGCAGAATTAACTAACGCAGGAATACAGGTGTGGGTAGAGGAGCAGGCTTCACAGAAAACTCACAATCTGCAAACACCTACTGCACAAGAAAATTTAAGTCCTGTTCTTCCAGATAAGTTGATCCAGGGAACCGTATCTATAAGAAAAAATGTAAAGGAACAGAGAGCCAACTGAAAGACACAGAAGTAATTAGGGCATGAGTTTTCTGTGCTGTGACATGAAAAACAGGAAGGAAGGCAAGGTGGGGGAGAAGGAATTTGGAGAACAGTCAGCTTGAAAAAAGTCAGGAAGAACAGAGCTATCCGGTCACCACTGTCTAGGGAAGAAGAGAAAGAAGAATGCAGAAGAGCGTGAAGAAAAAGAGTAGGCAGGATAATATGCAGCATTAGGAGAGAAGTTCAAATCCAGCATCTGGAAGAGATCAGTCTATGTATCTGGGGCTTCTGTTTAAGAAGGTTTGTTGTTTTGAATAGGTCCATGGTAGTGAAATGTTTGCTGTCTGTCTGAAAAGGGGGTGTGAATGAAGGACTTGGGGAGCTCAAATAATCTTGGTGGGATTCAGTGAATAACTCATCTCTACAGAGCAAATCCCTTACTGGAACTGATTGAAAGTCAGTTTGCTGGGCAGAGGCGAATGCTTAATGGTGGAAACTCAAGGATCTTCTGTTTCTGTCACCTAGTTTAAACTACCAGTTTAAAGCAATGTGCATAAACACTTAGGGTAGTTGAATCCCACAACTGATCCATTAGTTTATTGTTCTAGAGAGTAAACTAACATGGAACTAGTCTTATTTTCCTAATAGCTGCCTGGATCCTGCTTTCTTATCTCTACAGAAACCTAGCTTCAAGGGAAGGAGTTGATTATGTTTGCACATCCTGCCTTCATATCCTACCTGTCCCCTGATAGTGGGGATGCTTCCCCCGATTCAAGGCTCAGCCTTGATTCTCTTAGACACTAGAACTTTTGTGTCTCAGAAACATACTTTAACTACTATGCAGAAATTCACTGTCACTGGCCTTGTCCTGAAAGCAGTGAAATATGCTTGATAAGACAACCACTTTTGTAGACAATGGAAATTTGGTGGCTTTCCTCTGTCATATCTGTAAAGCATGTGGCAGAATGCCACATAGACTGTTACCACTTAAACCAGTGAAGATAGTGATTGATGGAAGTGGTCCCTGATGGGCAAGGAGATGCTTAAAATAGAGATGTTATCAGGAAGAGGAGCAAAGCAGGAGCACCAAAGGAGCAGAGCCGGGACTATGTTTGTTTAACATTTTCACTTGCAGCAGGAAAACTGAGGAGCACTTTTGGGACAGCACTGGTGACACAAAGGTTTGAAAGATGATCAAGATATGAATGAACAAGATACAGAAAAAAACTGAACAGGCTGAGGACTGGGGAATTAGAATGGGATAGATTTATGCAAAGCAAGATGTTGTATGTTTAGCTTGAACAAGGATAACAAAAAAAGCTTCTGTTATAAACCAGAAACTAACCAGTTAAAATCAACTGAGGTTGTGAACTTGTCATATTATTTACCAGAATAAGTATCAGTGTGATACAGCCAATATCGGGGCTCTAGCGTTCAGGAAAGGTGAACTCAAACAGACGCAGAGAAACATTGTGTGGTTCAGCAGGGGAACAACAAGCATCCTGTGAGGAGACATTAGAAGAATGTGGTATCTTTTGAGCAATGCAGTCTTTCATTTCACAGAGACGTTACAGAAAGAAAATAACTATGTAAGCTAAAAGACAGGGTTGCCAGAAAAGACAAAAATAAACTGCATAAATGTGAGCTGCCCGTATGCAAATTCAGACTGGAAATTTGAAGAATTTTCCTAACCAGTACAGCAATGGAAGCAGAGGAAGTAAAAATGCAAACTGCTAAAATTGTTTTGATAAAAAAGGATATAATACGACGTCTGAAATAAAAAGAGACTAGTTTCTGCAACTCAAGCGGACTTGCTGAACTCAAGGGTGAGGTTCTTAAACTAGATGTATTTTTATAGTTCAGCATAATCAGCATACCTATGGCAGTGAATTGCTGTCTGTCTGAATGAGACTGGATTCATGTGTTTAGGTGAGGAGAGAGCACTAAGATAGTCCATTCTGAACGCTAATGTAATGCAGCCCATAGAAACCCACTCACTCATTTTTGCCTCAGCCCCAAGCTTCTCTTTGATCTATAGCATATCTTTTCAGAAAGGCATTTGATTTAATTTAAAAACTTGAAGTGAAGTAGAATCCACCACACTGAATAGCACATCTATTCAAACCGCACTGCAGATGGGGTTTGAGAGAACAGCTTTTGACCTTTGTGATTTTTTTTTTCTGCTGTTGTTGACAGGCTTTATGAGGAAATGCATCAGATGGATCATAGTGGAAAATATTAAACTTCCTACATTTATTCTGATCTGATGAATTCCTTTTCAATAGCCTCAGGAGGGGTTTGCGCCCTGCGGTCTGTTCTTTCTGCTGTTGAGCCCAACTTTGAAATCAGTGAAGTTGCTTCAATTTTCACTGGGTGAGAGTCTGATCCTTTATGCATATGATTAACAGACTTTCTGGAATGAATAAATATTTTCTAAGTAATCCAGCAGATTGGAAAACAGCTATATATCTTACCTCTGGGTAAAACCAGCAGACTTCGTCTTGTGATATACTCAGGATAGTGTGTATTTCCTTTAGTATCAGCTTCCTAAATCTGTCACATAATGTGAGCTCATCCTTTAAGTTCCCTCTGTAGTCAGAAAAGAGAGAAAAACTTGCCAATGATAAGGCACCTCACCTGTTTCATATACTTGAGATGGATCTCTTTCCAGTTAGGAAAATAAATTAAATTACAGACCTCATTTTTAGGTGTCTGAAACCCTATATATCAGTTCTGGAAAAGAAATATCTTCTTGATTGGGGATTTTATGTGGCCGTAATGGAATAGATTTGCAGTAATGCAGTGATAAGACTAGCTAAAATAAATTGCTGTATTCATGCAGAGATCTGATTTCTGTGTGATGGGGAGCAAGGACATGAGAGGAAGTCATTCAGATCTGGGAATAAATTTGACTTTTTATAAAGAGCTAAGAATCACAGCAAATAAGCATGAAGATGAACTCATGCATAACTAGTCATTAGATTGGTTGTTCTTCCCTTGTGACATTCCTGTTCGAGTGTAGCACCTCACTGGCACTCCTTCCAGAGATCTCAGGCACTCTGAAGCGCAGTCCCACGGAACCCACATTGTGCATCCTGGAGGATGCTCTTGCTATATATGGCATCTTTTGACAAGAAGTTTATTGCTTGAATCTCTGCATGTTGTGTCTTATTTCTAGTGCCTGAAGAGTTTTTTAAGAGCAAAGTTCAATGGTGCCAAACTTTGAACTAAATCTTCAACTAGTCAACATCTTTGCCCAAAGGACTCTTTTTATGCATTGGTAGCATGCTGTCACATAAACTTTTCATGAAGAAAGCCTGAGTGTGTTTAATTTGCACTACATTGATATGAGAAGAAAGATGGTGTGACCAAATCGCTGTCAGTATCAGCAAGCAACCGTCTGGAGGTCAAGTATTTTTAGTGGTCTGGCTTGGATTAGAGCATGATCCTCACATGCATGAACCATCACAAGGATTAATGAAGTGTATAAAGTGTGTGTGCTTGCTAATCTCATCTATGGACATGACAAAGGAAGAAATATGTCATTTTGAGATGGTAAATGGTTTAGGAAAGAGAAGATGGAAAGCTCAACCATATGCTGATGAGGACACTACAGTTTATGTCTTTCATTATCTTAATTGTTAAGAACTACAGTAATTGTGCTCAAAGGAGGCATGATGTGAAAATGACCCTGTTTCACTTTTAGCTGTGAAAATTTCACTCATCTTCCTTTTGGCATTCCCGTCTTTGATTTAAATGTTGCCTATTACATAGAATATTTTAAATGACAAAGTTTTATCACTTGAATTGATTTTGATTCACACTTCCTGTAAGATTCTGTGGCTGATGCTTTGGGTATAAACATGGTTGCCCAAGATTTGGCTTTGACTTGATCAAATACTTTCTCAGTGGCAAGTATTTGTCTTAGCAACTCTGATAAAAAAATAATTTTTCTAACTTAATTTTGGCCTGAGATCCTGCATAAGTTTTTAATCAGAAGGTTAACACGGGCCTCTGCCGTTCTAGCTGTCCACCCAGGGCAGATGCTGTGAGGCACAGTAGTTCCATAAAGGCTCTCTTCTCTGCCCTCATAGAGAAGGTTTACAAAGTTTCAGAATCAGCTCTCAGAACACCCATGTGCAGAGCTTCAGGAATAGTGGCAGCCAGAGACTCTCCCTCAGAAGCACATCCTTTGCACTGTTTGACACAGAATGAGTCAGGGGATCAGTAAGCAAGTGAGGAAGCACATCAGGGTCTCAGAAAGGCTGAGCTGGTGTCTCAGAACTTCTGCAGATACGAAAACCCCTGGTTTGTTCCAATATGCATCTTCCTGCTTTCCATCTCAATAAAGGACTGTGTTGGACGCTTGTAGCATTAAAGAAGGTAATCATCTCGATGCAACAGCCAGGAGTTATCTACTGCTGTGATATTCCAGTTGTGTGAGCTTGTCTGTTCAAAAGAAGGTAATCCCAGCTGAAAAAAAACGGAACTATTTTTACAGTAGAGGTTAACATTTGGAGCTTAGTGCTGCATGGTACTGAGATTCCTCTGAAAGCTGCTCAGTACTCTCAGCTCTGATTGCAGTCTTGGGACGCCAACAGTCCCTCAGCATGGGCTTCTTAGCTTTTCAGAGGACTGGGCTCTTTACAGCATCTTTCTTCAATGGCTTTAGTAGGAAATTAGTTTTTAGTACAAATGTGAATTGCACATGTGCAAGTTATAAATCTGGATCATTGCCAGTAGGTAAAGTCACTAACTCTGCTATTTGGTAGTTACTATAAAGTATTCAGTAATACTCTTCAGTTCTCTTCCTGTCCNGGGGATAAATGAATAGCACTTGCTTGACGAAGATGAGTGGGAATGAAAATATGAGTTTTTTGCAAATGTTTATAGTCTGCAAATGATAGAATTTTCATATTCATGCCTTGTAAAAAAAGTTACTCGGGCAGAAATGAAAGGTTTGTGTATGAGGGGATTAAACTAAAAAAAGCAATGCAGCTATGCGAATCAGAAGAGACTCCAGTGTCCACAGAGCGCTACAAACCAGCAAAGTTTAATGTCAGCAGGATTGCGGAGGTCAGTGAGCAGATGACAGTTGATAGAAATGCCTCTCCAGCCTGTAAAAAGACTCTACACATCTGGTAGGACAGTCCCAGAGGATCTCTGAGTTTCAGCGGGATGTGAAGCCTGTAGCTCACTTGTTGTGTACAATTATTTTGATAGCATTGCTACGTCTACAGCAACCATAGAAAAATAAAGAAGCCCCCATTCAACCTTCAGAGCACGGATGTTTTATCCCAAGTGAGACTTGAGGAATAAATAATGTTGAAAGCTAAAACTCGCTTACTTACATTTGTTTTTTAATTTTTGTATGTGTTTACTTACTTTGCCAAACAGAGGTATGCCTCAGTGAAAGTGGGGATTGAGTGTCATATTATCCTGGAATAGGAGAAATATACTTGTCAAAATAAAATATCAAATTTGCATTTTTGGAGCAAAATTTCATGACAGATGTTATGTACTTCCCATGTACTAATTGTAAACATAACTGGTGGCCACATGGTCTGCCTGCCAGTGCTATGCAGAGTTTATATGTAAGATGTAAAACCACTTCAAAATGATTTTAAGCATCTTTACAGTTATAGTACTTGCAGAACAAAGATCATTAAAAATACAAAAGTACAATATCATTATAGCATATCTATAGTATCACTACAGTTGCATAACTGATGTCTATAAGGTAACAAGATAATAACATAGTTCTCATTTTCTGACATGTAAGTATCTGGTTTTTGGATCACAAAATAGCTGTATACCTGTCTGGGCTTCATATCATTTGGGACTGAGACTCTTCCCATCCATGGCTGGAATGCAGCAGGGAAAATTCAGAGGGAAGTGTCACATTTTTCTGGTAGTTTTATTCCTTTGCCCTTGTAAATGTTAGGGCAGGGAGAAAAGTTAGATATTTAATTGCTAATCTGTACTGGCAGGGACTTGCCTCAAAAACAACTTTTGATTTACATGAGCATAAACAAAATCAGAATCAAGTTCCTGGTGTTTAGGCCTGAATATAAAACATGCACGTCCTTTTCCAGGAAAAACACTCCTGTCTTGAAAAAGAAGGTGATACCCTAGAGATGTGTTTTAAGCTTTTTGAATCTTCTTTGGCAAAGGCTATTCTCTCTATTTTTAAGGCATCTTTCTTCACAGTGATCAGTAGTTGATCACACAGGTAATTTCAAGATATACTGATAATGTCAGTCGTCAAACATATCACTTCTGTTAGTGACAGATTTCATATGCTGGGCCCTGCTGATTTAATACAAAACTTCAAAAATTGTATTCAGTATAAGTTCATTAGCAAAGGATTTTTTAACAGTTAGGTTTAATAATGTAATTACAGGCCAGATAGAGAAACCCTTACTGACACTGATTAGAATGTTAATTTATGACAAATGCATTTTGAAACCAACAAAATGTTTAAAACGCAGTGACATTCAGCTAAAAATTAATTCTGACCAGGCCTTGGGAAATAGGAAATCCCTGACATGAGCCTTACATAAAAGAACAGCTTTGTTCATGAGGAACATAAATGAGCAAAAAGGATGTGAGACAGCCAAGAAATGAGCAGTGAATGAAAAGGTCTATGGAGGGAGGAAAGGTGAAAAAAGAAATGTGTGGATTAGGTATGTGAGCTTTTTCATACCTATGGTCTTCTCTTATTTTAATGTGAGCCAAATATCAATGAAAGCTTAAAGACGTATTTCAGAGAGTTTTCAGATTAAAGGCTTAGAAGAAAACTGGCAGCGTAAGGAAAGAGGAGGCTGCATCCTTCGGGAGCAGAGTGGATCAGAGGCAGACCTGCTGCATGAGGTTTGTTTTCTGTTGGAAGTGTTGTTGCTTTAGAAGTGAGAGTGTTCAAGATACCAGACCCTTCTAAAGCAGGAACATATGAGTGATGCTGGCTCCAGGCTGCGGAGCACCTGGATAGGATTCCAGAACTGAGCTGGCTGGGGATTTTCTGATGAAACTTTTGTCGGAACAGAAAACTTTTGTGGAGACATATCCCCATTTAAACTCCCTCTCCCTGCCTGCTGGGGACAACTTTTCCAATGCTGACATGAGAAGTCTGGTCAGGAGGCGGGAGCAATGCACCCTTCACCAATGCTGCAACGGCCAACACACTCACCTGGGCCACAGCTGTTCTGGTCCAGAGGGCCTCTCATGGAAAAGGGATATTTTATCTCTACATTGTCTATCACCAGGCCACGTGCAGAAGGGAAAGCATCAGGTTAACCCAGCTATTCATTTCCTAGCCTAGATCTGTGACTGGCATGGATCACAGCAAGATTTGCTTGCTCCTGAGTGTACAGACATGGGCTAGACATCTAGGTTTGCTTTGATGGTCAGGCCACTGCCTCTTCTGAGCTGTGTTGCTCATCAATTCGTGTGTTGGGTTGTACCTTTGTATAAAGAGTTTACATTTTTTATAGAATCATAGAATCCTTTGAGCTGGAATGGACCCTTAAAGATCATCTAGTCCAACTCCCCTGCAATGTCTGGAGTGCAGAGGAACATCATGAAAGAAGGAATTGTGTTATTAGTGACTACAAACACTAGCTACTTGAAAAGGAAAAGCTCTAACAGGCAAGAAAACAGTTCCCACTATGCCACTAACAGGAGCCCAGTTCACTCATATGGACCTTTGGAAACTGAGAAGCTGCAGATCCTGCTCTGAGCAGCAATTCTTGTCATCTTCATAGCAGTTTAAGGTGCAGTAGTAAGAGAAGAGTTGAAAGACGGCAGTACCAATGTTTGGTACAAATGGACAACAGAGGTGGTTTTCCAGGTGAGTTCTAGATTGCTGTAAACTGGAGATGGGGTAGCTGGGGTTAGTGTACCTCTAAGCTACAGGTCAGCACCTCTGACAGACTGGCTTTGCTGTTTTGGGCTCCATGCCATGGTGAGGCAGCCACCTGGCATCAGCTGGGTCAGGGCAGAGCCATTTCTGGGCAAAAACTGTGCAGAGATTGTAAAATGCCAATGTTGGATCCTTGTTTCCCTTTTCACACTTTTTACGTCACTCAAACACAGTAAAGATGTCCTAAAAAGAAAAGAAAAATGGTCTTCCTTTAGGGCACTCTAACAGCAGAAAGGGTCTGCCATACAGCAGAGGTGCTGTCCTGCTGGGGAGGATCTTCACTGGAATCCATCTCCTGTTCCTTCAGTTTTCTGAGCTCAGTGGAGTTTTCAGGGCTCAAGACTTTTGATCGGTTAAAAGAAATAGGCCATTTAAGAGCATAGGTTAGCTGCCTTGTTTTCGTGCCTATTTTAGACTAAGCTAAATAATTCCTTTGCGTTTCCTATTCATTTGCAGAAGTTGTGAAGGCATCTTAGACAACTGACTCTGCCAGCCATATGCGTGCCTAGAGCTGGCTGAAAATATTCTCACACATTTTCCTGTATCATGTGGTCAACCATAGTATCAGCCTGAGACTCGTCCAAGTTAGCTAGACCACCAGAGATAAGGAACTTCACAAAAAAATTATTTGCTTTTAGTTTTGTTCATCATAAGTAATCTACCCAAAATCATGAGACTGGTATAAGATTTATACAGTTAAGCACAATACTGCTATCCTGTTTCTTCTAATTTTTCCTTAGCTTTTCAATATTTCAGGCATATTTTTGTCAAACTATCCACCCTTACCCTTCATCTCGAGGTTGTATCAAAATGAAGGCCAGGAATCTTGTAGTTATTTGACTCTGGGAGCCAAATGTATACTCCCTAAGTCAATACCACATATATTCCAACATAAAGTAGTTCTGCTGAATTTTCTCCTGAAGTAATAAAGTAATTCAACATAAAGTAAATGATCTGTTATAGTGCTGTAGTATTTTTCTAGGAGTCAGACAAAGGCCTGTACTTCAGTCTTAGAACTGAGGTATTACTGGCTCTTACAGTATTGCAGTAAGTTCTCTTATTTTCTACAGCTGAACTCAAGACATGAGGTGCTGTAGACTGACTGCAGTCTCAGTCAGACCCAGTGTTGCAAATGTTTCCAAGAACGAAGATAGAAGCTTCCACTTCCATCGCTTTGAAGGTGTTTGTCCTATGTTTTGGACAGAAGTCTTCTTTAGGCAGTGTTCCCCAATGAGAAAGACCATTAAGACTTAGGACATCCAGCACTGTTTCACTTGGCATGAATGAAAAAAAAACCTCATTATGAAGGAACAGAAAGAACTTTGCATCTCAGGACAGCAGCTGAGGCTGCAAGAGGTAAGTTATCCTTTCTGCTGAAGAAGGAATGCCACTGAGATCTGTCTCTGCACAGCCCACACAGACTGTCCCTACTGATTCAGTAGACCCACATTTCACCTCATCTATGTCAGGCTGCAAGCTCTGTGCTGAGGACAGTTCTCTGTTCTAACCTATCACCATGATGAACAGGAATTCCAGCAGCAAACAAACTTTTATCACACAGTGCCTGGTTCAAAGCACTCGCTGCTATTGAGAACAAACTGTTTTTTCAAGTCTAGATCTTAAGGGATAACTGACTGCACAGTGAATCGCCTGATCTGGGCTTTGGTCACCTAGCCTGATTGTGGAGGGGCACTTTTGCCTAATAATTTTGAGAACAAAATGGTATTTTTTATAACACGGAGAGCTGCTAAGGATGGCATTGAAGGAAAACAAACATGCAGAAGAGAGCGTGGAGAGGTGTGTGAGGCCTGGGGAAGCTGATCAAGAAACCTGGCTCAAAGTGGGTAAAAGCTCAGAGCAGAAGGGAGATGAAAGCATTACACAACCAGCTGTAGCTGCTTGGGAAATGACAAAAGGGAGATGTTTTACTCTGGGTCCATGACAGGAGTACTATGCATTTTTTTTTCCTGCCAAAACATCCCTGTCCCTATCTGGTTTCCGGTGTGAGACAACGGGCAAAGTCTGCATGTCATCACAGCTCCCACGTGTTGACAAGGAGCACTGGCAGTGCGTCAGAGGCTTCCACCCTGTGCTGCACCCAGGCTGTGCCCAATAATCCTGTAAGGTGGAGAGGTAAGTCACCAGGAGTTCACCAACGTTTTGCCCTCAAGCCATTTATGGCACAGGGTTCATTGTTGACAGGACATACTTGGTCTTCTCAATGGTTGGTGGAGAGATAGCAGGAACAGTTTTGCATGTTCAATCATGCAGAGGTTAATATTTACAGGCAATGCTTCTCCTGCCCTTGCTGACATTCATCAGCCTCTACAACTACCTGTGTCGTCTTGCAAGCATCAGCTTGTAGGTACAACTGTAAATAGGAACAGTTGCGGCTTCCCTCCTTCTTCCCTTCTTCTCCAAGACTTTACTATTAGATGACATATTTTTACTTCAAATACCATAAAATATAGATTTGAAAAATGCAGGAATTGTAATTTCAGGCACAAGGTTCCTATTCAGCAGCCACACTGGGAATCCACTAGGAAACATGTTTAACTTTGACATTACTTTTTGTTTGCCATCTTACAAAGGAGCAGCTACCAGATCCTAAGAAAGTCTACTTTTGTCTTTTCCAAAAAGGTCAGTAAACACAAAAAGTGGAGATGTATGTTTCATGGTTTTGGAGGAACTGTGATCTTACCAGAACTTGCTTGCAGTTACTGTTCAGTAGACATATTTAAAAAAAAAAAAAAAAGAAAGGAAGAAAAGAAAATGATCCCAACAGTTCTGGCAAATTACTTCAACACCTACAGTTGTAAGCATATATCTGTAATGATGTAATGAGAGGCTCTGGAGGTGACACGGAGGTCTCTGTCCCCTGGTAGGTCGGGTCCTCAGCACAGCACCGAGGGTCTCCCCATGGCATTGCTGGTGCAGATCCCTGCCCTGCTCCAGATCTAGGATGCAGACAGGGAGGTGGCACTTGCAGACACAAAGTCTTTGCAGATCATCTTTTTATGAAGGGCCAGTCTGTGGATGCTCATGGTTACTTCCAATAGCATTGAAAATCTTGCATGATTTAGCTCCAAGATCTCTTACTGAAAGCCTGGGCTAAACATTGCACAGAAAAAAGTGCTACAACTCAAGTCTGCCTTAATGAACATCTATTGTGTGTGACAATTTATAGCTGAGTAGTTTTGGGTACAAAATGTTTTTTCTGAACTCCGCTTGTAAAAATTTTGGTTTACTGCAATTGCACGGTCTGACAGCGGATTTATCTGCTCAAGTCCTGCATCATCTGTGATTCTCTTATTACCCTTCATGGCTTTTAGCAAACAATTATATATGGTTCTTTAAACTCTTCTCATGACTCATCTGTGGCTATGGCATTCCTCCATAAAGACACCCGCGTTTCTCAACTTACTTATTTGTTGAGTGCTTTAGATCTAAACCATACCACACAGTTGTTTCTCCCAATCCTTACAAAATCTGTATTTCATGAGTGCAATTATTTTTAGGAACATTCTCAAATTCAAAGTGGATGTAGATATTGTGAAACTAGTCAGACAGCCGATCTCCTAGGGTTAGAAAAAGGAGTACTGCTCCAGAAAGAGCCCAGAAAGCTGAAGGCTGTTACAGAGTCCCTCTTTAAAGTGGGAATGGTCACATCTGTCTAAACATAACTACAGAAAGCAACTGGAGGGATTCCAACATCACACCTTCATTAAAAGCTGGGCTAGAAAGCAGCCAGAGGAAGTATTTCTTAGTGTAGATTTTTTTGTATATCCTAAAAAAGATCTAGGGTCTAAGTCACTTTTTTTTTTGTCACCATCTACAGGTGCATTATGTACTAACACTTTCCCTTATTTTTTCAAATACAGACAACAGAATTGAAGAATGTGAACCCACAGTAAAAGGCTATATCTGGGCTTGGGCTTCACAAATCACTTCAGTACAGAACATCCTCTATCTGTCTCATTTAAATCCTTTGTGCTCACCTGCAAAATAAAGCTTCTTTTTTATGATGAACCTGTGTCTGACCATCATCCCTCCAAGGACTGGTATATCAGACTCCTCCAGAAAGTGGGCTAACAAAAAAGACAGAACAATTATGCCTTTATAGTTCCTTCATGATTTCTACTTTGAGGAGCACAGAAGAAAACTCGCAAGACATAAAGCAAAACTAATGAAACAGGTTTATTGCCTTGCCTTCTGAGACAAATAGAGCTCCTCTTGCCAAGAGACATTCTTAATCTCACACCAGAACTGTGATCACTGTGCTGAGGTTCACAACGTTGCATGGCAAGAGATTTTGTGCACCACAGAGCTGCTTCCTGGGATCCTGAGTTGGTGAGGAAGAGGAAAAGTAGACAGCAAGAGGGAGAAAAAAGCTGCAGATCCCTTATGGTTCTTTTGCAGGGGTAGCACAAACTTAATCCTTTATTCTGACCAAATATCTGGGATGGGACTGCAAATGTCACTGAGTGAATTTTGGCAATGATTAGCGAACGATTAAAAGAGCAAACCCCGTAACATAGAAGCATTAAGAAATGGAACGATTTCCGTGCTAAAAAGGAAGAACATCTGTAAGTTTTCTCTTTCCCTTGAAACTACTGCTTTTGCTGCACCATCTATTTACTTTTAGGGTGTAGGACGAGTCTAGCAGGATCACTAAAAAGTACAACATGCAATGACACAGTGAGACTCAGTGATAACACCTGGTAGTGCTTCCTCAGTGCTCTGGTTAATATTTACCCACGGAAAACTGTTTAAATAATTGTAGAAGCCTTAGTCACAATTTTTAGCCTTTAGTAGCAGAGCACAGTGCATTTGACGTGGCCTGAGAGATTTCCTGAAGAAACGGAAATATTGAGGTCTGTTAAGAAAGATTATTCTGCAGTTCTCATTTTTGTCCCAGCTTCTTGAAAATGGCGGGTGTAAGCAGATGCCTGAAGTATTCCATGTTCTTCTTCAACTTCTTATTTTGGGTAAGTCGGTGTTTAAATTGTTATTAGTGACACATGAAATGTGTTCAACATTATCCAAAGGCTGTAGTTGAAAAAATTATAAAGAAAATAGAGCATAAGTAGAACCAGAGCTTGATTCTAAATCAAGGAGAGAAGAATGTTTAATTTTTTTCCCTTCCTTTGTCTTTTTCTTACAAAAATGCCTTCCCTCTACACTAAGAGGTAGAACAACCGGGATTCCATCTCCCTGCCTGCAACGTGCCCCTCTTGTCAAGGGGCATCGTTCATTTCAGTCAGAAGATAACAGACTCTCCATTATCTTAACAGACATTGTTCTCTTGTGTTTGTTGGTTGTTTTTCTTTGTTGTTGTTTGCTGTTTGCATCCAAACTGCATTATCCTGGAAATGTAGCTGCAACAGAAGATAGAAAAATGCACTTTTATTCTTAGCCTCCTAATTGATAAATGGTTTTCATATCCTTCTTTGTGGTTCTTTGCTTTACGCTTAGTGTCATAATTAGTTTCTGATGGAGCACAGTAAATGTCTGGAAAGTGGTATGGGCTGGAAATACTGCTGAGAGCCAGCTCTCAGAAAAACGATTGGCTTTCTCCAGCATACAAGGGAAAGGGTTCCTCCCTGTGCGGGGCACAGGATGGCAGGCAGCTTTCTGAGCATAGTTTGAATCATATTTATCTATTTGCCACATCTCAGCCAGTTTGCAAGAGTTTCAGGTCCTGGAGGCTCTGGAAAGTTTGGAGTTAAAGATCACTTCTGCCGTGGTTCCACCTTACTGTCAGCTTTCCCACCAGTTTTGTCAAGTTCACCTGAGGTTCACTGAAATCAGAAGCAGAACTAGGAGCAATAGTATGGCTGTTGCCTTGAGGGACATTTTCTGAGTCAAAAGGTGATACAATTCAAAAGGAGGAAGAAATGCTGGGAACATTTGCTGTGACTGTGACAGCCTGTGACAGTCTGTGATTCTGAAGGGGCTGAGGGGGACACAAAAGCTGCTGCATTGACTTATAATAAAGGAAGGAGTTTAGCACTACTGAGATAGGGAAGAACAGGCTCGGTGCAAACAGGAATACGTGTGGATGTAGAGCAGTGAAACTGAATTCTTTGAATCACGCTCCTGTCTCTAACCCCTGGAAATCATTAAATTGCTCTGGTGAAGCACAGGGAACAGCGATTTCCATTGCTCCCACAGCTGCTCTCCCAGATGCACGAGGCAGTCAGGCAGGTGGAAAATTAAACTGATAGGGGGAAATGAAGGTGACTTTAACCTTAACTAGATAACAGCAACAGGCCAATGTTTCTCTGGTGTCCTTTTGTTTTAAACCTTTCGTGATCTCTCTGGGAGTGTCCCCCACCTTGGGAACAGAGGAACAGGCTTTCCAGCCTTCCTGTTACTTTTTTTTTTGCAGCAGTTCTTACAGAACACCCTGAGGTGTCTAAGCCCTGGAATAGGCTAAGGTAGATCTGCAAAGTGGCTTTGGTCTCCTTGCCCCCATGTGTTGTGTGCCATATGCCCCTGGGGGTCAGAGTTTTGCACCTTTCCAGCCTGGGAAAAGAAAGCTGAGTGGGTGTTTTTGGAGAGCTGTGCTTTGGAGCTGAGTGCCTATATGGAGCTTTAAATAGTCCCAACAGTTTGGTATGTTAAATCTGAAAATTAAGTCAGATTTTAACTTCCTCCTTTCTTCAGCATTTGCAGGCTGCCACCCTCATTTGGTCAGCCTCTGCTACTCCACACCATGCACAAATGCCAAATTCCCATTTTTTGCGCCAAATGTGCCAAATGAGATCCCTAGTTTGAGGCAACCTGGTTGTCTGATTGGAAACTGAGCAATCTTTGATCACTTGATATCAGACTTGCAGTCGAAGTGACCCTTTCCCCACACCTTACATCAGGAAAGACATCAAATCTGTGGCAGCCCTCCAGTACTGGGAATATGAGAATCTTTTAATTCCATCAGAAAATACTGGATCACTAAAATGAAACAGTTTCTTGAAATGAAAGCTTCTTTTCTGAAATTTTATTTTAAGAGAAACCTAATAATTAGGAGGGAGTACTGCAACAAACACAGTGTTGTATTTTGAGTCTTTGGGAACAGAACTTTTTGATTTGTAATTTCATCACTTTTCTTTGTATGTTCTTGTAAACTTTGTGTATTACAAAAACAAGCAGAAACAAAACATTAGGATTTTATTGAAATTGAACATTTTTATGAATATAAAGAAAATCTGTTTTGTATAATTAAAAAACACACACCTTACTGGAAACTTAAATTTGAAAAATATATTATTTTTTTGAATGGGGGAAATAAATACTGTAGCATTCCCATCTTGGTAAGTTCCTGTACATTCAATTTCATTTACTTCTATTACTATGCTGTACTTTCATGGGAGGTCCTGTATAATGAATAAGGCAGTGGACCAAATTCTGTTTGGATTTGCAGCAATAGCTGCTTCAGTGGAAATTTTCACATTAGCAAGTCCACATTGTCTGATGCACAGTTGCATGGTTCACATAGTGCTGCTGAACAAGACCCAAATACAAAGTCATATGATACCATCAGTTTCTAGGCAGATTCAGTGGGATTCAGATGATTTCAGTGGGGAGTTCTAGTTAAATTTGATAACATGATATAGCTGTCATCGATTGTACAACTTTCTTTTTCATGTTTAAAACATACTTATAGGAGCTTTACTTAGAGCAGGAAAATGTGTGGTACTCATGTCTGAGGGCTGGCTGTGTTCCACATTAAATAATCTGCTAAAGTCGTTATGGTCTTTGATGCTGAATATTATACGAAACCTCTTTGAGGGAAAGTATTTTCTAAGAAGAATTATCTTAAACATATAAAAATAGCTCTTTTAATTTTAAAAGGTTAGAAATAGTCCCAGTTTTCATGGGAAGCTCATAACCACATTTCAGAGCCATTTCTCACTCAGGTATTAAATACATACAGGTTCTGAATCTTACTAGACTCTGGTCCTCAGTAATTTCTTTCCTACTAGTCCTCTCAGGTAGCATAATCTTTACATATGATTAGATCCTTAATTACTTATCTCCCACACTTGGTAACAAAGAGGAATTCTGTGTGAGAACCACCACAGACAGGGCAAGAAACAAAGCAGCCAGTGCGTGGCGGAATGGTACCTCAAAGATTGACAAAATTAGAGAACAACTCATGATTAGGGAATATGTCTGGATCTGGGATTCATCTTCCCTGACTTCAACATCTGAAAGAAATTCGTTGTGCGCTTCTTTTATAGCCAGAGGAAAGAAATTGGTAGCGCCAATGGGTGATCTAACTCATTTGAGGAAATGTGCCCATGACAGATCTGAAAAGTTAGACTTATATGTCTAACTTTCACAGGTACAAGATAGAGTAAGGTTGTTTTCTACAAAAAAAAAAAAAAAAAGGAAATAATAACTACCACAGTATGTACTTTATAGGGGAATATTGGAGATGGCCAGATACTGTAGTATAGAAGGTGGGAAGTCTTTTAGAACTATTCCTGATAGTTTTACCACTGAGAATATGTCTGAAGATATATGTCCTGAAGCAATAGTAGTTGTACCAACATCCCTTATCAAACCTCTTGTTTTCATTATAGTAGAAACAATGTTCTTTACAGTTGTGTTGTATACATACTACAGCAATTTATAGTCGTCTCTCATCTGACAGAATTTCCATGTGCTTCCCAACCACATGTATAAATCATCAAGGAGATGATGATTCCTCTGGGGTAGAAACATCAGGGATTTGGTGCATAACTGAAGATTTAACTATCCTTATGAAGTTTCCTGGATATGAATCAGTATTCTATGCTCTAGCAATTCATGTTTCTTTCACCTTGCCAGAGAAATGATTTCAGAATTTTGGCCAGCATCTGGTGCAATTTGGATGCTGAACTTTAATCTAAAGTTGTTGATCTTTCTAAATACTGTTTATTTTCTCCTACAGGTGTGTGGTTGCATTATTTTGGGAGTCTCTATATGGATACGTGTTAGCAAAGACGCTCAACAGGTAAACATGTGCAATCATGCCCAACCCACGTAAAACATAGAAACTAGTATATACACTCAGATTTTCCAATAGCATTTCCACAAATGTGTTCTGCTTTCATTGGGATGGTTTGTGTGGGTAAAGAGGAATGCATTTAATGTTAAGAAAAAAAAAAGGTGGAGGCAGTCAGATAAAGTGATTGATGTAAGCACAGATGTAATGACAAGAAGTGTTTTCTAATGTTGCTAATGTAAGTTCCATACTGATTTCTGTTGGAAAATGTCTCTTTCTCCTTAATGAAAACTGATTATGATTTTGTTATTGATTTCAGTGTCAGGGAAAGCAATGAGGAGCTGTGAGCTTCTTAGACTTTTCAGTGTCCTTCTCCATTAGTATTGTATAGGCATATATATTCCTAGGGTTACTTTTATAAGTTTTTAGGGAATATTTTTACCTTTCTCACTATCTTCAATAGTGCAATACTTATTCCTCCAGTAAATGTCATTTTGAACGGGAGCAAGGATTTTCTTCTTCTGTTTTCAGTGGCTCCCTAAAAATATTTTACCTTTTTCACTCGTATTTATGTATACATATTTTTAAAGAACTTAGGATTTAAATGTACTAATAGATCTCCTGAAAGGGAGATGAAAAGTCCCTGAGTTCCCCTCCTGGATTTTATCTGGGATATGAAATCACCTCAGATTTTATGACTTTCCTTTTCTGC
The DNA here is from genome assembly GCA_013396635.1 of Penelope pileata. Taxonomy (NCBI): domain Eukaryota; kingdom Metazoa; phylum Chordata; class Aves; order Galliformes; family Cracidae; genus Penelope; species Penelope pileata. The sequence continues at coordinate 41,540 of WBMW01004354.1, read as the reverse complement.
AAAGCTATGGAAAATACACTCTTGAGGAGACCTTAATTTTGCAGAAATGCACAAGAACATGATCCAGTTGGTGCAAAGTCTCTTTAGTCTTGTGGGCCTGCCAGTTTTTTGCCAACTGTGCTCTCAGTGGCACTGGCATCTTAGTTGCAGCATGTCCTCCATCACCTGGCTGTACAAGTGAAAAAATCATCAGGTGTTACACAGAAGCATTTTTTCCACATTTCAAATTGAGCCTTTAGAATAGAATAAGCAGATCACTTCTGTGCTGTTCTACCACAGTCCATCAGTTAAGAACAATATTTTTTGTTTCAGTATATTTGGAAATAAAAAGATGCTGGGGGTAAGTAGAAAGCTTTATATATTTCCCCCATTTGGTTGATGATATTGTTGACCTTAGCCAGTCCCAGATGTCTCATGTCTGGCAGAGGATGGTTATAAAAGAACTCAGTTCACAAAGATGTTGTGATGTGAGGTAAATTAGATTATTGTGGAGAGCTCTGCCGTTCTTTGCTGCAAAAGAGGAAGGATGACAAGTTTCCCTCCTCAATCAACCTTTTTCAGAAGCTGAAGTTGCCATGATTGCTAGATTAACATCTCTGGTATGATGACTCAGATGATGCAGTAGAGCTTGAAAAACCATAACCGTTATTACTTTTATTTTTGAAGACATTTCCTGTTCAGAAAGGTTACTTAAGTGTGTCCTAAGCTGGTTTCCTGAAGACACACTTGCCACTCTACAAAAACTGTGAATTAAGAATAGACACAAAAATTGAAAGTATTTTCTTACATCTTTGCCTCTATGCTGGCAAAGCTCCCATTCAGAACAAATCATATGTATGTTTTGCCTGAGCAATAATTGAAGAGACCATAAGGACTTGGCTGTAGATGAACAGAGCTTTCTAAGAATAAATAACAGGGGCCTCTGTCCAACTTGGAAGGGGAAAAAACATCACAATCCTAAAATTATACTTGTCTATATACCTTTGTAATTTCCATCAGAAGATATATGTTACAACTTCCAGATATTTTTGCTAACCTTGGCACCACCCATATTGGAAAATATTCTTTGAACATTTCTCTCTATTTTTGCCTTTGGCCTTAGTCAGTCCTGTGGGAACTGAATAATTTGATATTTAATATTATGGGGTTACATAAATCATTTAGTTGAATGTCACAGACATCAAAATACAGTCCTCATCTCTGATGGTAGTATTAGAGATCATGCCAAAAAAAAAAAAAAAGAAAGAAAAAAAAAGAAAAGAAAAGAAAAAAAGAGACAAGATGGAAAATATATCTAACTCTTCCCCTGACATACCCAGCATCACTCTGAGAAGTGTTCTCTGAGGAAAAGCCGCAGAGTATGTTCCTGATCTTCTACTGACAAACAAAAGTTTTGTATCTTTAACATTTGGTTGATGTAGGAGAGATTTCAAGATAATCAATTTTGCTACTTTCAGAAAAAAAGCAAAGATTCATTGACCGAAATCAAACTAAAAGCTATTTTGAAGGCGTGATTTTTATTTACTCTGTAATGTTGACTTCCAAGTTATGCAGAGACAAAGACTGAAGAGCCAGGTTCTACCAAGCTCTCCAACAAAAAGTTTAAGAAGGGACAGTAGAGGTTTGTTTATTCAAGGAACGGAATTTCTTTGTGTTTGTGCATTGATATATTTATCAGTTATTAAGTAATTATCTTGCTCTGGGAGATACAGATATTTGTAGGAGGAATTTCTTGCAGATGAAAGATTTTTTTTCCCTCTCTTTTCAGGATTTGAACTTAGACAACATAGACAGCAGCAGTCTGTTTGCAGGGGTTGATCTGCTGATAGCTGTGGGCTCCATCATTATGATCCTGGGATTTCTGGGATGCTGCGGTGCTATAAAGGAAAGCCGGTGCATGCTGCTCTTGGTAGGAAAGGAAAACATTTGGCTACAGAAAAAAAACCACAGTTACGCCTGAGGAATAATGCCGTTAGTCATGCCAAACGAGGATGGGGCCATTCTTCTTTAATCAAATGCCTACTTATGAGCATGTGTTTTCATTTCTTACCCTGTGTTTGAGCCCTTTGTGAATTTAAGTGCAAAAGAAATGATGAGTGGTCTCATGAACAAGAAGACAGTGTCCAGACAGGCCTGATCATGTCACTAGCTTTCTCCCCCATCCAACTGAAGTTCCCTCCACCAGTCATCCCTCCACTATCCCATTTTATTTCACAAATCCTCAGTTACTCCCTCTGCAAGTCCTCCCAAAATGTTCTCGTCGATCTTCTACCCAACACCTCCCACCTACACACTGCCCATCATGTCACTGCTCCAGAGTGTGCTGAGTCTTGACAACCAGCTGATGATAAGGCACATACCTTGTCTTAAACATCCTCTTCTCTCATCCTCAAAGAAGGGAAAACTGGAACTGACTGGAACTTTAGTTCATTCTACCTGTTTGTTGAGGTACATGAAAGATAAATTTTCACCTAGAAGAAATGATAGCAACTCAGGCAAAAGCATTATAGTTTTCTCTCCCTTTTGTTTTCTTCCTAGTTTTTTATCGGATTGCTGCTGATTCTGATCCTTCAGATCACAGGAGGTGTTTTAGGAGCAGTGTATAGACCTCAGGTAGAGTATTATTCTCTATTTTCCTTGAAGTTTTCACAAAGTTTTGTTTCTCCATTGAAAACTAATAAATTATTTGGACTTGCAGATTGCAAAGGGCCTTAACGTGACTTTCACAACAGTTGTTGATTTATTGAAACAAGATACAGAAAAAGCAAAAGAAGTTCAAGAGTCAATGCAGAAGTTTCAGCTACAGGTGAGTAAAATGCAACAGAAAGCGGGGATTGTTTCTATCTGTTCTGTTTCTAGCATTTTTCTTTGCTTCATTTTATGGGTACTCTGCCATAAAATTTCACTCCCTGGGAATAGGAAGGGTTCTGACTTAAACACAATTTAAAACATTGCACAAGGGCTTTCTGCTCTCTTGATACAGCGTGGGCTTTCCATGATGATCTCTTTGTGCAAAAATGTTCATAAGAGACAGAGCAGGGACACACACAACATGCAGGTAGATCTACTGATGTATATTTTAAAAGCCAATTTCTCTATCACTGACAGAGAAAGACATTCTCAGTGACCGTAACTGGGAATTTCTGAAGGAAATAGATTGGTAGCCGAACATCTGTAAGACTTAAACCTCAGAAGTTTTCATTAGCAATTATATATTCCTCGGTGTGTATGTAGAAATTACAAATTTCTTACATGATTCAACACGACGAAAACAAATTTCCCCTTACTCTGTGATATGACTGTAAGAGGTTATCAGTTCCTTCTTCAAGGTCATGTACTCATTACACTGGCAGTAATATTGCAGAACTCACAGGGTGTGCAGAGCATGCCTATAGGATTTGGAAGGCCCATAATTGATATTGGGCCTTTAAAAACTCTGCATGCCTTTGTATTTGCTCTTTGTGGTTTTTATGTTTGCATTTCTGTAATTCTAGCAAACCAAATGCGGGTCACTAGAGAAATTTTGTGCGTATGTTAGAGGAAGTATACTTTTAGGACTTGTAATTCTCCATGGAATGGGATAGATCAAATTCATAGATTGAAATAGCAATTGAGACCCAAGAAATCAGACTTGCATCTTGATCATAAATCTACTGATATGAGACAGCTGTTTGATGCTAGGGCTGTCATTCTTCCACAGCTTTGGTTATGCTAATGAAAGTTTTGCATTTTATAAAGAGCAGATTCTGTTCTGGCCATGGTTACTACAAGGTACAATTTTCCTTATCTGTTTGGAGCAAGGTGTTTTTGTCGGGGTAGGTTGGAGTGCTAGTTTTATTCTCCTATTCCAGACAATATCTGGGTCCCTCAGAGCTTCAATCAGATGAACTTACTTGAGAAGTATTTAGAGATGATTTAAAGATTCCTCTCACATTGGGAATAAAATATAAGACAATACTTGTTGTTTCTTCTTGGAAACAGTACAGAAGTTTTCTGTCTCCAAAGCTCAGATCACTTTCACTTAGAGAAAGTGGCATTTGCTTTGGTGTGGACTGCTGATGGACAGTTCTTCTAATGCCTGAAATGTCTCAGAAACATTTCTTGACCTTCAGAAAATCTTCCTTTCCTGCTCAAGCTACCATGTTTCTGTATTCTTTCAGTAGGATATGGAAGATAAAGTTACTTATTGCCTGCAGAAATTACCCTTCTACTTTACTGGGTCTTTGTTGATGATATTTCTAAACAAAGGGTAATAACATTTTAGCGAACTCTGCTTATCTCCACCATCACTTCCTCTTCCAGTCTGAGGTCAGCCCTTCACAGGTCCTCTCTGAGATGTCATCTCAGAGCTGGGTGGCTCCTGTTCCAAGAGAGGGCACTTGTCCTCCTCCAGGACAAAGCCATCTCTGCACCTGGCTGCTCTCCTGAGGCATACATGGGAGCCTGCCTTGTCACTGTGGTGGTGAATGACCTGGTTTCCCTTTAGAGCTGTCCCCAGTAAATGAGACTGACAGTTAGACAAGCTCTTCAGTGAGGAAGCTTTGTTCTCCCTTGTTGTAGATTTCTCTTTTGAATGAAATTTGTTCCTTCGGTGTATCCCAGCTAAGAATTAACCAGTAGTCTTTAGGCGAGAAGATTGGATAAGGAAAACTTCAGGAGTGTATTTCATTTGAGATATCCTATTGCTATGAAGTCACTAAAAGCCATATTTTACTATGTAAGAATGGGAAAGAAAATGCAATGAAAAGGAGTTTTGTTTTCCCTTGTTTTCCTTCTGCTTATAAATATTCTGACTTCTGCCACCTGCAGGATGCCAGAATGTGGACACTTTGTTCCACCCAGGTCCTGGACATCACACAGGGAATACCCGGGAATTCCACAACTATCATTTATGATGTGTGTTCTCACCATGCTCCTAGTGGCACCTGTGTCTGTACTTTGTCAGAGTGTCTGTTGTTTTTTTCTTACTCCCTCATGGGAGATTATTTTGATGTGCAGGCTTAAAGGATTCCTACATATTTAAAGGCTGCTGGTGTGAAAGGAAAAGAAGTGAGAAGCAATATTTAGGTAGCTTATAGTACTTCCACTTCTCTTTCTTCATTCCACCTCCAGCTCTGTCCTCTGCTTCTGAGCCAATTTATTTCTCCTGATATAATAAGCAGCCTCCTGGGGGGATGATTGAAAGTTGAGCAAGATGAAAAATCTCTTAATTATTGTATTAATTTTTAAATAGACTAGGATTTCTTTATTACGTCCCACAGCTTTTGCTTTTATAAAAAATAATCTGAATATTTCCAGCTGCTTTTTAAAAGAGGGAAGACACAAACACAAGTCTACACCCCTGAGCTTTAGTGGTTTGAATAAAGTAGAACATGAAGTGAAACTTCACCTGGTTTAAGTTTCACAAACCCCAAATGGAACCCTAGCCTCCTCAGTCCATTTCTAATTTGAAGGGCTAATCATCATTCAAGGTGGTTGTTTTTCTAGATTTCACAAGTTCATGTGCCTGAATTTTACCTTTTTCAGCCTGACTTTTCAAGAGGTGACTTACTATAGATGTTACTTACCACATGCAGGTATAAGCTGCAGAGAGAAGACTTGATTCTGAAAACATACAATACCCAGCATTGTTTCTTGCTGTATTCTGGCACTGACAATTACTAGCTTTACAATATGTTAATGAATTTTGATCACTGCATGTTGACAATCTGGTCTTTTCCTCTCTTTTCTCTCTCTTTTTTTTAAACTTGTATTCTCACATTCTTGTAACTGGTGTGGAAATGTAAAGTATGTTTGACACAGTGGAAACATTCACACGCAAAAAGATGAGAGGAAATTGTTGTTCCTCTCAGCTCCCTCTCCTCCTCTCCCTTCACTGCAAAACACCACTTTTTACCTTATCTTTATACTTCCTGTCTTCTTGCAGAGTCAGTGCTGCGGTTTGGTGGATGGCCCTGCAGACTGGGGAAACAATATTAATAATGTTATTGGTGACACTAGAGTCTGTGAGTGTGAACAGAAGTATCAAGATGAAAACCTCTGCATCGCTTATCAAAGCAGATATATTTTTAAACAGGTAAGTAAATACAATATTCCACTCTTCTTTCCAAAAAGAGGCTTTCACCCAAGGTTGTGACTGGCATAGACAACAGTTCTATCTCTTTCCTAAAAGACAAAGTTTAGCCTTCTCTTTGTTAGCCAGAATTGCCCCCACACCAACTGTTGCAAAATTACTTTGCATACATGAAACACATGGCTGCTTCCTCTTCCTGGGTTGTCTGTTTCAGCTGCATGCTCCACTACCTACAGGACTTCAGCAGTCTGTGTGGTTACTACAGGTGAAAACTGCTGTTATGGCTTCAAGGTCAACATATACCCCTGGGTCGGGGCAGCATGTCAGCTACTCTTTGGCTCTCGCTTCTCTCTTGGAAAGTGACACTCCCACCAGAGCTCATTTTGATGGTAGACATATTGACTTGGAGGCTTTTGTGGGGCTAAGGGATATTAAAAAAGTGAACACATTAAATGCAAGACCTTAGGTTTTTGTAGTCCATTACTAGAAAGAAAAAAGCTCATTTTGCAGAATTGACTGGAAGGACACTTTGTATGTTGTAGGCTTCCTGGCAACACACTCAAAGTTTAATTTGAAACAACGATGGCGTTTTGAAAAGCTTGTGGCAATTAATACAATAATAAGGCAAAAATGCCTGGTGATGGTGTCTAGGCAGCAGAAATCTCAGTTAATTCGTTTCAAAATTTATCTGTCTCTTTACCTGGAAATTTAACTCCATGCATGCAAAGAAAGATATGGAAAAAATAGTGGAAAACTAAGCCAAAACAGCTGCATTTGAGAATGCTGGTGGTATGAAGCTTGCCAATCTGCATCTAGCACAAAGCAGATTTTAGCAAAAGCCCAGAACTGATTGTATACATTTCTAAATGCACAGCTTCTTAGCCAGGTCCTGCCTGAACATGAATTTCTTCGCTAAGCAGTCCCAAAGAATCGAATACTGTTTTAATGTAGGGAAAAAGTCTGGTTAAGTAGAGGATGCCAGAACCCAATCTGGAAACAATGTATGAACAGAGGGGGTTTTGGCCATGTTTTTATGTCTTCAGAGCCTCAGGCAAACCCTCAAAGAACACATGAGAAACCATCAGTGAAATTATTGCAGGTGCAAGGGATCACTCACATGAACACACAGTTTTCATGGTGGTGTTAGAGTCTAGTAAAGACATTCAACTCTTGTGATCCAGGAAAAGCGCAGTTCTGAGTCAGCTCAAATGAGAGGTTTTTAGAAGGATTGGAAGGAAAGGACGTGTGCGTTTATTGTGAGGGAGGAAATACGGTGAAGGCATGTAACTACGAGTTATATTTTGGGGGAAATGCAGTTGCAGTGTTGGAACAGTACTGTAGTTTTGATGAACTTAAACTGCACTTGGCTTCAGAGTTTGCAAAAGGAGTATTGTCTATGTCTAGAGAAGATGTAGGCCTTATAAGAACAGATGTATGCATATGTTAACAAGGAGAGTAGTTCAATGTAGAACTTCAGATATGATCATTCTCTTCCTTCCAATCACAGACCAAGACCACCAATCATTTGTCAAAAATAATATTTAAGCTTGGGTTTATATCCAAATTTACTTAGCTGAGCCTGATCCTAATAACGGGATTTGAAGTTTCAAACGCAAAGATCAGATTAGTGGGAAATTCATCTTCATATTTGGGAAGGCAAATCTGTCTCAGAGCACAAGGTATGTATAGCTGTGTTCTTTGTTAGCAAGAAACTAGAGAAAATTCAAACAGCTTTTCTTCCACACAAAGAGCAAGAGAAGATATTTTAGAGGATTTGTTCCTCACAACCTTAGGATAATCTTGCTTACCTATAATTAATCATTTTGTCTTATTTTTCAGACTTGTAAAGAAGCGATCGTCAATTTTTTTCAAAAGCATATGGACATCATTATGGGAGTTGCATTTGGGATGGCAGTTATTGAGGTACCAGTATACACTATTAAAGTATTTAGTGGTTGGCAAGCAATATGTTCTACTTAGAAATACACCAGGAGCAGGATTAAAACACCTGGTTTGCTCAATTAATAGACAAGGGAGAACAACTTCTAACCTTAGCTACAATCTTGCTGTATTTCCTATAAACAGCATACAGCTGCCCAGCTGAGAAATTCAGGTAGGACCAGATCACCCTGTTGCCTATATAAGCGTATCTCGCAGCACTGTTTCAGCAAAGATTGGACAGGTCTGGAGCCAGGCAATGACTTGACAGTGAGCCCTGTGGACAGAGGGATGCGCAGACTCCCAGCCCGACAGACAACAGGCAGAGTAGCTGTTCTTATCTCCTTTCATAGAGGAAAAAGTCATCTTATAAGAAAACTTTGTGGTCTGTAAACTGTGTATTCTTATTATGGAGAAATTATGATACAGAATTGTTATTCTGAGGGCATAATTTAACCATCAAGATGGTGTGTGAATGTGCCTGAGTGCAGACCTGTGCTGCTCCATATATTCCGATGTGTAATAAAATGCAGAACATCTGAGCACTTAATTTTAATTTGTTCATCATATACTGACGAATAACATGCAAAATTTTTCCAGAAAGAAGAGGAAAACAGTGAGGTGATCCAGTCAGTTACTTGATGAATTTTGATTTGGCTTTGATTAGGAGAAAATGACAAAGAAGCAGGGGATTTCATCATGCTGCTTTCTTTGGTCATTTTCAATCTTTTCACTATTCCTCTGTGTTTTCCCTCCTTCCCTGGCCTCTCCTGCAGAGAGATATTTGAGGGAAAAGCGGAATGACAAAGATTGCAGTGCAGAGTTCAGTTTGTTACTCTGAGTGAAAACTTCTTAACATCATTGGCAGAGGACTGCTCCTCATGGGATGAGTGGGCTAGAGCCCCAGCTCAAATACACATTTCCAGGAAAATAATTGTAAGCCGAGAACAGTTACACAGCTGCAGCACTGTGAGATGACAGGCCTCTACTTACTCTGCATAGACTTCATATTACGTGAGTTGCTGTACGTGGGGGGTCAGGTCTAATGCCTATGTGTTTAGGGGGAAATAGATGAAACATAACGAGAATTAAAGGAAGGCCTTTTCAAATGTAGTAGAAACGTAAAATTACATATCTATCCAGAAAGTAAGTTGTAAGTCACTTTGCTCTAGTTACTGCAGCTGTATTCCTTGTAGCCTTTAGCTCATTGACCATCATTCTCCCCTTTCACAGAATTCAGTTAGCATTTCTTGTGGTGATTGCCTCTCAATCATAAAAAGATTAGAAAATACAATGAACAAACAATATGAGGAGAACAGCCTTAGCTGGTACAAAATGTCAGCTGGCAAGTCACACTCACTAAAGATTTAGCCTTTCCAGAGATAATAACATGTTGTGACATCTCAAGTAACTGCAAGTCAAAGGCCAGATGCTTAGCCATCTCCCTCTTGAAAACATCAAATAAAAAGAACTGGACAAGGAAAAGTGCTCTTACCTACGCTTCCCTCTCTGCCTCCTCCATTATTCCACTTGTGGGCTGTTAATAGTTTCAGCTCATTCTGTCAGTGGAAATAATTCTGAGAAAAAGGTCGCAGTTCCACTTGGATACAGGTGAAAATGTGGACATGGTACGTCAGGGAAGGCATGTTGACTTCTTCCAGCTGTGAGTACTTCCCCCTATCTTGCTTGTACTCACATGTTCTGTATACTTCACATTGTCTCTTCCTTGAATAAATGAAGCACACTGGGGTTCATGACTCCATAAATATTATTTGGATGCTTTCCAATTTTGGGCAACACTTTTACAGGCTGCTCAATGTTAAGTCTCAGAAGGAAGCTTTCTGATCTGATCTCACCACCTGTCTGTCACAGATTGTGGAATTTAACCCTGTAATTCCCACCACAGAAGGTGATCCTACTGAATTTTATATCTCAAGCAACAGCTTCTTTAATGGACTCAGAGTTTCTATCCCAATTCTATTAGTGATGAATATAAAATAATCGTTATATGATCATCTGTCAGTCAATAAAGGTGGGGTATGCACATATGTACAGATGTATGTCTGTATACATATGCATACTTACGCAAGTATGTAGATAATAAGGATGAGAGAGTGACAGAAGAAAATAAGAGAGATTTTAAAGGGAAGCTACCCTTAGAATACATAACGGAATCATAAAGTTCCTCCAAATTTCTTAGAAAATGAAAGATTGATCTTTCTTCTGAGTTTCTTGAACTTTTCAGCATTTGCTGCTTCATTGCAACTAACAGCTGCATTTTCAAATCCTACAGTTACAGGGTTCCCTGCTCACAGAGGCAATCCATCTTTTAGACAAATGAAAGTTTTTCCTTGTATCTTCAGTCTTACCTGTGGTACATAACATGTTCATTAAGATGGCAATATTCTAAAGTCATGTTCTTTAAGAATTACGTTGGAAAAGATCTTCTGCATAGCAGATTTAGCCTGCATATAAATCCAAGACATTTGCAAACAAAATGTTCCCTCTGCGTATCAGTTGTATCTTGGGATTTCCAGGACTGCCAAGTAATACCAGAAATATTTTTGTTTTCCAGATTCTTGGTTTGGTGTTTTCTATGTGTCTCTACTGCCAGATCAAGAGAAAATGAAACTGTGGAAGTGTCAGAACAATGTCATCAGCCAAATCAAAACATTTGTCGATAGACGGATATTTGGCTTGGCACCTTCAGATAAGTATACGCATGTCCCAGACAGCTGTTCTGATGAAAATGGCACCCTCTGTACACAGAGATACATCATAATTTGCAAAATAACCTCCTTATACTTTGTAAGATTTAATGATGTGAATGTGAATTTTTATTTGCAATAAATGTCTTTCTTTGTGTTTCTGGTGAGTTTATTTTGCCTAAAGATAGCATTTAAGTCATGCTGAGATTTGAGCACAACACGTGGTGTGTCCATATGACTGATAGGACACTCATAGCAGAGTCATCACAAACATGAAGCCATGAATGGGCCCACATCCCAAGGGAGGTGCCCAGTGCTCAGGGCTGGGGCTGCCCCAGTGCCCTCAGCAACCCTGCTTGGGGCTGGGGCAGTGGGACAGGCCCTGGCTGCCGGGCCCTTCCAAGCTGTCTGTAGTGGAGATGCCCCACTGTCTGGGCCCCCAGGGAGCTGCTGGCCCAGGAGGCTCCCTGACAGAGAATAAACGGCACCAGGGAGCAGATTGTTTTAAAGCTATGAAGATACCTAATGATGTCCATGGAGATATGCTGCAGCTTTCCAAAAAATATTAATGACCTGACGTCTGTGTGTGAGGCACTAGCTTCTTCCATCGGTTCCAGTAGGCCCTGTCTTCATCTTCAGGAGCAGCTTTAAATGCCTTCAAAGAGCTGGTCTTGAGAGAAACATACCAGGCTCTTTTCCTTCAGACTCCTCAAATGACCTCAACTGTGTCTCAAAGCACACTCAAACTGCTCCCATGTTGACAGAGCCATGCAGATGTTGTGTGTAAATATGTTAAAATATTTCCTTGAGTGGAGACCTTTGTCCATGCCTGATCCTGGCAGGACTAGGTTCAGGTACAATTCACCTGCAGCAATCATGTTCTTTTAAGCTTTGTCCAGAGGAAAAGTTTCTGTTCTGTTTGGATAGAAACTCACCCTCTCTGTAGCACTCAAATCAAGCTATGGGAGCTGCTTTCAGAACATCGTGTCCCCCAAGAAGTCATCTAGCTACCAGACAATTCTGGATCCCTCTGCTGAACCTTGGAAAATGTGCCAGAACAATTCAAACTTAGTTGGACCAGCGAAAAAATGGGGATCCACAACCCATAGCATCCATGCCATGGATGGGCATGAAGGGGAAATTAAAGCTCACAGAAGTAGCAAGCTTCAGCCTGCTGTAAATTGAGTGTTGCTCAGTGGTAGTCCGGCCTCTAGGAAATGAGCCCTGCTTACTCTCTGGGCTAGTAGGATGAGATTCATTTGCTGTACAGGAATATCCCCCTCAGAGCCAAAATTCTACAGCAGAGATCTCTGCACCACTCCTTCATGGAGTCCTCTTGGTCCTCTTATCAGAGGACATTTTGTGTTAGCGATTGACTAAAAGCAAAATGGTATGTTTTTCTGAGCTCACATCCACTTTTTAATCGTGATGTCTGGAATCACTAAAATGGAAAATGGAATTTGACAATAAATCCTCGATGGGACAATAAAATCATGAGGTTTTTCATTTGTCGGGTGTTGGGGAAGGTTGGGGAAGGTTGTTTCTTTTCTTTTTTTCTTTACAACAGTCTTATCCAAGGTTACGTTCTTCTCAATGTTACCCAATAAAATCAAGCATACAGAGGAAAGACACATGGTCAAGACCTTAGTGCTTCAGAATAGCAATGGTAAAAAAAAAATCATATTATAATCTTAAATAGCATAAGAAAAGAATGTCAAACAGAAAGACAATGCAACCCTTTTGCTAAGGGAGCTAAATCCCAAATTAAAACCATGTCTATTTAACACAAAATGGTGATTCAACAAGGAAAGGCCAAACAACTATTTAATGGCAACAGATAAGACATCGCACCTGCGTCAAACGGTCTCCAAATAATAATTTGTTACATCATTTAAAGGATTTCAGGGGAACATCTTGTTCTCAGAAGGGAATGCACTTGGGGGGAAAAATGAAGCATGAATAGAAATGAGAAAAAGTTATGGTTTATGGTAAAATATGAGTCAGTAAAGCCATGTCAGGAAGGACATAAACAATGAAGGGAGTGTTAGTAAGTCCATTACTGAAAACAAAAAACAATGAAGAAAATTACAGGCAAATAAATGAAATCTGAGTGTGAAAAATGGGAGGAGGATGAAGTAAAATGGGGCAGATTTACTTGAAAGAAAGAATAAAGATATTGAGCTTATCAAGATCCAACAGTTTGTTGCGCTTAGCTCAGTGTCAGCAGAATTTGGCCCTGATCCATCTTTGTGTCCAGACTGTCATGTTGAAAGCCAGTTCAACCTGATCTTCACACAATTCCCCAGATTTGGCTGACGGGTCCTTAAGCTGCTGTCACCAGAACAGAGCTGATAGCCAAAGGGTGATGCGAGAGCCAGCTCTGCCAGATACATGGCCCTCAGGGAAGCCTGGAGAATTAGCCCAAGGAACACGAACCACTGGCTTGCCCTCTGAAAAGGACGCCAGGGCACTGGAGATCTGACCCAAAAATGTTCAGTGACACGATTAAATGAGGCAGAAGGTGGGTTTTTTTTGTTTGTTTATTTGTTTTTAATTTAGATGGGGGGTTATCAGTTTAAATTCTGAAATAGGATTTAAACCACAAAGTTAAAAGCTAGTTCTTTCGTGCTGCTGTGAGACCTGTCCTAACTGCTTAGCCAAAATTTTTTTTGGCATGGGAGAAAACTCAGCCTGTCTAGGCTGATTTAGGTTGGATTCAACCCTCTCCGGTTTAGGAGATACATGACTTTGAGTCGTTTGGTTCACCAGTTACAAAAGAAATGCTTAATCCTTCTCCAGGTCTAGAACCGAAAACTACCCCTGCAACCGTTCAAGCTATGGAAGCCACCTGAACACCACTCCTCCAGGAAAGAACAGAGAGAGCAGCATTGATCTGGGGAAATGTTGCATTAAGACCTCATTCAGGGACTAGAAGGAGGCTTGGAGCCTTTCTGGCTTTATCCGTGGCAATTTGATTATTATTGATAATTGGACATCAAGAGAACTGGCAGGTTTTCTCCCTGCCCCTGTCAATAGCAACATTCTCATCCTTTCACCGAAGGACTCTTTTTTTGTGCAGTGGTTTGGATTAAACTGCTTTTTGTTCTTTTCTAGTCTTTCTTTTTTGAACTGAAAGCTGACCCTTGGTGTATTTTGCAAAATGCTGAGCCTGCTTCGGTTTCCTAGGGAGGAAAAGAGGTGATGTCATTCACCACTTGATAGGACTGAATCCTTTATCTATTTGAACTTGGACGCTGGGGAGGAATGGGAAAATCATACCTCTCTCTTTCTTTCTCAAATCCACTTAAAAATTCTTTCTCCTTGTAGAGAATAACAAGTCTCCTCAGCAACATCTCCTTACCCCTAGATTTTATAAAATCTGCTATAGCAGTCCAGAATTCTTTAAAAGATGGGAATAAGGGAAGTGGAAAGAGCATGAAGGAATAAAAGGCAAGAGGGGTCTTTGGGAGTTAGTGAAGTAATAGATATGCAATCTTCTTCTTTCCCAATCTGTAAGGAGTTAGTATAGCTAGTATAATTCATCAGCTAGTATAATTCATCAGAGTCTCCAGGTTCTTCATGTACATTAAGCTGTGCAATATTGGAAAAGACTCTTAGGCCCATTTTTTTCAAGAAAACTGTTAGCTGCGCTAACAAGCTTGCACACACAAAGCTATGGATGAAACTGGTAAGAAAATCAGGCCCTGAATATGAACAGACTCCAGTGATCTCTCAAACAGCTTGATAAAGCAGTCTTAAGGCAGTTCAGCATACCAGCTTTTCACACTGAAAGTCTGTGATCTTTCTAAGGTAAGAGGGTTAATTAGTGGAGCTGGTTCCAGGGATTGTATTAAAGGGCCTAGTCAGTAGTTTCACATCTGGTATTAAATGAATGTAATGCGTTTCTAAGCTGTTTCAAACTGTGCTTTTGTGGTGCTTGGTACCTAAAAGATTTGTCAGGTCAGCCAAATCCAAGTTGATATATGAATACCGACTATTTTGTTACTATATTGAATTCTCTCGATGAAGTTTCCGCTGAATGTATTCACTATAATACAAATGTTTCCTAAACTCCGTTTCACTATATTTATGAATTATAGCAGCGGATACATTCTGAACAATTAGATATATCATTACTCAACATGACACTAGTTTATTATTACGGTTAATTCAGATTAGGAAAGATCTTTTGTAGATTTGATTCTGTTTGGGATGAGAAAGAGATTGGACACACCATTGTCACGATTACAGTAGAAATCAACTTTTAGAATGTACTGGATTTTATTCAAAACATGTTTGTCAAGCACATCTTTGACTAAGTCTTAGTATCTGTATCATTGATTAGTAGCACATTAAGTGCAACAAATACTAGGAAGTGGAGTCATCAAAATGAATATTGGCTGCTCATCAGGACATCCATTACTTATTTCTGTTCCCTGCTTGCAGAAGTGTCTACTGATGTAAATACTACTGAGACTCTCTGGCTTAGTATCGAGAAAAGCAATGGCTGAGGATCTTGATTAATGAAAAGAATGGATATAGTAATGATGTGAATAAGGATAGGAGTGAATATAACAAAGATGTGTATTGGCACACTGTTACAGCACAGGAAGTGAGTTACAACAACTTCTCGTACTGCTGTAGCAAAGGAGCTGGGAGTAGCCAACCTTGAGAGCCAGACTATTGCAGTTCCTGTATATTTAGATTGCATGTCTACAGACAAACAGACAGAAAAGGTGTGGTAACAAGGCTCAAATCTTCAGGGAAAAAGAAAAAAAATATTGAGAATCACATACATAAATGCAACTGGGAAAGGAATTTAGGGAGCCAGAATATGATTTACATGAACGGGGGTGCAATCAGAGCAACAAGACAGATGTTTACAACCCAACCTGATGGGAAGTGCAATGAATCCCTGGAGCCTCTGGCAAACTAATCAAGACTGGAATGTTTGTCAGCACAAGTGAGAAATTACAGATTACTGACTACAACAGAGTGTGCTGGATGGGGAAGTGGCTGTAGTGGTTTGTAGTGGTTGGATTTCAAAAATGTCCTCCGCTGTAAGAGGCATTCCAGATTCTGAAGGAGTTCATCATATTAAGTACAGGAAATTGTCTGTCAGATACGGTTTTAGGTACTGTGATCATGGTACAGAGGATCCAGATGTGCTATCTCTGACATGCTTAATACCATGGTATGAACAATTACGATGAATTACCTTCTCCCCATGATTTAAGATTCTGCTTTTGTTTTACACATGGACTCCTATCGGTAACTAGAGGACTTTCTGCTATTGCCTTTTATTGTATTACTATTTCTCAGTCTTTCAGTCAGTGGAAAAAGGCTTTGAATTAACAGAACAAAGAGACCATTCTGGAGTACAGTTCATCTAAGTTGTTTAAACACGTATTTCTAGAAATAGACAATGAAATACACAAACTGAGAATAATTAAAAAAAATAATATAAAAAAAGAGATGTGGTACAAATGCAAAAGGTTGTGGACAGAAGATTTCAAGTGCAGTTTTTCAGAGCTAAAATTGTCCAATATTCTCTAAAGACTGATTTTTTTTTGGATGGCAGCAACCATAAGTCCATGTTAAAAATGCCAGTTGATTTTAATAATGCTTGGCTCCAATTGCAATAACCACAATGATGTTATATAAAAGGGACAACAGCCATGGATTTCATGCTGGTGTGGAGAATTTTCTGAGCAGGTGGAGTGGATTTTATATCTTCCAAGAGGGACACTTGGTTTATTTCTCATTATATGGCAGCCATTTCTGAAGCTAGCAACTATAGGTGGAATAGGTGGTATAAAATTTTGTGCTTGCAAATCCATGGTTTGAATTTATGCGTATTGTCTGATGGCTGACACTTTCAGTTATATTGGAGTAGAAATTTATTAGAGAACCTGGAACTGTGTATTCAGAAACTAAACATATGTACAAAGGTATGAAACAAGAAATGAATATTAACACTTACTCAAGAAATGCCAGCCACAAGACTGAATGGAGAACATTTCACAGGGGACCACATTTTATGCAATACCGGGCATTGTGGACCATCGTACCACAAACGGGCTAATGTCTCCAAACACAGAAAATACAAAGGTTCTCTAATCTGTTATGGACTTCAGTGTATCCATTTATCAAATTAAGTTTGGAGAAATTAAGTGGGATTCAGTCACCTAATGTATCATTTATTGCATTTTACACTGCTGAGGTGTCCTGCCTGGGATCCAGCTGCTACCTGATGAAATCATGTGTCTCACTTGAGTCCTGTGTGGGTCCTGCATAGATTTCTTCCTCTTCTTAGCAGAGTGAAAATGAGACAACTTGCTTTTGGGCACTTGATTCACTCTCCTGGTCCCTAGAACAAGAGTTTGGGTTCTTTATCTCTCAACTGCCAGTTTTCCAGGTTATCGTAACAGGCTGCTTAGAAAAATTAAAAATCTAAAAAATTTTGGTTTTTGCTGACAAGAGAATGTGTCAAAATTCTGCTAAGAGCTAGATATCTACAAACATACTGTTAGGAATGCTTATGGGGCCACAACATCTTCACACCATAATGGAAACCAGAGCACAGTATATAGTCTATGTTCTGTAATGTTTGACCCAATTGTGAGGATGAGAAACAGACCCAAATGCTCTCATAGATCTTGCAGACATAGTGGCTTCTTCACATGAAGATGTGCAAAGGTATAAGCAAAGCCACAGGCATTATGACCAAATTAATTTGGTAAGAAGTAGAAAGTAAGGATAAGAATGACTTAAATATTTTAAGGCAGTAATGTGCAGTTAAGCACTTTGTCGTGCATCTGGGAGCAAAATTATGTTTATATCAGAAATGCTGGGCAATCTGAAACCCAGGTGATAGAATAAAACATGGCAGCACACAGTGCCTTAGTTAATGTTCATGGGTAGTCCTGAGCTTTGTCCATACGCCCAGGACAGTTCTCTCAAACAGAGCCATAGGACGCATGGAAAAATTGAGACCCCAATGTCTTTCCATTGGCTCTCCAGGGTCTTGCATATAATTTGACAAATGTTTCATTACTTTAACAAATGTTGCTACACACTTTGCAGAGCTCAGGAGATCACCTGTAGTCTACAGTGTGAAAATGATAGCAAGAATATATAATTTCTACAGCCCAGATGCACTGAAAAATGCACAAGCTGTCTCTAGAGACAGGGGTTACAGTGGCCCCCGTGCCAGCAGCCTGCTGTCAAGCACAAGATAAAGCTCAGCACATGAGCCACACTTCAAAATTTAGCATCTGCCCACAGCCAAGAAATGTCCACCTCACCGGCTTATGGATTAACGCTGTGCTTGGTAAATAAGCTTTCACAGTCACCTTAAGATTTGCTATTTTGACTTTTCTGCATATTTTGACAAATGTTAGAGAACGTAACTAAGAGTTAAGGACTCTGTTGGCAGGCGATGTGGCAGCAGATAAGATGGATTTGCACAACGATAGTGAACTATATAAGATGGCAACATCATTTGGCAGATTTTTAAACCATTAGCAGTTATTCTTTTCTGATGCAGAATTGTGCAGAGGATGATACTGTTTACTGCAACCACCTGAAGCTCTAAAACTGCAGGTGTCAGCTTCTTAGAAATGTATATTTTTCTAAGCAAAATTGAATTGGTCTGGTGGCTAGACAACCCTCACAGGCAGGAGTCTGTTCAAGCAGATGCAGCGAATTCGTGCAAGCTTAGAGCAGCAACAAACAGCGCCACATCCCGGCTTCAGGAAATGGAAAACTGCTTTGATTTAGATTAAGGAATTTTTTGAAATCAACAGTTAAAAAAAGCACAGCAATTCTCTGCCATTTGTGGAATATTGATGTTCTTTTTAACACAGAAAATCTCACTCACCCAGGAGACGAAATGGGGCCAAACCCTCATCTGATGTCAATCAGTGTGATTCCTTTGCCATTAGCATGGCTCCAGTGTGTTCAGTGGAGCAATACCAATTTACTTCTGCTGAGGGCTTTGGCCTTCTGTCTCAGCTCAAAGAAATTAAGCCACCTTCCACGTCTTCTGCCTGAAGCTGTGTGCAGTTTAGATCTTGTTGCTAAAAGCCTGTTCAGATATGTTTTTCCTTTCTGTTTCACATGATATTGCGCATTCATCATATGAGTTTAACAGAATATGTCTAATTTTCATCAAGTAACAGAAAACCAAAAAATGTTCACAGATTTATGCCAATGTCCTATTTTGCTTAAAAAATTATAATGCACTTACACTTAAATTTACTTTGCAGAAATGCTTTCTCTTGCTTTTTAAAAAAAAATTATTTGTAAATAAATGTAAAGAAAACTGATGTCTGAACCATTTTACACCTTATTAATAATATTTTACACACTTCTGCTTTGACGGTCTTTCCAAAACAATATTGAAAATCCAAGAAAATTATGTCAATATTATTTTAGGTTAGAAAGGCACACCTTTTTCATCTTTTCTTTCTCCATAAACTCAGAAAATCTTCTAAGTTCGGTTAAAGATATTACTCTGTCCTTATTGAAACTAACACTTTCTGATATTACTTTATTTTAAGCTTATCTACCTGCTTCACGTGATTTTGTATATTCATGAGTTTGATAGAATATGTCTAATTTTCATCAAAACATGAAAACCATGGAAAGCTCAATATCTCAGGTGACAGTAAGTCATGCAGCCAATATATAATAAATCAGGTAAACTATGATGGTCATACAAAACAGGAAAATTATAGGAATTACAATTCTCCATGTTACACAGTGAGAGCATTCTACACAGATATTATTAGTAGCTGAGATAAAGGCTTTTCAGTACTTCTTCCAGATATGATTAGGTTTTGAAATTGTTTTGCATACCTTTGACATCACTAACATTAACTTTTTTATTCAGTGAAGCATTAGGTGGATTTCTGCATTCATTGCATTTTATGTTTGTTAAATAAATATATGGTTAGGGTACACCTAAAAATCTTTCAGCCTTTTGTGTGGGGGTCCCACTTGCAAATGGCTGCTCTGTAGGTAGTGAATTTTAGGACCAAGAAGGTCTGAGACAGGACAACAGTCACGGCAGGAAATCTCCTTGTAACTTGGGTTCAGCATGACCCTGTGATCAGAAGACATGTCCCATCATGTCCCTTGTGACTGGCACTGTGGATGTGAAAATGGGAGAAGTCTCAGCAGGTGAGGGCATGGTGAACTGTGGCTTTGGCTGGTCTGGGAAGGATGAGACAGCACATCTGGAAGAACAGATCTCTGTGAGGAGAAAAGCAGGCGGCGTTCCCCTGAGGAGGTACACAAGAAAGCTGTTTCCTAGCACATCCTGCTGCATCAGGGCTTCGCTGGCCTGACTGTGTCCACAGTCTGGAAACTCGTAATTGAAGCACAGCTCGAGTGGCCAAACTTCAACACAGATCAGGCCTCTGAAACAGCCAGGATGTTCTGATGCATTATTTCCAGAGAAGGTCCTGCTAGATTTGGATGTGTTTTTCATTTGAAGTTGAGCTATTCTAACCCAATTCCCTCCAAACAAACAAACAAGCGAGGGAGCGAGCAAAGAGGCCTGTCGGAGGGGTGGCCAGTTTGTGCGCAGCGGGGGCAGAGTGGGGTGGGGACCGGCTGGCTCCAAGTGCTGTCGCTGGGCTTTTTTTCCCTGGTGACTTCCATCCTGTTTGTCCCTGTTATGAGAGGCTTACAGACTCAAAGCAAACATCTGGTCTGGCTTCATAACAATAAGAAAGAAAACTGGATATTAATTTCGATATGACCGTACAGCTGTTTGATAACACTCACACTGGCAGTGCTGCCGCACCATTTACGATCTCTAAAACTAAATTGATTTTCATAAAACCCACACAAGATCCTATTAGGGCTGACAATTAAGACTGCAGTGCAGCCTAGCCTGCAAAGGAGCAGTAAATTTTGGTGTAATTTGGTCAGTTGGTTACATTGATTTTATATTGTTAGAGAAAATTTTCGTCATGTAAAGACAAAAACAGTTTAAATCTGTTTCATACTTTGCCGCATGGTCTCACTGATTAAAAATACCTGGGCCTCTTCCAAACTTGTCGTCATATTGGCTACATGACTGTTATAAGCAAACCCCCGCAAACAGAAAGATCTGAAAGTTCAAAGCTTATTTAACTGGAGAGTGCTTGTAAAAGGGGAAAAATGCCATTTCTGCATGGAATAATGGCTTGTAACTTTTCCAGCATTATTTTTTCATTAATATCACCTGAATCTGATACGTATGTTTCACAGCAGACTCTAAATAAGAAATCTGGTACCTTTTGGCTTGTTATTCCTGTACCATCTGGCTAACAGGTACTGTACTGTTCTTGCAGTGTGACGCACCAAATAAAAAAGTCAAATCTTTTTAAAGCCACAATAAATTTCCCAAATGAGTTTGTGTGAAATGTTAAAAAGCAGAAGATAGAGGTTTTGGGTTACATTGCCTCTAATTTGAAAGGTGGATAAGTGGAGCCAGGTGGGCTACTTAGCCCATACCTGCCTGTTCCAGCTTTTTGAATCTGTGAACATTACACCCGGATACAGATGGAAATTGGAAACAATAAATGGTTATTACAGAGACTTTATCATCCTGTAACTCATGAACAAAAGATGAGCCACTCTCAAGGACCCTTTGAAAGTGTTCTGCTTTTGTACGTATCCAGACAGATGTATGGGAGTGGGAATGTGCCATATATCAAGTGAGGGGAATAAGATTTCTTAATTCTACTGTGACAAGCACAAGTATATTTTTAAAACTGAACCTCCTCTTCTCACCATCAACACAGTTTCTCTCTGATGTCTCTGTTTTGGTTACGATGAACATCAACCCGTTTCTAGCTATTTGCTAGTCCACGGCTGGAAATGGGGGATGGTCTAAGCAGACAGATACTAAGAAAAGAGGGTCATGATATCTGAGTTACAAGTACAAGAAATGAAGGTAAGCTCAGACAGCTAAGTCCTTCTCTCCCACCAGCCACTTCTGACTCATAAGTCTGTATTCTCATTAATGTCCACAAAGCAGGACAACAACTGCAAATAAAGCCAGCACAGCAATTACTCAGTGACATGTTTCCTCATTGACGAATCACAATCAAAACTTTCCACGTGGATAGCATGACTTTGCTGGGGGATGGGTGGGAGGCAGAAAAATTTCCATCACAAAATGTCTCGCTTTCATCCAACTTGCTCAGCAGAGGCAAATTACCCTGTGTTCTGGGGTCCCTGCTCTGCAATCCCTTCCAGCTGTCAGGAGCAGAAGCTGAAGGAAAACTGGGGCTCTGGGAGCCTTGGCAGCAGCTCAGTCTGCATTCATCTCTACCTCAAGTGAGACAGATGTCTCAGCAGAAGTGTGCATCTTTTTCCATTAATGAGGAGGACAGCCTGGACAGGTGCAGGCACTGAGGAGAGCTGGACAGCTGAACTTTCCTTTGGATGTGAGATTTGAGTTGGTGATAAAGCAAAAACCAAGACATGAAAATCTTCAGGAGGATGGAATGAGCTTCTCTGCAGAGCTCTATAGGCAGCTGACAGGCTCTTACTTTGGGATGGGAGACCATCATGGCCAGCACAGGTCGTAATGAAGCTTGTAAGCACCAGGCAGGTCTTCACGTGCTTGCCTCTGAATCTCACCTGTGAGAAGAGGTATATATTTCCATTTGATATAAGACAAGTATATCAAGGGTCTTAGCAAAATGATGCTCAGTGCTGCTGAGTTAGGGGCTGGGTTGGAGAGGAATTCATAAACCTGAGGTAGGGGCACGAGGGCACAGACAGCTGCAGCTGTTGTCCCGCAGGCAGGGTGGGCACAGCATTCACCTTGCTTCAGCACGTGGGTCCTGCCTGCACAACTGGGATTCAAGGCCCAAATGGTATCCTCATGAGACTGAGTCACCTCATCTGTTATAAGGGACAGATTTTACTCTTTTGCAGTACTACAAGTCTTTCTTGAGCTTAAATTAGCAAAGTGAGATAGAAAAGAGGGCGGAGGACTCACTGAGGTGGACTTTTGTGGTTAAGTCTGCTCATGGCTTTTTTTTTTCTGCCTCTCAGGCCTTATCCTTTTTCCACTCCAGTCTTCTTTCCTTCACAATGGTCAGCTCACTTCAGTTCCTTGAAAAGTGTCACCAACTTCTGCAATACAGTAATTAACTGAAAGGGCAGAAAGTAGGGACTGGAACAATGCAGTCCTTATCCATTTTCTAGTTGTTTTTCTTTTCTCTTAGGGAAAACAAAATGAGAGCTGGAACATCAGGATTGCATTTAAAACAAAAACAAAACCCTCTTCCAAAATACCTCCATTTATAAAAGTGGGAAACTATTCCTTGCAGCTAGATCAAATGAGGGTATTCCACAAGATGTGAGACTCGGCTCAGGAAGCACTGCTGGAACAAAGCACAGTGGAAAGCTTAACACCTCTGTTTAAAAGGGGAAAAAAGAGAAACTTTTCGGATCTGATCTTCATTTTCTGAGAAATCAAAAAATATTTTCGACATTTATATTTGTTCCGAATTAATGGAAATGCCACAATGATGATAATTTTTTGGCATAGCACGGAAAATGCCAGTTTCATAACAGCTGTACACGTTAACATACTTGTTGTCTTTGGGGTATTTGTATGTCTTACCAGCTTAAATAGCTCCACTAGTTACAAACTAGTACACAAATGTCTAACAGATGTACAAGTTGACATGAGAAGGAAAAAAAATGCGCAAAACCCATCACTCTTTCACAACGAATCCACTTTAATGTAGGATACACAGCCGACTTGCGCTTCCTTCTCTGTGAATGCTTTCTTACTGTGAGATCCCTGAATCCCAGCCTGCTCTTTGTTCTTTCATATTTGAAATAACTGCTGGACTTTTATAAATGCACCATCAGTCTTTTTTAATTGTCTCATGAGACCCAGTATTCTGACCGAGCATAAATAAAATCCTTTAAAAGCTCTGAGATGGATTTACTGGGAGGTACATTCCCACTAATGTAACAGTAGAGAAGCTGTGACCCTGAGCAGTCCTTTCCTCCCCGTATCCACAGCCTTGTAGAATTCATCTCCGAACTCTGTAGTTTTCATTTACTTAGCATATCAACCTGTGTTTGAATAGGTTTGAGACCCTGGTTCTTCTCCTTCTTCCTGGTTCCTCTCCTTTTGTGACTTTGGGCCAGAGCTATGTGGAACTTCTTTCTCTCACCTTCTGTTGTCCTTCCTTCAGGGAAGGGACTGGTCTTACATGTGCATTTAGCACACGTCTATGTCCCTAGCTGTGGTTCTGCACAGAGGTGGCCTGAGTAAGCTGCATATGAACAAGCAGAGGCAACATAGCACGGAGATCTTTGTGAAATAAGTCAGCCCTTGGTTTTACCTGAAGAAAAATTTATCCTCAGAATTACAATAATCTCCCTTTCCTGCCAAATGAATGGGACTTAACTGCTTCTGCAGACCAGGATGGCTTGCTCATTGTCAAGACGGATTGTATGGCACTGTTTTGTGTGCCACCATCAAACATAATTCAGTGGTGTAGAATGCTTGGGCTGATGCCTCACTCGGGTGACTTTCTCCCTCTAACTACTGCACAGAGCAAATGCTCTTGTCTGTTGCATAACACCGAAACTGGTCTCTTAATATTCAGCAGCCATGTATTTTCTGAAGGAAAATCTTTCTGGATGTATTATTAATCCATTCTTTCAGGAGGGCAAATGAGGAATGCACTCTTGTCACTTAAGGAGAGACCTCGGATCTCTGTTGAGTATCCATTGTCCACACCACCATTAAGTTTAACTAGATGCCTGTTAAAAGATTGCAAATGCTGTATCCTTAACAGTGTTATGGATCTTGCTGGTTTACTGGCACTGGGGCAAAGATAGATTGGGATTTTCCCCCACATTGTCTGCTATAGATCCTGCTTACGGTTTTTGAGTTAGCCTTTTCTCTTTCACCAAGAGAAGCAGTAAGCAAGCTGGTAAATCTGTCCTCTGCGTTGTCAAAGTGTAAAGTTACGCTGCATCTGTACTTTCTTCTTCATTTTGTTTTTTAATAATCTATTGGGTTTGTTTGTTCAAGTTAATGAAAATAGTATGTTATTGTTATGTAGTTATGCCAAAACACTTCACCAGAAATTTCATAAATGTTTTCTGGTGCGTTGCCCAGTTTCATGTGGTTTCACTTTTTTCCTTCATATAGCACAAAAGCACATGCAAGATAAAGATCTTAGGGTTAATACAAGAAAAAGCCCTGGGAAGATTCCCTTAAACAGTAGAAGAGGAGTTAATGAAAAAATCAAATGCAAATGAATTAGTGTCTGTCTGGCTAATAGTAAATCTTTAAGGTCTCAGTCACAGCATTTATTTGCAATGGTAAGCGTTTATTCTCAGCAGGAGTCCAGCCAAATTTTGGAGGGACATTTTGTGTGAGAAAGTACACCCCACCACAGGAAGAGTTCCACCACCTAACACTTGCAGCTTCCCAAAGTTTCAGGATTGTTCTTTGCTCCTACTAGCATGCCTCTAGGTCCAAGGAGTTTCCATACAATTAAAAGGAGATGGTCTCTGCCTCCAGGGATTTCACAACTAAAAGTCAAAAACTCAAGGGGAATCAACAAAGGTTTTTTTGATGCTACAAAGAGCATTAGAGTACCCTGTATTTTAGGATGTCTCAGACTTGTTCTGTTAGAACAAAGTGGTTATTTTCCTAGAACGCCTGCGTCATCTATGCAAAAACACTGCTTCTGGAGGTGTCACCTGAGAACTTCTGGAGCAATGAGAAAGCAGATTATAAGAAGAGAAACTATAAGAAACCATAATTTGGGCTCATACATAGCACAGAATTTAAGTACAGGAGAAAGACAAGAAGACATATGCGTGTAAGAGTAGAATTCACCACTCTGACGGTAAACGTCTGCTAATTTAAATTAAAAGCCTGAATTGTAATAACTCAGCCTTATATGCCATCTTTGTGTCCTGGTAGTATACATCTACTGAAGCTCAGGGCCATGGAACTTTCAGAATATTTTGAAGCAGTAAAATGTTCCTCATTTCTGATTTCTGTGTTGTTCGTATTAGTTACTGGAAAGCTCTCTTTGGTTTTATTCAAGCAGGATCAAGCTCTCAAGCATAATTTAAGACTTCAGCCATTTCCCATTGCAGCAACCAGGTCCAAAAGCTAACAGTTAGAGTTGCACATACTGATTGCCAAATGGAAGGGAAACAGGCTGAAAGAAGCATAAATATAAGGGGTACTGAAAATAAATTTATTGGAAATGAACATTGAATCTGAATGAAAATCTGATCTGCTTCCAAATCACTTTCAAAGAACTGATACAGCAGAAAAAAGGTCTTCTTGGCCAGCATTATGTCCCTTACCTCAGATAAACTAACTTATCAATGATGTATAATGGAGTCACATATTTTTCTATGAGTCATCTGCCAAAGATCTATACATGCAAGTGAATTAATTCACAGAGTTTGGATTGCTTTCAGAGGCAGGGATGCAGCCATCTAAGCTCTTTAGTCAGAGTAATGTGACTTTTCATAGTTGGATACTTTTTTCTCTAGTTGCATATACACTAGTGCATGTTTCCCAAAGACCAGCCACAGCTTCATGGACATGTGACAAGGCACATCTGCTTTGACAAGAACATGGCAGGAGACACAATGCCAGCCTTGGAGTGCAGTTTCTGAATATAGGGTTTAGGTTTCAGTATTGGGCCACAGGTTCTCCACTGCTTTAGGCCACCTTGGGTTTGATCATTTTGTGTTTATCATGGGAAAACTAAACCCAGTAAAAGGGATGAAGAGCCTCATGTGATGAGTTGGTGGTCAGTGGGGAACTGTGCCATGTAAACTCTTCACCCAAAAATTCTCATGCCCATCTCACTCAGCACTTCTCTGACCACATTCTCAAACCAATTCTTCCAGTACTTTTCTTCCGCAGATCTCCAAGCTGCTTCTTGATCCAACTCCTTTCACACCTCCCTATCTCCAGACACTGCAACCCGTACTACCAGCCCTCCTTGTGCCATCTCCCTCTGTCTATACATGTCCCCCAGCTACAGCTCAGCCTGGTTTCAGGATGCCACTGTCACCATCCCATCCATCCTCCAGGCTTGTTCTATGTCCCTGTCCATCCCTGCTTCCCATCCCAGCCATGTCAGCTCCCTGCCCTGATCAACCCTGGAGAAGCAGTGAGATTTTAAGAACGTGGACAGAGGTTGCAGCTGTGAAAAGCATTCCAGAGCTGCAGCATGAGGGGGCAAAGCCTGCAAAAGAGAGAAAGTTTTACCTGGTATCACAAACTGGGAAGATACCACGATGTTGCTTTCCCAGTTTAATGGAGGAAGAACACAAGGTAGAAGCCAGACATAAGGCCGTTCAGTACCTGAGTCTTTACCGACTCACTAGCAAAGAGCAAGCTGTTGTTCACAAAATTTACAATAAAAATAACTCCAAGGACACTTGGAGAAAGGAGAACCAAACATGGAGCTTTGAGTCCTTCAGGGGCTGCAGAATAAATACATCTCTGTGAATTTCCTCTCACATACAGAGGGACATTATTTAAGTGAACACGCCTCTGTCTTGCCCTCTTCCTCCCACATTTTCCCCCTCTTCCTCCACCAGTAAAGGTACAACAATAAAAGAGAGTTACTTCTTTGCTTTTGGAAAGATGGACTGCACATGAGTAACTTCCCTTTTGATATCTAAGCTGAAAATTTGTGTGCACAAGCAGACCATACTGTGCTGTAATTTGCAAAGCCAAGCTCCCCTTGGGTACCTATCAAGCTCAAAACAGTGGTGACAGGATATACAGCTGGACAGAGCATTTCCAGTGAGCCACTTTCCACTGGACAGTGACATTTTGGTGGAATGTGATGATTCTGTCAGAAATTGTGCTGGGAGCCAGTCTGGTAAGCAGGTTGGTGGCCAGAACCACAAAAACGATTTTTTAACAAAATTCCGTTATAAATTTCTTTTATCTTTCTGACTTTTCCTTCCAAATTGAAATAAAAAATAAATAAATCTGGAAATGGTCAATTTTCTGTGGAGCAGGAATTCCTAACCAGCCCTAACCAAAAAAGAAACTATTTGTTTGTTTTTCCATTCAGATCTTTCTCTCTGTTTCTCTGGCTTCTCTCACTCAGCTACCCTTCCCACTCCCCCTTTTTGTTCCTTCTGTTCATTTTTCCCCTTCCACCTCTTCATTTCTCAGCTGAATTGTTTTCTCACTCCTGGCTTTGCAATCTATTTCACAGCTGATTCTTTGCCCAGCACAAACTCTCTGACACTGAAGGCGAACTTTCACACTCAGGTTGATTCAGGGGACAGAGGATTAGGATAGACAGATTTGCCCCTCTCTATGCAGTAAGTAAGGTTAATGTATAAACTTCCTCTCCCTCTGCTTTATATTGTACTCATTTTTATTATCTTAACTTACTGTTTTGCTTCAAAACCCTGATCTGTGTCTAAACGTAACCTCATGTGAACTGCCTGGCCGCCACCGTCCCCGCCACCACCACTTCACCAAGCTCCCCTCTCTGAGTGGCGGAGCTGCTGTTTGAAACAAGGCCACGGATTGGAAATGACTGCAGTGTTCTGTGCAGTACCTTCAGTAACGGAGTTCAGTAATGGAGTTCTCGCTACATCCACCTCTTTCCTTTCAGCCTGAGAAAAGTTTTACCTCCCTTATTAGTTTCACTAGCAGTAGCACAGGTTGTTTTAATATTCTGTGCTGCCTGTAACATATTGCAGATGTACCTGTGTGAAATGGTCTCTCGTTTTTGGAATGCAATAAAAAGAAAGCAAGCTTCTCATGAGGAAAGAGGGTAAAAGGAAAAAGTTAACCCAGCTTGGGCCTGAAATTCCCCAGATTTTTATACTAACATTAACATTTTATAATGCAGCTATTAAATTACCCATAGAAGTGCATTTAAAAGGGCTCTGGGCCAAATTCCATAATCTTTCCTTTACACAGTCCCTATATCTGTTGCTGAGACTGTAATAGAGACTGCCTGGTTAAGGCTGTAGAGAAACATTTGCTGAAGCACTAACGTGACTCTAGGACCTTTTCCCTGAAATGCTGAATCCTAAGGATAACACTTGTGATAGGTCACCAAGGAGGATGAGGGGACAGCTGGCTCAGTGGGCACCGCATCGGTCCCAGCAGCGATGGCAGTTGGGGCATCTTGTCCATGCTGCACCCCAGCTCAGGGCAGAGCTCACCAGCTTGTCTGCACCTTTCTGCGCTGTAACTTCAATGAGGTTGTTTTGTCATCTCTGCACTGTTTCCTTCTGTGTCGTAGTTCTGCTGTAAGTCACTTTTAAATGGGATGTGGGCTCCCCAGTTTCCTGGAGACTTACAAAGCATCCAAGGAAAACATGAGGGCCAACTGCTTTCCCCTGGAGAAATGTCCTCATTCCTCATCTGACATCTGACACACCAGGACTCTTCTCACTGAGCAATGCAGTGTGAGGATACTTCAAATGGGGTAAGATATATCCATGTGTTGGCTGTCTCTGATGGGAAAGGGTCAAGTTATTCAACAGAACAGCATCCATGTTGATCTGAAGGATGTTAGACACAGCACAGAAGTGGTAACAGATGCATCTGTGCACTTGTTCTGTGCACCCATTTCTTTCTCTTAAAGGCTTTTGATCCAGCTGAGTCAGCAGATTAACTCATCCTCAGATTCTAAACGCATCTTCAAGTTGCTTGCATGCACATGTAAGGATCTCCACTTTGTAATCTGAGGCCAGTACAAGCATTTTAATTTATTTTAATCCACTGGCTTTGTGAAATGAGATCAAGGCAGAATGTCCCCTTCTTGCGTTGAAGAGTGCAGGAAAGTGCCAGTGCATTTCTTGTGTCACACTGCCTTATTTCACACAAATTTACTCCCAGTTTTGTAACATACTTCCCTGCAAATACTGATTTTTCATAAGGGTTCCTGTTTTCATGCGTAGTATGTATAGTTCCTCTCCTCCAGCTCGAGTGCTCTGTTACCCATTGACTGTGGATATAGAAATAGGAATGGTTTCTTAGTACGAGAGCATCATCCATGATCTGGATTTGGTGTGCAGGTTGAATGTGAGGGTGTTGTAATGCAAGGATTGAGAACAAATGTGTGGTTGCTGGTCCCATGCCAAGAGAGAGTTCACCAAAAATCAGATCCAGGTCAACATAGCCTGGGATTCTGACTTGTGTTTGTGTAAATCCATAAGTCTGGTGATCTCAATCTAGAGGAAAAAATTGTATTTGTCCCTTTGCACCTTGAGAGAGTGCACAGTGATAAAGAAACTGTGTTACACTGTAAAGGAAAAAAAGCCATTGTGCAGCAGTTTTTTGTAGCAGGCTAGATCATTGATCTGGTGTAATTTGGCAAAGCTCTGCTGCCTTCAGTGAAGCTGCCCCTGTTTATACCAGCTGAAGGTCTGGCTTGCTGTAATTTATCATTACTGTCAGCAGTCTTTGTAATTTTAATCTTATGGCGTCTATGAAGACCAATGCGTTACAGACAGCTTCTTTTCTGGGCCAGAGGGAATCATAAACCTTCTGGTAATCTTGGATAATCCCTGAAGATATGAGTCACTGGAAGCAGAGCCCCTTCATGCATCGTTTGAACCCCTAATTATCCAACATGTGTGGGTGAAAAGTGAGAGGCTACGGCAGGGCCAGCAGCAGGCAGAAAGTACTGGATGAACGATTCTGAAAGGAACTTTCTGTTAATGTAAATAGCTCCTTTCCTTCCTAATCACGCACCTGTTAGCAAATATATTCCTGGAGAGCGGCTCTCGTGCATCTGCTTATGACTTTGCAGAGGAAGTAGCTAATTGACATTAGGGGACTTAGAGGTGTTTCCTGACTATAACTTTGCAGTATTTAACACTGCTTTATAGAGCACAATGCTCAAAACACTGCCAAAAACTCCAGAGCCCCACTAAAGATGTGGAAGAAGCAAAAGGCTTCCATGTCCAGAACAGTGACCCAGAATTTAATCTGTTTCCAGGTAGAATTAACAGCACTCTGGCACACAGCCCAGCCTCTTCCTCCACACAGCACAAGCCCTGATGAGAGCATTTTTCCTCTCTCAGGGACTAATCGCATCTCTTTTCAAAGAGATGTTATTCCCTTGATCATTCTCTGTTCCACAGGGTGGCAAAATCAGAGCTATTGAAGAGAAATCTGAGACACTGCAAGAGCTTCTTAGAAGCCGGGTGCAGGCAGCAGCAGTGGCTGCAGGCCCTGCTCTGTGCCAGGCTCAGCACGTGCTGTGCAGAAGGAAGGAGGCACTCAGCCCCCGGTGCTGTGCAGCCTTCAAACTGCTTGTTGTGTGCGCTGCACAAGCAGGACTCGTGCTGAAATCTTGAAGAAACAAGGTTAATAAACTTGCTCACTGAGTATTGTTTCCTATCTGTTGAACGGTTTGGTTGATTTGAATGATAGACAGATCCTACGTATTCTGGAAAATTCACCGAAGAGAGAGACACAGAGATTTATGACTGCCCCTAGAGCGTGAAAAGTGGGTGTAGAACTTCAGCCTTCGCAGACACAGAAGTCAACTGATCCTAAGATGCAATGAGAAGGAGGCTCCAATTCTCTTTTAGTCTAAATACTGCTTCTGATGCATTTCCAGTCAACCACATGACATAATTGAAGGAATTTCTCAGGGGATATGTGGGGCCTTTGAAGGTAGCAATGGATAAAGCCTTTTTCAATCAGTGATGTTACTTCTGGTCATTGCTTAAGGCTAAAATGGACATTTATGCTTTGAATGTGGACTTTCAGAGGAGAATGATCAACGTTCAGCCAACAAGAAAGCAGAGAGCACTGAGACTCTGTACTCATGCTATGAAACTGCTGCTGGCTTTAAGGCCTCTCTAAATCAGGTCTGACTGTGTGGCGCCTCAGATTAGCTGGAACTCTCCGGGCATTGCTGAAGCATTGCTTCCTTAAACTGCAAGCAGACTGGCACTGGCTAACGGGGCTGGATTGTCAAACTCCACGTCTGAGGAAAAGGTGGGGTACGGGAAGTGCTTCACCTCTCAAAGGTGTTGTCAGGTTCAGTCTGATGGCTGAAAAGCATGGCTGCAGAGCATGGCTGGTTGCCGAAAATCCTGTGGATTTGGCTGTGGTCTTGTTACAGAAATCGTTGCAGCAGAGCGCTCTCAAACGACGATCTGTTATATTTCCAGTTTCTTCTCACTATAGATGGAGCTTTTGCTCTTTTTGGTTTGAGTTTAGCCTGCATAATCTGTCTCCTTTCTTTTTTTTTTCTTGTAAGAATTTCATTTGTGACCAACTTCAAAAATGGAAAATATTTTAAAGTTATAAACAATTTCTTTTGTTTTCTTGTGGGGGTCCGTTAGCTGGCACTGGTCAAAAGATGAAATCCCATAGCTCTTGCAGACAAATTGTTTTGATTTTCTCCTTTGGTTTACTTTATAGTTACACAGGCAGGATGGGTGGAGATCAGATCAGTATCACTGCGATCCCTGTTATATCTGTCATCTCACAAGTTTGTTTGCTTTCCAGAAATGATTGGTGTTGATTTCAGCAGTTCTATCAGTTAGTAGATTGTGCTAGTCAGTGCTTCTCTTGCCAAAGCACACCTCTTTTTTCCATATGCAGGAAGAAGTTTACTTACCCACAGCTTGTGCAAACACCAATAAAGCTCTAGGATATCCCCGAATGTTGTGAAACAGCCTCTCCTCTGCTGTGCATAACTTTTCCATTTACTAAACATCTCTGACTTCTTTCTTACCTGCTGCTATGACTCTGTACCTAAGTAGCCTCCAAAAATCCATTTTTCTTACTTTAAAATGTCTCCCAAAACTTAAAGTCTTTGTTCTGTTGAAGGCCTTGGAAACCACCCGGGGCTGATGCAGCAATGTTGACTTTATTTCACAGAGCCTAAGCTTTCATTCAGTAATGCTATACCGGAGTGTAGATCTTCAAAGAATTCTCTCACTGGAGTATTTCTCAACTTCTACTTTCTTACACAGTTGGGCTGGGAATAGATGCTTCCCTGTTAATTTAGATGGCGCTTGTTTTGATGCCATATCCTTAAATCAAGACAATATTACTCTTTCCACTGGATGATTCTGCATGTGTCCTCTTTGCAAAATCCCAGAAGATGCAGACACTGTCACCATATGAAAAATAGGTAACAGAGGAAATTAAGACATTTTACGTGTCTTGCAGCTAAGAAACTGGGCCAGCTGCCTCGATCTCTGTTAAATGGCAAAAGGCATTAATCAAAATGAAAGAAAAAGAAATCTCAGTCATCTTCATTTGCTCGTTCTGCTAATCAGCTCTTAAGCAGAGGTAGGTAAAACACTTAGACATATTAAAGCTATTCTGGTTTTCTGTAACTTCATTTATACCCAGTTTCTTGAGAGAGAACTTGAAGACATCAGCAATATGCAATAGGTCAGGACAGGGAGAAAAAATACATGCAGTGGGAATCTGTGAGAGGGCAATGATGATGTTTGAGACTTGGATAGGTAGTGGTCAGCTCATGGGAGAATCAGGGCCAAATTTAATGACAATTTGAACAGTACATTGGTTCTAGGCAGGTATGAATCAGAAACACTGCAGAACAGGGTACTGCAGAAAAATTGTATAGTTACGGTCTTCAGGAACTGTGAATAAAAACAAAACAAAACAAAACAAAAAAACGACCAACAACAGGAGAATGGCAGAAAGGAGGCTGTAACAACCAATGATGAAAAGAGGCATGAGCAAGGTATATCATCTAACATATCGTTAGCATTGCAGGTTCATTTCAGCACGTACTGCAGCATCTCTCAGACTGGCATTTGAGAGTAAGACATGGCTCTTACAGAGGAGTAAGGCTGATGCTTGAGATCACTTGCACGTACTTATGTCTTTGGCAGAGGCTGAATTCATCATATGCTATAATCAAAATTGTTGGCTGAATTGAAGCTGTAGGTGTAAAAACAAAGTTGCTTTTCACCTAAGTGGCTGGTTTAGTATTTGACCAGAGGAAATAAAGTTGTTGATCTCCTGTTATTCTTCAGTGGCACTGCATTAAAGTGTGTTCAGAAGGCTTGATAAAGTATTTTTCATAGAACTATTATTGTGTGGCTGATTTATGTGGCTACTTTGATGGTAAGGAAGTTTAATTAGTAATAGCTGCAGTTCTTGAGGAGAATTTTAACAAGGTGCCTCACATATGAAAAGCACAGAAGTCTCTTTGTTCTGAACAACCTCTAACAGGGTGTAAAGGAGGCTTTTGCTCACTCGGCTCATTCTGATAAATTAGCAGGTCTCTTTGAGCAAGTAAGCGGAACAAGATCACAAATACCACTGAGTATTGAGCCTTGGCTCACTGATGGAGCAGTTGGGCCATTGCTAAATTGCTGCAGAAAACGTATCCCTCCACAACATCAGGGGCAGGGTATCCTTCCTTGCTTCATGGGCACGCACCTTCAGACTCTAGTGAGGTGTCTAAAATCTGAGCTGTCTGAGATGTCCAACAGCTAACTCTTCCCCTGTGAATGGAGAGAAGTTGGTACACTAGAGAATGAGTCACCTCAAACAAACACAAGAGCTTAGGATAAACCAATTAAATTACTGTAACCAAATCAGCTGAAAACAACCTTTTATGCTTTCTGTTATGAAAAGCATAGGTGGGGCTGGTATTCCAAGGTCCCACTGATTCAGGCTGTGTACCCATCTGGAGCACATAATGTATTCTCATCTTTCCAGCTGTTACGTTTTGGAAAGAAAACGGATAAACAAGTTGTTTGAAACCATAAATCTGATATAACTTTTAATAAATATTTTGGTGCTGTCTGAAAGGCAGTGCCCATACCACTAACTGAAACAGGCCAGGGCACATTCTCTGCGCTAAGGGCCAGCTGGCACGGCAGCGGTGCTGTCTGCAGCCCCAGCTCATGGCCCTCCCAAAGCAGAGATATCAGGGGGAGCAGTCCTGGGGCATGGGTGCGAGAGCACCAGCAGTCACTGCACTGTAGGCTTCATTGCTGCTGTGAACCAGAGCGTGAGCCTGCGCTGCCTGTTTCCTCTTTACTGGTACAGACACAGGCAAGAGGCTTTATCCTGCAAAAAACATGCTTACACCTGAAAACACTCTTTTTTAGCAGCAAAAGACCAGAGATGCCAATAGGACGTTGTGTGCTCTGGCAGAACGTATGTCTGAGGCTGGAGGGCATCCCAAGGAAGCTGTGTGTAACTTCATATGTTCTTTAAGAAAGATCCCCAAAGGGAAAATTACATTGCCTGTGTGGTCTCTAAGTGAATCCTCTAAGTGAGTTGAATGACTTTTGATTATTTTAGCTACAGCAGGTTGAGTACGTGGCAGTGTCTTGAATCCTTCTATAGGTGTAGAGGCAGCAGCTCCTGTACATTTTGTAAGTGCTTTGAGAGCTTACAACAGTCTGGGAAGAGGGTGTTAGAATGCAACAATCATTTATTTCTGGCATCTTAGATGTATGGCACATAAAAGAAAAAGTAGGCTAAGCATTTACCAAACGTGAGGATTTATGGTAAGAATGGGAGAGGTCAAGAATACTGTCTTCAATTCTTTCTTTTTGATGAAGTGCTTTAAAATTTTAAGGTCTAAGGCAAGTCTGAAGTCCTCACTTTTGAGGGGATAGTGAGTAAAACCTCGTTCTGCAACATTGTTAAGGAACTACCTCTCCAGCTCCGGAAAATCAAAGAATTGTACTGGGGAATTAATGTGGTCTCGCAAGAATTGAAAAGGTGATGGATGGTCACAAGAGAGGGACTAAAACCAGAAATTATAAATCACTTCCAGTGTCTAGAGATAAAGTGAATTTCCAAAGGCTATAGCGGGATGTTTTAGAAGTTTGCTTTTGTGAATAACATCTCCTGTTTGCCATATGGGTCCACTGTGAAGTTTATGTATACACAGTTGGGAGGTTATTTTCTGGTAGTTAGCTTTTACCTTAAATCTCCAGGACACTAAGTCTTCTGACTCCACACATCTCTTGCATTTGACTCAAAGCAACACGTTGTTAATAATAAAGATGGCTGTCAATGGTAGGGACAAACGAGTGAGTTCCTAGGTTTACTTATACTAGGTACTGCCATAAAAAAACACATCTGTGACAAATGCAAATGGATTCAGAAATTTGTGAAAGGATTGATTGCAGAATAAGACTACTACCTGTTTCTAACTACGCAGACCCAATGGCTATACAAGCACAGGCTTTAAGGCAAAGAAGAGATGTCAGTAAGCTCTGGTGGGCATCTGCACACTCTGAAAAAAGCCAGTACATAGACTGAGGCAGATTTTTTTGGTCCTGGTTATGCATTTTACTTTGAAGGCAATGGGATTCAGATGTGCCATTAAAAGCAAACAAACAAACAAAAATACCATGTGTTTTTTAGGTGGTGTGAGGTAAAGAGCTGTATACAGCCCCTTATATCTGCACAGTAAGGAAGCTGACAGTGCATTTTATCCCTTGGCCATGCTGCCACAGTATCAGCACAAATGCTTGTGGTGATAACGGTTTCTTACAACACCGTTATTAGTTTAAGAAATGCTCAAAGAATGAGTAAGAAATGCTGTGCAAAATCTCTTGGCACCCCGCAGGTGCTGTGTATGAGGGCAGCTCCTGTGCTGCTACCTCTCCCCAAGGTATGCTCATGGGGCTGAGCTGGAGTTGCAAGCAGCTCCTTCCTACCTTAATTCAGCAGAAAGCTGGAGAATATCACCGATGAAGAAGGAAGGATGAAAAATAATCAAGCAGAGCATGTGGGACACTCTCTGTTGGATGGTGACAGTTTGTGAGCTGGTTTGAAGGGACAGCTCTTCGGCATGGGTTCATAATATGTGATCCCGACCTCCTGCTAAACCTCAGCGTGTTCCTGCTAGCCAACTGGTGTGTGTTCCATGAAAAATAGCTGGTGTATTACAGTGAGATTTTTATTTAGAAAGTGAACATTCTTTGCAACTTGCTGGTCTTTCTCAAATATCTCTATATTTTTTTAAATAGTCTCATGCACACATTTTTATTTACTTGTTTTATAAACCCTGTAATTTGTGGCTTCCTGCAAATTTTTCCTTGGAAACATAACAAATTAATCAGAGACCTGAGAATCTATTAACCACAGGTCTTTGTAGTGCATTTCCTGTCATTCATACTGTGAAGAATCCCAGGGTAATCAGCTAATTGAGAGAAGTCAAGAGCAATCAGAACAGATACAAGACAAACTGGAAAAATCAACAGTAATTATGTACTGAGAACAAATTAATGAATACATTAAAGAGAATTCTTTTCTTTTGCAGAAAGAGTAGACATAATTGAGAGAAGGGACCAATTAGTGTCCTTCTGTGTGACAAGGAGAAACGTTAAGGTAAAGGGCAGATGGAGCAATTAAATTATGCAGGTGAATCAATCTGGGAGGCAGTAAGAGAGAATGATTAACTGGATGCCCTAACCTAACCCACGAGATGACTACAGCATGAGAATTAAACGGCAACATAGTTACCAGCAAAAATGTCTGGTGTTACTTTGATTTCACATAAAGAGCGGTGTTTTACACACACACAAGCAGACACCATACTGTAAAATTGCCTTTTGTGTGCTTCCCTTGCCCATTTGAAACATACTTCCTATAGACACTGTTTGCAGCATTGCCCAGGAGCTAGGTGTTTGTTGTAAGCAGCCTTCCTCAAACACCTCTGAGGTCCACCGGACTGTAAGCCCACGCTGAATTGCTGCAAGCAGCTCTCCACTCTTCATTGCACGTAGTTTTACCTCCATGAGGCCCTGAAGTGAGGCTTTTTTGTGAGGCAGGTGCTTCTGATGGCAGTGTTTTTTGGCATCTTAAGCAAGGGAGCTGCATAATTCATATGTATGACCAAGCTTTTGAAAATAAATCTCACCAAATACTGAGCTGAGGTGAACAAAGTTATATTCAGATCACAGTTGTGGAGAGCTGCTAATGGTGGGCCACCTGGACGGTATAAGAAAGCACACCAGAGAGTGAGGTATTGAGTATCTGAACCACAGGTTCAACCTGATCCCTCTGATGTGGGATCTTACCACAGGTTCAGATCCCAGCAATCCCACGGGATGCTTTTATTGCTAACTCCTCAAGGGACTGCCTAAGATTAAGGGCATGTGGATACTGCCCAGTGCCTTTAAAGCAGCATGCTTTTTTTTTTTTTTTTTTTAAAATATCTATTTTCTTCCCGTTTCATTTCTCTAAAGGATGTACTGAGATGGGGGTATACCACACTCCCATCTATCTGTATCTGCATGTCTGGACACTGCCTTCTGCAGCTTTGAAGGATCTTTCTGCAGTCTCTGTTTTCTGCTACTGACATTTGGAGTTCTCCAGTGTCCCCAGGATGGGTAGAAAGAGAAGATAGTGATTAAGACAGTTTTAAGGCACACAAAGTTTGTTACAATTTGGGTTTTCTTTTCTCTTTTCTTTCCATCTTGTGATTTTTACCTGATTTTCAGCACTTTCGTCAAAAGTTATTCAGCTTTTGATTGCTGAGAGCCCACAACTGATCAGTTTTATGATAAGTAGTCAACAGCTTCTGCAGGAGAAAATGAACATTTTAAAAAAAGCTTTCCTTGATAAGAACATAACTCTGTTAGGATCAGATAGGGTCACTAAAGTCTCCTTAGGCTAGTGTTGATGAGATTGTGGCTGCTGCTCCAAATCTCATACTGATCCTTTATTGCAATTCATACACTGCACCCACAGTAAAGAGAAGGTACTTCGATGGCTTATGGATATACATCTTCTCTAACCTTCAGGAAACGTGATCAAGTCTGAGACTCTACATTTGCATTTAAATTGCGTTATAATATGGCTTTTAAAGGCAGGTATGTTTTTACGTGTCCTGGAAAACAGTCAGACACATGCTTTGATACCTTCTTTCTGAAATAAAACAACAGTATATGCAGCCCAGACATTGCTTTTGAATAGCTGTAACAGAACAGAAATTGTGGAAGGAAAGGCAGCTACACATAAAAGAAAGCTCTTAGTAGAGAGATGGTAGTGTCTGTATGATATTATTCCAGATTTTCTTAACAAAGAGAATGTAAGGTTCAGTTACACCTTCTAGGAAGACCATATCTTTAGGTTAAGGGAAATAGGCTGCTCTTTTTGAGCTGAACTCAGAGTACAGACTGGACTGTTGCACTCAGTTGTCTGTATGCCTGTAATTATCCTAGCTCTCCACTGGATGTCAATACTGCTTAACATTGGCTTGGAGCTCACTGTTTAGAGCAGAGCAAGCCCTGCTTTTAAGGGTGATTACTGTGTGAAAGTGTAATTAGGCAAGGGGTGCAATGGTAGCAGGTGCAACCTGGCCTGGTTGGAGGCAGGCAGAGGGCAGCTGTTAGCAGCAAAGGTTTCTCTGTTCTTGGAGGAGTTAGGGTTGCAATTGAGTTTCTATCATATAGCTGGTGTTCGGTACCTCTCTGCAAAAATCTCTGCCCTGGACAGTTTGGCAGAACTGGGAACCTAGTGTCGAAGATTTCTACCAAAGATAGGTGTTCTGTTCCAGAACAAAGGCACCCTAAAACCATTGCAAGGCAATCTTCCACTTTTTGCTGTGATGGGACTGGCTAGCAGAGCTCAGGAACTTGAAATCCAGTGCACAGAACACAGACATGCATAGTAAGTTTTCACTAAAAAAAGTTGTTAAGACCATATGGCTAGTATTAAAGCCAAAATTACTGATTGGCTTGAACAAGCCTTATTTAAGCTCTGAACTTCCAAGATCTTCAACCTCCTTTGCTCCTACCTAAAACCATTTGCCTAGTGCATGTGCTGCTCATACTGCTCTGTTTTCCACAACAGAGCAGAGAAATGGTGGAGATGTTGAAGGGAGAGCCAACAGCAGCAGGGCTGCAGAAGAAGCAAAAGGGTGAAGGCAAGGAGAGAGGAGGAAGAAAATTTTTCTGTCCCACAGATACAGGGATTTGGAGGATATCCTGTATTTCCTCTGAAATCCCAGTAAATTCTTCCTTGCAGGACTTCCATTAAATGAGTATTTGTGTGGTGGATGTGCAATGGTTTAGTGATTCTCTGTTATCCCCTTGCAGCTGTCAGTACAGGAGAGAGCAAGATGCCCTTTGACGAGGAGAGGAGAATTGTACAGAGCACAAAATCTGAGTTCGCAGGTTCTAATTTTTAAATTAACACTTTTTTTCCCCCTCTACCATATGTAGCAAAACAGCTGAAACAAAATGAACAGAAATGGTGCTTCAATGATTGAGCTCCCAAAGCTGAGCTGATGCCAGTGGCACCCCATGCTTCTGTGAGCCTGCCTTAATGATGCCTGTGGCATTTAGCTTTCATAAGGATTTAATATTTGACACTGGGACGAGGGTTTTTTTCCAGGCATGCATGGAGTGTTTTTTATACCCTTACTTGGCATATTTATTAAAAATGTACTATATTTAAGATTGCTGTAATCACATACATACACTGGCTACTGGCCACAATGTTCTAGCTATTTATCATACTCTGGAATCCATGGGAGATGTAAAAATTAAGTTTTATTTATCAAACTTACTCATTGGAAATGGCAGCCCAAGAAATTTACTCCTTAGGATTTTGACTTTTCTTACATACTTCTGGCAATGGGTTCAAGGCTTTAGAAAGGTGTAAATCACTTTTTTTTTTCTTGCTCACTCCAGACAGCATTGGCACAAAACTAAAATTATTTTTCCAGAAATTCAGACTCTTTTGTTTGAATGGCCTTTATTTTTCTGCCAAATTATACCACCAAGACTATTTCTTTAAACTAACGCTATTTTCCATTATAATCCCGTCTTTCAAGAAACAAACCAAAGCCTTCTACCCTTGCAGAAATTTCAGACCCACAGATATGACTACCTTCCCATCAAGTCGGGAAAGCAGTCTCCAGTGACAGGCTTGGAGGATTGTGGTTACTTTCTCCGTAAATAACAAGATGAAAATCCAACAACCTGATACAGAAAAGCAGGTTCAGAAGGAAGATTGTTTCTGTGCTATGATCCACAAATTCTTCAGCTCTGAAAACTTTGATATATGGGTTTACTTACCAAAAACAATGTCTCTGGAAATAACTTGCATGCGTACTGTTCAAGTTGAAGGGCCCCCGAATGACTGTGATAATGGTTCCGTTGTTTTCTAGTATAGGAAAAACTCCTACAACCCAACAAATAAGGTACAATTGAACAGAAGGAAAAAAAAGGAAAACCCAACAAGGGTTATAGGACAAAAATACTCCCTCCATATGAGCAAACTGAGTGCTGCAGATTTGTTCCTGGCTTTGGTCTTTGGTGGTGGTTTTTTGTTGTTTTTTTGTTATTTGTTTGTTTGTTTGTTTTGATTGTTTTGGGTTGCAAATCAAAAAAATAGTTTCTGATTTTCAAGCATTCCTTTTGTATACATATATATATTAAAGTGTTAAGAACTAAAGTAATTCCAATTGTCTTCTGCTTGGACTAAGTATATGTAAACCTTATAATGCCTGGCCATTTTTATTTGCATTCCAAACATTGTCATAATACATCTTTTTGTTCTCTGAATGGTTATAGAGCACTGCTGATGCGGTTGTTCAAAAATCAGTGGCTTTCCTAAGCAGCTTATAAACTGGCTTGAAAGAAGAAGGCACCTGAATAACAGGGTGTAAGTGGGAGTGTGGACACCACTGGAGAGCAGGTCAGTGTAAAAGTGACTCCTCAGCTGTGGAAGTGTTTAGGCTGTGTTCATCGACCCCTCTGGCTGTGTAGCTGATGCTGCTCTGTCCTTACTGACAGTGGAGAGAGGGACTAACTATCCGGACATCTGCTGG